>JAVJGI010000040.1:83648766-83745028 GCA_035590275.1 Ibycter americanus | reverse complement strand
CCCGAGGCGCCCGCCCGGGGCTGCGGGGCTCAGCTGTGCCCTGCGCTGGGGCCGCTGGAGCCGGCTGGAACCGGCTGGAACCGGCTGTGCCTGGCACAGGGCAGCCCCAGCACCGCCTCACGGGGCTGCCACTGCTGCCCTGCCTCTCCTGCTACCGAAACCTTGCCACATAAATCCAATTTCTCAAAGGTGCAAGAATATATTAGCAAAGGCATGAAGATTAAAAAAACCCAACCAAACCACAACAAAAAAACTTCCCATAAAACCACCAACCTATCTAGACGTTGAATATTGGCTTCACGGGATAACTGGAGTCCAAAGTCACAGTCTTCATACAAAAGTAGAGGTGATATATGACATACGATAGATGAAGGATAGCAAAAGCAAAGATAAGGAGTTTATTGGAGTGTAGTGCAAAGTAGCAAGACAGTGGAAGAGGATAAGAGAGGGATGAAAAGTCTAAAGCCGACTAAGAAAACAGTCTGTGTTGCCATGCTCTAAACAGAGGAGAAGAAGAGAAAGATTGAAATTGTCAAGGCCATGCTGTAGAAAGTCAGGTGCAAAATGACTCTGTGAACAAGTTCAAGCTATATATCTGAAGAGCAAAGGTCATGGCTTATGTATTATGCAAAAAAACTTGGCAAGCATTAGTAACAGTTAGGAGCTCAGAGTAAGACTAAGAAGGGAGTCCTAAGCTGTTGTGGGTAACTGAGAAGCAGCCTGGTGAAAATGTCTCCAGTGACAGGAGGCAGGAGAACAGCTGTTTAACCTTGTTAGGTAGCCAGTAGAGATGGCTAACTAGCCATAAAGATGTTAAAACAGGGAAACAGGACTGGGATAAATAGGTTAACATCTAAGCTGTCCTGAGGCAGGTGTGTAAGGGAAAGAAGAGAAGACCAATAACAGGGGCATTCACCTAATACATGAGAAAAAGAGCTTTATGGAACTGATGTAACTGCGAAAACAGAGATACCCAGCAGCAGGGTCACGGAAGTCATCTGAGGATATATTTTCAAGAACTTTACCTCCTTAGTGTATGAAGAACATAAATGCAACAGTAAGAAGGAATGAGTGTGGCTGCCAGCATCTACTTACTCATCAGTGGAAATTCTAAACCCTGATTTAAGAGTCCAGATTTTGAAGAAAAGCTGGTGTATACCTTTTTGCTCAGGATGTAGAAAAGCTGGTGAATAAATCACCAGTCATGAACCGTATGGTCTTCTGTCTCAGTCACCCTTTACCCCTGAAGACTTTCTCCTCCTTATGTTTTTGAAGAAAGGTTAGTTATCATCTTTTGTATCTTTCACTAGTTGTTCGGCAAAATAATCTTTTGGTGTGCTTTGCTGCTTTATCACTCTTACCTTCCTAGGCTTTTTGATTCACTCTCTGGATTTTATTTGAACATGAGTCCATCTTTTTGAAGGTTACAGTACCACTTCTAGTAACTCTCTTTACCACAGTGTTTAGCTGTGCTAATATTGGTCTGCCCTCAAAAATCTTTCCTGATACTTTGTACACATATACTTTGTGTTTCCAGTGTGGTTCTCGAGTAACCTCCATGCTGTCTGCAAAGACTTAAATTTCATTTACCTTCTTTTCAAGAAGTTTGTTGATTTTTATGTTTGTCACCTTTTCAAAATTGACTGCAGCTGCGGTGAACGTCATCTTTTGTTGCTCCTGAAAGAATACTGAATTTGAAAAATCAGTCACTGTTGCTGAATTGGTCTCAAGCATCAGCATTTAGAACCACATTCTTTGTGCTGGTGAAAACCAAACGGAAAACTACCTCTTCTCTTGTGGGTACCCTATGATCTTTCCCTAGTTTAAATAAGGTAAGTGAAGTCTGCCATTTCTGTTGTATGTTCTAATCTCAAAGCATCTCTGATCTCTTTTGTATGTTACTGTCATCGTTTCTTTTGTGGTCAGAGAGACAGTAATGTTATCTCAAAATTGTTTTGGGGTTTGGCTTTTTTTTCCTTCATCTAGGTCTGGACTTCTAATCAACAGGGATTTCATGTCACTTGTTGAAAAATTTTGCTTTTTAACTTGATTTGTCTATGCATTTCAACATACAGCTGTATACCACCATCTTCGTGGCCTGTTTTGTTTCCCATGTATTCCTTATGTTGCAATCTAGCACTGTCCTGTTTAATCCATCTTCTACGAGGTGTTAGATATGTCTATTAGAATAGTGCAGTTTTCCCAAACAATTTCTTGCCTTCTCATAGGTTTGTTTATATCAACAAATTGTTCTGTTGTGCTGCATTATCATTACATGGTATTTTGTTGGGCCCGTTTTTTCCTTTACCATTTGACTGTTGCCATGCTTTGGTCTTTCCTCAGACTGTGACTTTACTCTGTGTGGTTGCATCTTTCTCCATGCATTGGCTTTCTCCCACTCTTCAGCTTGAAGACTTGTTTCCAGTCTTCTTATTTTCAACCACCAGAAACTTGGGTTTCATACAGTTCTGAGTTTGTTCCATCTTTGCAAATTGTTTTGTTCCAAAAGTACCCTCACAAGATTAATCTCAATATGTCTTCATACACCATTGTGATGGGTTGACAAAAAGATTTATTCTCTATTTCCCATCAGCAGGCAATGTCCAGCCACTTCCTGGGAAGTAGGGCCTCAGTACCTGTAGTGGTTGCTTCAGTAGACAAACACTTTAATAAGGGGAACGGCCCCTCCTCCTTCTTCCTCTTAGCTTTTATTGCTGAGCACATCATATGGTACAGAACATCGTTTTGGTCGGTTTGGGTCAGCTGTCCTGGCTGTGCCGCCTTCCAGCCTCTTGCCCAGCACCAGCCTAATGGCCTTTGGTGAGAAGGGGGGCAGGTTAAAGAGATAGCCTTGATGCTATGTGAGCGCTGCTCAGCAGTAGCCAAAACGCTGGTATGTTATCAACACCATTTTAGCTACAAATACAGAGCACTGCACTATGAGGGCTGCTAAGGGAAAAGTTAACTCCATTCCAGCCTGACCCAATAAAACCACGTTCTCAATGAAAAACTTAAACGTTGCATTTCTGCCTCCCTACAGGTTATATGATTAGTTCTGGAACACTTTTTGTATGTCTGATATGGATTTTTTGGTCTCTAACTTTAAACCTAACGAATCTAAGTTTTGTCGAGAACCTTTCTCCTCCCTATATTCTAGGCATCTATGCAGACTGTAACCACCAGCTCACCCTAACATGACTTCTAAAGCCTTGGAAGGTCTGCCACTTCTGTATTTTTTAAGGAAATCACTATGTAGTCCTTTCTCAAGTCTGTGCCTGATGAATGGTTTGCGTAACACAACAAGCTGCTTCTTTTGACTGTAATCCTTTCTTTCAGGGCTGCATCTTTGATACATAATCTTGGGCTGGACACAACACTGGAATGTTTTGAAGAAGTTAGCATCCTTCAAAATTAAAGTGGGATTCTAAAGGAATGATTGTTCAGTGACGTCTGCAAACATGGTTAATAAATATTTACATTTCCCTGAACTCCTTCATGTCAGTAACCTTGGTCTCAAAGCACAGATGTTTACCTCGAAGGATCATAAGCAGCCTACACCATTTACAAATACATAGCAATCCCTTTCCTCCACCAATAATACGTATGACAATTAATTCAGTTAACTTGAAAATCCATTCCCTTGAAGGGTTTCTAAATACTCATTTTACCTATTTCAAATGAAGAGTGATTACTTTAGCTAGCCTAAAGTATCCAGTTGAGCTATCTGACTTTTCTTGGTACATTTGTATCTCAGGTTAGGGAAGGAGAGTCTTTTGGACTTCATTTTCCTGCCATTGCTCCATTTGCTCCACGTTAAAAATCCCTTTTCAACTCATTAGGTTTCAGGATTTGTTTATTGCTGATCACCTCACCAAGATAGTTTTGATCTGCTTCAATGGTGTATCTATGGTAATCTATGTGGCCAATGCATGGTTGGGACCACACATCAATCAGATTCTTTCTTGACTCTTTTGCACACCCCTACATTGTTGTGGATTTATAAGACCTTGGATCTTTTTCAGTGTTCCTTAGTGACAGATCAACATCTAAGGTACAATGGCGATCGTTATTCTCAGGGTACTAAAGGTTTACAACCTGCTTCTTCAGCTTTTCTGTGCAAGGCAGGCTATTGTAGGCCCAAACTCTCCTCAGCTAAGTTTATATTTAAAAATTTGGTAGTGTTTTAGTCTGGTATATTACATCTTTAATGAGTGGTTTTACTTGAAGTTAGAAAACTTAATCTGCTAGCTCAACATTTTTTAGACTAGATTAGATCCTTCTTTGATAAGGAAACTTTAAAGAAATTAATGAGATTGTGAACTTCTTTTTTGTTCCTAGGTTCACTTTGCAAGAAAAAACACTTTATAAAATGAACCAAAAGTTACCCTGAGAGAACACCAGGACATCGCTTGGGACAAAAAGTCCTACATTCCCACAGTTGCAGTTACATTATGCAATAAGATGGATTACATTTATTTAGAACTACAATGTACTATGAACAATAAAGCAGTATCATCTATCTGATCTCTTTCTCCTCCCATCTGTCTCAGAAACATCATGAAGATTTCTGCCCTGCTGTCACCCCCAGGGTGCTGAACTGGAGCACTGGCATAAGTATTCTGTGAAGTCAGTCTAGCCAGCTAGATGAACTGAATCATTTGTCTTGGGGAATCTTCTGCTTTGACATCAGGTGAAAACTGAGTCAATAATCTGCTTTGATGAGGCGATCCCAGGAGAAGTCCTCATTTCTTATATTCTAGATGCCTAATGGGCCATATGTCTGTGTTCTGTCCAGTCAGCCACAGTGGTTAGAGATCAATGCACCTGAATATTTAAATATACAAGAAAATGTCATTAAAGACACTTGGTTAAAGCAAATCTTCAAAACTCATTAAATATTTCCTCTAAGTGCACAATTTTGACATACATATATACTCAGTTTGAAGCGTACATGGCCCCTGCCTTGAGATAGCAAGATCACATGGTGGCACTCTTGAGAATGTACTTTCTCTTCTTCCTTATCTGTGATTTTCTGTGTTGCTTGCTTTTTTACACTTTCATTATTGTTACAAGTCTGTTGTATAGTATGGTATTGAGGCATTTTAAAGAGCTTTTATTCAAAGAGGAAATCATGTACATTTGATGTTCTCAAGGCACACCATTGTCCTGGTTTTTGCTGGGATAGAGTTATTTTTCTTCATAGTAGCTAGTATGAGGCTATGTTTTGGATTTGTGCCAGAAACACTGTTGATAATACGGAGATGTTTTCAATATTGCTGAACTGTGTTTACACAGAGTTAAGGACTTTTTTGCTTCTCACACCACCCAACAGTGGGTAGTCTGGGGGTGCACAAGAAGCTGGGAGAGGATAACAGCTGGGACAGCTGACCCCAACTGACCAAAGGGATATTCCATACCATATGACATCATGCTCAGCAATATAAAGCTGAGAAAAGAAGAAGAAAGGGGTGAACATTTGGAGTGATGATGTTTTTCTTCCCAAGTAACTGTCAAGTGTGATGGACCCCTGATTTCCTGGAGGTTGCTGAACACCTGCCTGCTGATGGGAAGTGGTGAATTAATTCCTTGGTTTATTTTGCCTGTGTGCACAGCTTTAGCTTTACCTGTCAAACTGTCTTTATCTCAAACCGATCTCAAATCTCATTTTTACCTTTCCAGTTCTCTCATCCGTCCCACTAGGGGGCTGTGAATGAGCGGCTTCGTGGGGCTTAGCTGCCAGCTGGGGTTAAACCATGACAACCACAAAGGGCAGAGCTGTTATTTCTGTGGCGCTTGGTGGACAATAGAAAGGCACTAGGACTTTTACTTCGTGAACACTCACCAAAATCTTATCAGTATGGGCATTCTGCCCATCACTACAAATCTATTAGAACTAGTTAATTATGTCAGCAATGGTACCGGTACCTTTATTCGTGATACGATTCATTGTAAATATGAGCTCTTCCAAGGTAGAAGATGTTGTTTCACAGTACAAAAATCAGCTCCTGCTACTATTTTTGATTAGGTGGTCCATTGTGGTAGGATATGCTGATAATGATGTAGAACTGGGTTTAACAGTTCATCAGCAGTCAAATTTTGCTATAATACAGTGTGTATGAGGAAGCCAAAGGGGACTTCAAAAAAATGCTCTGAGTTTCTGAAAATTATTTTTTTAAAGATCTGCTTTTTGGTGAGATAAAGTCTCCAAAATGTTTTCCTCTCTGAGAAAAGCTTATTACATTGTGTCCTCCCATTTTGGATGGGAATGAAAACAAATAAAATGAAATAGCAATACAACAGTAACATCTGGTCTTTTCATTTTACCAGTGCAAACATGTCTCTGTGTATATAGTTATTTTAGATATACAACACTGTACCAGAATGTATGAATTGAAACTTTGTAGAGATTAGGCTGAGGTGAGAAACTCCTTTCTTAGCACGGTAGACTTTATGACAGTGGCTGCTTGTTGCTTCAGCAAGTTGTTTCAGCAGTTCAAACACAACACAAAAATTTGTTAGAGATCCTGACTTTTGTCATTGTATTTTTCTGATTTGCTGGTGGTTCACATGCTGTTGTTTTCAGAAGCATGGCAGAATACATTAGGTCTACAATTTCCTTATTTTAAAAAGCCATGCTTTACAATTAAATGAAAATGCTGAACTAATTTAAAGACCATATTGTTTCTTGTCCGCAACCTGCGATATTCATGTCTATCAGTTTTCGCTAGTGCCCTCAGCAGACTGCTGACTGACAACCTTTTGTACATGAATAGGCTTTAATGATCTACAAACCTTTCTTGAGCAAAACTACCAGAGAGAAAGCTGAGAAGGCTGGTCTTTCTTTCCCAATGCATTAAAAAATATTGTAGAAGAGCAACAATATCTTGTCATGCAATTGTATGGTTCAATAAAAATATTACTTCAGTGAAGAAGACTAGGTGACCTCTTCATGACCCCTCCAACCTGAATTATTTTGTGATTGTAAGATGGAGAAAAAAGGCAAAGTCCAGGAAGTGACTTAAACTGGAAGTTTTCCTTCCTCTTATCATTAAACCTAAAATAAGTATGTGCACGTGTCTGGATCTCTCCTTAGTGTGATTGCCATAAAACTGAAGGGCTTGAAGAAGTCTTTCTCTTCCAGAAAGTGAAATCTTAATTCTCCTTTTTATGCTCCAGGACAAAAGTTCCTTAAAGAAACAGAATCTCTGTAATTCACTAATACATAGAAATAAAAATAGAATTAATAATATCTAAATCAAAATTCAGTAATAAATATAGATAGCTATATAGGTATTTTAATTAGGTTATGAACATAGATCACCAAACATAAAAGTTCTTCAGAAGTCTGTAACACCAACAGTTTGAAAAGAGCAGAAAAGCAGTCTCTAAAATGCACAGACTCTTTGCCTACAATAGACTTAATCCTGACTTTCATTAAAAATGTCTGAGTTTACTTGAATTTTACAGAATCATAGGATTGTTGAGGCTGGAAGGGACTACTGGGCTTGTGAAATCTTGATCCTTTGACGACTGAAAACTAAACAAGACAAGGCCCTGAGCAACCTGATCAACTTTAAAGTTAGCCCTGCTCAGAGCAGGAGTTTCAACTACATGATCTTCAGGGGTCCTTTCCAAACATATTAATAATATATTTCTACAAACTTTGTGTCAAGTACATTTTTATTGAAAAAATTAAGTGCAATGTTGACAACACATGAAAACTTTCAGTTCCCTCTGACTATAGTGCTTTGAGAGTATTTTACTTTTATTAAAAAATCACCTTATTTTGAAAAATAACCCACATTTATTGCTGCAAGTGAGAATTCAGATTGATTCTAGAAAAACTGCTACAAATGAAGTTAATTTTTGTATTTTCATTGCCAGTAATTTCTTGTGAGCAGAAATTTTTTACTTTATTATGTTAACATTCAGAAATACATATTTCTAGTAATGTAGTGTTTGAAAGAATGTCAGATCTCAAGATAGCTGTTAAAAGAAGAGAAATCAAAAATCTGCAATGATAGAGGCAGTCTCCAAATTAAGAAAATAAGTAACTTTTAATCAAGTATTGTTGCAAATTTTCAAAGCCTGCAGAATAAATCTCTAATCAAATTAAGGGAGCATAATTTGCCTATCTGCATGAGAAAATTTCCAAAGAAGTTAAAAACCCTATTGAACTGTAGGAGTGTATGACCCTAAATATTTTTTTAGGTTTTGTTTCTAAATCTTCTCTGTCTCTCCAAAGTGTTTGTATTCATATTTTGAATTTGATACACTTGGAAGAGTACTGACCCCACAGTTGTTTCACTTGTTCATATCCCAGATTCAGATGCTATGATGGTGCTTGAGATTAATGTGTACATTTTATGAATACAAATATTTTAAAATAATTTTTTCTCATGCACTTTCAGCAGTTTCATATTTACAGCTAATTTTCTTATATTTCAGCCATAGTATGTTTTTTAAACGCAGTGTTTGTGAAACTGAGCTTTATTTTAAAATACGCATTAATTAAAAGTTATGCATTAATGTATAATTTGCATTATAGGTATAGTCTTGGTAACCATATACCATGTCTAATGTCAAATTACCACTACTTTACTCCAATTACCAATGGCTCATTCACCTTCTAGATATCATCAGTTCAGGCTCTGTCTTAAATTTGCAGGCTCTTTCTGAACATTTCACTAATATTGTGGTTAAGGTTGTCCGGTGAGCTTTCCCTGTTATAGCAGGTATGCTTTTTTTAATGAACCAGAAAATTACGCAATGACAAGGAAAGGAACAGAAGAAGCGGAGGAATGGAAATAGATGTCCTTCTGAGACTAATGCAGGAGTATCTTCATTAAAAGAAAGTACTCTCAGACGTGGAGCTGGAACTCCTGACGTTTTCAGCTCGGTACTGAAAGATTCAAATGAACAGACAATGTGGTTCTCTTGATGGTAAAAACTCTGAATAGAAGAAAGAATATAAAATAGTTCTGAGCTAAAAAAGTCTGTTCATCTGTGTAGTGAAATGACAGGTTTAACCCAGAGATCAAACCTTGATCCTGTAATGTCTAACATAAAAATTGAAGCATACAACCATGAACAGCACATGCATCAGGGCCAAGAAAGTTCTGGAGAAGACCTAATAGCATTCCTGAGTCATGAAAAAGAAGAAATCTAGCATCATTGAAACTTTCTTTCTTGATGTCTGATAGAAACAAATGTAATAAAGTGTCTTGAGTGTATTAAAGTATCTATTCATACACACCTAATCTAGAGGAAAAACACCTGCAGAAATATACCTTGTACTTGTAGGTATGAAGCACTGGCCTTTAGAAGGTCACAAATTCTTGTAAAAAATTCTTCCTTGTAATGCTGTAACAGGGAATGTCTTTGCCTGAAGTAAGCTATGGTAATAGAAATTTCTAGAACAATGCAATTTACTTACTTGATCGGGAAATTAAGGACTTTCTTGTATGGGGATGATTAGAGAACTCCTCATAGGCCTGCATCCCTGGAGAAACTTCATAGAACTTTCTTTTTTTTTCAGAATTAGAAGTAGAATTTGTCTTTTTGTTTTTCAGGCTAGATCACGAAAGAATTACTGAAATATGCCAGAATACTGGAAAACTTTCACATCCACAGCTGTAAAAGGATACACTGAGGCATAACAGAGACAGTTGAGATGGAAAGACGATCTTATTATAGGTGAAAGAAAGTAGCATCTAAGGAGCAAGAAGTATGGAGTATTGTCTGGCAGAAGAAAATCATGTAAAGAATAATGACAGCCTCAAAAGACCTTCAGTTTAGCCAGCAGGAAATCTCTTTCACCAGAAGTGTAATGCAGTACCAAAACAGGTTACCCAGAGACACTGCAAATTCTCTGTCCTTAGTGGGTTTTAATACTCAGCTGGACAAAGACATGTCTGACCTCTGACCTGATGCAGTGTCGGTGTAGAGCCTTTTTGGGTTGGAGAATGGACTTAATGACCTCCAAAATTCCCTTCAAACTACTACTTCTGTGACTTTATAAAAAAACAAGAATGTGGATTATCTGAAAAATAGGAGCTGGAGGGGAGTGAATGATAAAATAATATGGGGAAAAATAAAAAATTATAAGATTGGAGGGTACACTAGAGACTGAAGATTGCCTTCTCATTCCTTAAGCCTTCACCAAAATTAAATTGTCCTGATTCTAGGTGTGCCTAAAATCCTTTAGCTCTTTTTCAGAATTGATAAAAGCAGCTTGCACTCCCATATGACTAGGACCAAACTTTCAGCCTCATCAGGAACTTCATTTAACAAATGGACTAATAATGGTGAAAACATTCAGGAAAATTATTGCTGAAGAGCATAAAATGTTCTTGGGTAGCTGAGCTTACATCATTTCAACCCCACGACATGTTTCAATGTGCAATATTACAACAGTAATATGCTTAGCCAACATATTCTATTTGCTATAAGGCTGGGGTTTATAGCAAAGACTTCTGTTTGGAAAGTCTTTCATTATTATTTAACATCCCCCTTACATCAGGATTGCACCATTACCATGCCCTTTCTTGTGGAAGAAAATAAACACAGTAGGGTTCACTATTCTTGAGTGTGAGAGGACAGGGTGACGTTTGCAGTGTCACCCAGCCAGACAGAAAATTATTTGCAAGAACAGTATTCGGAAATGTCCTGGTTCTGTCCATTGTAAAATAGATACCACATTATATGGAGTTTGCTATTCAGCAAAACCTTAAACTAAATGAAGAATAATACTGATCTATTATTAATAGATGGAAAATAAAAATTATTATATGGTACTCCTGGAAGCACTAGAGTCAAAACATCTAAAATTAATCAACATTATAACTTTTATGTTTTTATATGGGTAGTAATAACACCGGAATTGCCTAATAAAATGTTACTTTAGAGAAATAAATAAAATTAACCAAAATTGTTTCAGAAGATTATTTCTACTCTAAATTTAATTAGACAGATGATAATATTCTTTTTTCAAATATTTGGGAAACCTTTTTTTAGGGGATATGTTGAAATCTTAAAGACTGTATTTAAGTATTCTTAAATTTACATTTTAATTAAATATTTGAACACTTTGCAAACTAAGATTTAATGACTAAGTCACTAATCTAGACTGATTATGTCCTTATCCTTTTGTACAGATATTTGAAACAAAACTTTCAAGCTTAGGCTTGGAATATAGCAAAATTGTCATGGTAGCTCAGCATTATACAGTCTTCCTCATACAAAACATTATATATTTATCCTTAAGTATTGCAGTATATTTGACTGGGGCATGTAGAGTATCTATAGTCTTTATCATCTGCTAGTGAAATTTAACACCTTCAAATCATGAACACTGTAAGTAATTTTTCTTTTTGGGGCATGAAGCATATAAAAACAAGGAATAGAAATATAGAATACCATATTCTTTAATAGAGTATAATAAAGCATAGAAACAATTAAATGGATTGAAATGCAGTGAAATAGAAAATAAAAGCAAGGAGTTGTCATAATTATCTATGATGACATTATGAAATATTGTTAACTTGTCACTGATAACATTCCCTGTGTTAAAGCAATAGAACAGAATTTACCAGCCTTTTACCTTCTTTTAAATGTTCCTTAAAGATAAATGAGTAGAAAAGTGTCCAAAGAAGAGGGATCAGATATTTAGCAAATATGATCTACAACAGGTTTAACATGCCTATCAATACATGAAAAATTGTTTTAAAGAAAATGGTAGTAGTTTCCTACAATTTGTGCATATCCTTATATATGCAGACATACCAAGATACCACAGAAATCTCTGGGGAAGGAAGAACACCACAGTGAGATATCTCTGGAGCATTTTTCAGAACAGATGAGACAAATATCTCTGTAGTATATCCCAGCTGATTATAGGGTTTTGATTTAGATAACCTTGAAGACTAAATAGCAAGTAGAATTTGTTTTTATGAAATGAATATGAGTTATTTCTAAGCACTATCACTACTATGTAGATATTTAGATTTGTAGTAGTTTAAAAAAAATGTTAGCTACTCTGTGTCTTCAATATAGTGAAGCCTTAAAGGCTACTACTTTCAAGATCTTTGCATCTATGTTTTTGAACAAAGTTCATGAAACAGTAACTAAAACTATAATAATGCAAAATAACTGGTCACTATATTAAAGTTGTTCATCCCTTCTTGAAAGCTAAGGAGAGGAGTGTGTGTGTGTGTGTGTGTGTGTGTGTGACTGAGATTTCATCACTGTGGGTTTGTACTTACTTTCAAACTGAGAAAACTGTGAATAAACCAGTATTATGCAAACCATCTTCATGCTCGGCCTTTTTTGTGCTACAGACTTTTTCTTAAATGTTCTAAAAAGGGCACTTGTCAGTGTGATTGTTCACATTTTTCTTGTCATTTTATGCAACTAAAGAATGCTAGTCATTAAGTCCAGTTCTCAAGTGGTGTACCTCAGATTGTGGCTTCCACAAATTGGATGGGGATGTTGGATGTGAAATGAATAGAGTGAGAGTGTGAGAGCTATTCATTTTAATGAAGAATAAAATTTCTTCATTAAAGTCCCATAGTTGACTTCCCTTATTAACATCCTACTCAGACTTGAACTTGTACTGAAATATGGGTTTTTTTATATTGACACTAATAGTAAACAACATCAAAGTAGAAAACATTTTTTTCTCACTACACCATTAATTTAACAAGTGTGTGAGTTTTGCTCTACCAATCATGTCTCCATATGTTAAATAACACTGTGACTTCAAATTACTAAACCAATGTAAAACAATACTACTCATCTATGATATTTGGCTCTTCTGTCATTGAATCTCTACAGGAGAAGTAAATTTCTGTACACATATGAATTACACTCTTACAGAGAATTAAGTCTAAAAGCTGGACATAAAAAGTAGTTACACATTCAGTCATCAATGCAGTATGCACAAACACACTTTTTAAAAAGTGCATATGATTCTATGAATTTGTAGACTTAGTCTAGTTATGCTAAAATTACAAGTTCCCATTTTTTAATGACATATTTAAGTCTGAGAGCATTATTAAATGGTATCAGAATACGGCAAAAAGAATTCAAACTGTGAAATACTTATAAATTCTATAAAACATGTATATATCACACATGTAACCAGGATTTGCATTTCTCTTTGATGTATGGAACGTCACATAAGAAATTAATACTGTCCTGAGCATATTTTCCAATTATTTATTGAGAACATCAGCTTTGATCGGGAATGGGGTTCCTTCAAAATACTCACAATAAAACGCAAATAAATCAAATCATTCTTGTCACATCATTATGGAGTGATATTTTAGATTCAAATTAGAAAGATACATCAGGATTAGTGACCATGACAGTAATACCTGGCATAAACAAAAAAAAAACAGCTGGAGAGCTTGCTGTGGTTTGTTTGTAACATGTAAACTGAAGCACCTGGCTTTTACAGAAAAACAGTGTCCTAGACAGACTTCAATATATACCAGATTTCATGCTAAGTTTAGAAAAGAACGAATTTGTAAGTTTTTAAAATATTAAACCATTAGCTTATTAAAGTGATTTATAATTTTTAATAGATATTTACTTCAAAGTGAATTATATGATAATGCAAATATATAAGTATGCAGAATCTGTCTTACTGTCTAGTCAGTAGGGACTAGTTAGCTAAGTAAATGCTAAATAACCCAGAGCAGTCATGAATGAATTTTAACCTGAGATACACAGTGGCCTGAAGAACTCTTTCTCGTAATACGCTGCTTACTTAGAAACATCTAATGCAGCACATTCCAGGAAAAATATTATTAGAAGAAAGCAAATCTTTCTCTAATATTATGAAGTTTAACGTTATGTCAGATTACTGCAACTTTGCATATAACCTCAGTAATTTTCAGCCCTACTTTTCTTCAGCTGCAGAAACAGAACAAGGCATAAATCCATCATGACGAGAAAATGGCTAAACCATGTTGTTCACACAGAATTGTAAGAAAACAAGGAACCAAGACATGTATTTTTCATAGTCTTGTAAACTGCACAAGTAGAAGCTACTTCTGGTAGCAGGCACATAGAAACCTCATGTAAAAAATTGAAAGAAGCGAAAAAGCATCTGCTGAAAGTCTGTTTTTAAAAGATTTATATAAAGTTCAGGTACTACCCCATCATAATCTTTACAATTACTGCCTGGTCTATTTTTTTTCTAAAACAAACGAGAAGAACTTGGATGCTTGACAATGCTATTGTTGTAGGATACAGAAAGAAGTAAATACTGTGTAAAAAAGAAATGGCAAAAATTTCACACGAGACTATTTCTTCCATGTAATTATATCTACACTAAGTATATGTTGTCATTGGTTAATCATTGGACTCCAGTCTGCAGCACATCTGTAATTATTCAGCTACATTCCTTTCTATTACTGATGTACATAGATTTCATACAGAATCAATGAACAATCAGATTTGTGTGGAACAGAACTGTAAATTAATATAAAATTAGTGACATTTCTCAAAAATATTTGAATTCACTTTCTTACCCTACAAAGCATTTTAAATTACCAAAGAAACATTTATCATTAGATTACTTAGGCAACTAGCTTTGGTTATGAAACCCTTTGGTTTTTCTTATGCATTGTGTGAAGTAATACTTGGTGATTATACAGCAAATTAAACTAAGGTGGAAGTTAGATTCCTGATTTTAATCTGGACTGCTATCCGTTAACTGTATCAGTGTTTACTGTTGATTCCTGTGATCAGAAATGTTTGGATAATTTTATTTCCACCAATGAGAGTTTCCAAAAGCAGATTCAGTTACCTAAATAAACAAACAAAAAATATACCATACACTACTATAAAGGTATGTTCACAATTTGACAAGAGGCATATCTTGAATAGTTGATAAGTACAGTCTGTAAATAGAGCAAGTCAATAGCAATATACTAGGGAACAGAACAACTGGTTAGAGGTGCATGCAACCCAGTTAGTTACAGAGCAACTCTCATAGTGATGTTACACAACCAGTAGTATAACTGTGTTTGTCCCAGAATTATGAGGTAAATTAGTATGACTGAGTCAACCTGGAAATCAGTTGTACTCCTGGAGTAGTGTGGTATCACCAACACATAGCATTATCTCAGTGTCTCATATCTGGTAACTATGCCCAGAGTGTCCCTTTTGCTTAGCTCTTTGAGGTATATGCTTCACAATTTACAGTTACATGAACATTTTGGTGACTTCTAAGTTGAGGACACCAGACACCATGATTTCCATGTTTATTTAGAAAAAAAGTGTTTAAAAGATGACAGCCATTTTGGGCAGAACTGAAAATTGGAGTTCAATGATGAGGAAAAGTAAAACTGGACAAATCTCGATACCCGTGCAAGTGTATGAGATCAAGCTATTTAATAGTAGGGAATAATTGAAATGCTCTGTCTTGATGTATGCAAGTCAGTGTGCTGCATAAGTCTAGCAAAAGCCAGATTTGAAACAAAACAAATAGTCACATGGCTCACTCAGAACCTTTGGAATAGGGCCCTGCCAGTGAGCCATAATACTTCTTGCAGATAGAAGAGCATGACAGTTCTAGCATTCTAAAAACAAGGTGATTTTGTATGTAATTACCTTAAGATGACAGAGGAATACCACCAGTACTGGCATAAAGTAGGTGAAATAAAACAGACCTTTTCCCACATTGAATATAAGTTGCATTTTAATAAGGGGTACTATTTTTCCTCAAATCAAAACAGACATTGAGTATATAGTAAGTGTTTCATAGCACCTGTACACATTGCAGAAATAGAAAATACCTACCTGAACTATATGTTCAAAGATGTTTATTTTCTTTAATTAATGTATTGATTTACCCATTAAAATATTTGATTTAATTGTATTTCTGATACTGTCAGAAGTACTTCTACTTTAAGTATTCTGACACTGTCCTGCACAGACAGAAAAAGTAAATCATTAACAGTAACTTTTTTCTGTAGTGGACGTCAGTGTCTATATCGCATGAAATGCTTCATAAGAGCCAGAACCTACAGGATTTACCTAAAGATGTGAAATGGAAAGTAGGGAAAAGCTGTTGAAAATGCATGTTTTGGCAGTACAGTGGGATGAATGCTGGATTGGCATCCTCACCTGGGAAGTACAGAAATGGGGCAGGGCAAAGGGCTGTCCCACAGTTTAAGTCAAATTCTCCTGTTAGCTAAATGAAAGCATGAAAGGAAGTATGTTTGTGATACCTCTGTCCAGATAACACTTTTGTTTTCCTCCTCACTACATTACTAATCCTAACAAAATGTGAGAGCTTCTGCACGAAGTGGTTACAGACATAGTTATTCTTCAGTAACATAACAGGCCTCCTAAAAAACTCAGCTTTTTAAAGAACTGTATATGATTTCCTGGATCTGTAATACTCTAATGGTATGAGGACACGCAGCAATATGCTACTGCCACCATCAAAGCAGTAGTCATTCAGTTAAAGCAGTTAAAGTTGTATTGAAAACATCAGCTGGTATATGCTGGTTGATTTGCATTCAAAAAAGTAAGTGAGTTTTACCACATGTATCAAACTAATATGAAATTGAATAGAGAAAAACATCCTTCAAACCACAACTTGCAATACACAAACAGTGATTTGGGGATATTACCTTGGTCATTGGCAAAATGAACAACAAGTTTTTGTAATTCAAGTCTTTAATCAACACATGAGATGTATAATTTTTATTTGCCAAACAGAAATACAAGCACTGCTGATGGACGTCATGCCAAAACAGACATCCAAAGCCAGATGATTATCTAAATGCTTACTTTAATCACCTATCACAGGTCTTAGTTACATGTGATAAAGTTCAGAAATGTTCTTACTATTCTTGAAATGGTTCCACTTAGAAGCTTACAGGGGTGGCTTGATATTCTTTCTGAAAAACTTAGCAGGATTTCAAAGAAAATTATGAAAACTCCTTTCGGGAGTCCACTGATGACTTCCCTCCACTGAGTACTGATTCTTTATTATTATTTAACATCTTACTGTTTAGTCACATTTTTTAATCTGTGCAAGGTCTTCCTCTTTATTCCATAGTTACTGAGTTTTCATAAAAGCTTTTGGCTCCAAAGGCCCTTGGATTTCTCTTTGGATTAGAAATACAAGAGTATAATAACCAGATCACTCGTTCTCACGGCCTTCCCGTCCCCTTCGGAGAAGTCGCAGATGTTCGTGGAGCAGGACTTCTTTTTGCCAGTGCCATGGTCACTCTTCCTCTCATCCAGTAGGTTATTTTTATCTAGGTGTCCATTATTTCTTTTTCTTATGTTTTCTACTTATTTGTCCAAGACAGGACAAAATTGCAAGCATGTAGTTGCCGAGATTTCCCTTGGAATACATTTAAAAGATAGCATCATATTTGCCACACTCCGAGGCAGTTTTAAGTAAGATGTTATGTTCTTCATTAATAATTTGGCTATTTCACCTAAACTGTTCCTTTAAACTCTTAGGCAAATATCACTCAGTACTGACCAAACATTTCTTCCTTTCTTATCTCTTTGCTTCCTGACTTCTCCCAAACAATCATTTCAAGTTTAGATAGACCCTAAGAACAGATTTTGGCATTAGAATCTCCAACGCTTTTTCCACAGTGGATATCATTGCTAAGAACGCATTTAGCTTCTTTTTTACATCCTGATTATCCCTTCTTCCTGCAGATTTTCTGGTAGCCTTTCTGATTTTTGATGTGTTTGGAGTAGGGTCTGTTGGTTTTTATTCATTTTGTTTAGACATTCCTCAAACTTTTAACCTTCATTTATTTGTTTATTATGCCCTTTCTGCAAGACTTGAGGTTTGCTACTTCCTTCATTTGGAAGCAATTTTAGGTTTTTGCAAGATGTCTTCTTGCTTCCAATAACTTCCCTTACTCTATCGCTTAACCTTTTCATGTTCCTTTTATCCTGTCTTAAGCCTTTCCACCTGCAGACATTTAAGTGTCTTAGCTGGCCCTTGCAGCTCTTTGACAATTTCCTAATTTTTATGCAGTGTCCCTTTTAAAAGACACAGCTCATTTACATACATTACAATTGCTGTTACAGTTGAGGAGGCACTCTAACACATCAAAGTACATTCTGCATTCTGCTCGGGACCAACTGAAAGACTGCATGTTTCCTTGTGAAGCCTCCAGCCAGCTGCTAGACATTGATAATGCATAAAAATGCAGTCTTTGCATTAGAGCCTGAGATGACATTTGTCTAGTCTAGATGGAGTCATATGTCCCGTGACCACTGTATTTCACGCCTTTAATCTCTGTGAGCAGATCACAATCAGTGTCACCATCTTGTGGTATCAGGAAGATAGATCAAAAAATATACTTTTCCTGTCTGAGATCTTCCCACCTGAGAATTTCAATCTATTCAGCTTTTGTTACCTTCTGAGGTAGTTTTTCATGTATACTGAAATTCAGTATTAGTCCTGCATATTTTGTAATCCAATTTTAATCTCCAACTAACCAGAAAAATATTCAGCATCCTACTATATGTGTCTTTATTTAGTGCTAGACTAAACAGATCATCCACACAATTTCTTAAACTTCTAACTTTGATGCAGAAGCATAAGTACTGCTGCTTTGGTTCTTGCCTTCACATCCTATATGAAAAGCACTCCATCATTCCTAATTCCTCTGCATGAGTAGCACATCTTCTTCCATAACTCAACTTTTTGTTATTTATTTCAGGCATGAGAAACCTGGTTCTCCTATCACTGAGCTAAAATCCATTTCTTCTGTAGAGGTGCTCTTTAATCCACAGTGTTCCTTGTTTCTGATGAACCCAGGTTCTTACTTCTTGCACCTTTTAAGCCAGACACAAAGTTTCTTCTTCTTCAGTCCTGCACTAGCTGTCATCTTTCTTCCGAAGTGTCTGAATTTGCCTCCAAATTCTTTTTCTTGCTGTTCTCTGTCAGTAGTATCCAGGTAAACTGTCATTGCTGGCTTCTCTCCAGAACTTTCTAGGGTGGATCCAGATTCCTTATGCGATCAGACACTTCTATAATCAACAGACAAATCACTACACAGTATTCTCTGGGATGAGAGGCTGTCGGTTTGGTTGAAATAGCATCTTCTACCACTAAAGTACTTCTTTCCAGATTGGGTTTCTGATTCCAAAGAGATGTCTCCCATGCAAGAGGTTAAATGGTCATCTTTTAATGAGGAAAGGAACACTGAAGTCTCCCAAAGGGATTATTTGCCCTTTCTTCAGTTCAGTGTCCTCCTCCCAGAAGATGGGACTGCTATCTTGAACACGATTCTGCTGTGTGATGTTCTGAAAACCTCTGTGAAGCTCTCCTGCTCTGCTGTCTTTCTCAGCACAGGAGATTGTTTGCTTTGACAACAGTATGCTCAAAGATGTTCTTAAACTTACTGTGTGTGAACCTCTCCAGTTCAGCTGCTCTGCTCTCAAGAGCTGCATTGTCCTCTAAGGACTACAAATGGACTGTATTATACTTATATGTATGCTATCTTTTCAGAAGGAGGTGCTGGCAATAAAATGAATAATCCATGCTTTTTTGGCTGTAGTTCTTTCTCCATTTTTTCTTTCAGAGTAGAGAAGACATAGGGGTTGATAAATTGATTTTGTGTCTGGATGAGTTTGCATACTGGCATATAGTGAATCATAAGCTACCATCTGGTTATCTTTTAGTTGCAGCACCAAATAAAATGTATACTAATTTACTATATTATACATTTTCTAATTGAAATTAAAAATCTATTTTCATGATTGCTTGTGCACTTAGCATACTCATTCATACAGATCAATATATGTAGGATGCATTGGGCACATGGTCTGTTATTTGTTTACATCAAAATTAGCTTGCAAATAATGTTCTAAATTAAGCTTTTTTTTTTTGCATTGCAATATTACCTTTCAATTTTTTGTAATTGACACCATTCTTCACATTATTCAGCATTAATTTGCTTTTATGTCAATAAGTTAGAACTAAGGGTTGAAAAAATGCATGTTTTCAGTTTTAACTATGACATCTCCTATTATTTGTAACTCATAGTTTGGCAAATCTGCATGCATCTACTACCATAAGACATATATGAATTCTTAAGATTTGGGAGCTCATGGGCCATATGTAGTCCCCAGAACTGCAAAAGGTTTTTTCCGTTACTACCCCATCTCCCCTTCCATGCTTTTTTTTTTCATTCCTTGAAGGTCCCAGATCCTACCTGTCATTATCCAATGGATATATTTAGTTCTAACCTATTCACAGCAGCCAGCACAGCACTCATAATATTGTAGCATCTCACTCACCCTGGAGAGGAATGATGGGTTGCCTGGCAGCAATTCTCATTCAAGATGATATCAGGCCTATCCAAGCCTCCTTGTCAAGGTCAGTCCTCAATAAATAACAAAGAGTAGAAACAGCCTGCAAAAAATACTTTCCTGCACCAGATGTAAATCACCACTTAGTTTTGCGTTAAATCATATAAATATTAGCTTAAACATGTAATTAAAATGTATTGGGGAGAATTTTCAGAAGGCAAACAAGTGTCAAACTATGCCTGTTATGATCAGTTTGCTTTTTAACGTGATTTATTAACTCTCAAGGAAGGCTGTCTTGCAACTAGAGAAAGCAATTACTGTCAACAGCAGAAAGCTTCTAACAAGGTGAGCACATTAAAACACCAGTCTGGTTATTGTTTCCCAGCAAAATTTATTTGGAGTGTAATAAAGGCATTTGTAGATTCTAGACTCCCTTAGAATTATTTAGTAAAGGATTATGGTGAAAAGTAGTAAAAAGACAGAGAAGCCTGAGACTCTGCTGTGAACTTCTTGGTGAAAGGAAAAATGAAAGGAACTTAGAAAAGGTACATTCTTTTCACATGAGAAGACTCTAAGGAAATAACAACTGAATATTTTCTTTTACTAGTAAAGTAGGCTTTATTAAAATGTGATTTGACAGTACATATGAATGCAAGCATATACCTGGATAATGCTTTATACTCCAAAGTTGGAAATAACTTCACTAGATGTTGTTCTTCCCAGCTTTCCATCACTATGTTCACAGAGCTGATTCTTCTTTCCACCACTGAACCTCATATCAACAGTCAACCAAAGTGCCAGTTGTCCTGGCTGTATGTACACTACATCTTCTAAATAAGTCTGGAATGTCCCCAGAGCCAAACTGCAAAGTTTTTCTGAATGCCACATAGATTTCTGGATGATAACGGTCATGAGCTAAAACAAGATACCATCTATCAATCTCAATTTACTAGATGAGAGGTGATGAGAAACAAATGGAATTCCTCTTGACTGGAACTGACCATATCAGACTATGGCTTCCCTTTCAGTACAAAGTCAAACAGATTATTGACAAGGCATAGTATAGGTGAACTCATTTGAGTTTGTGATGAAAAAGAGTAGGAATACTCATGCCCCCAGTTAGAGATGACAGAGATTGATGGAAACTGTAACCACTTCATTTCAATGCAAAGTCCAATAGACAGTCATTTTTGTTTTATTGGTAATGTTAATAGAAAAATCTCTGCTTTCCTGTAGGACATGAATATTAAAGCTGCACGCACAAGAATTTCTTTGTTTTGAGCTACACCTGCAGCTGAACAAGATTAACTGAGGAAGGTACAGCTAGTTACTCAGAAATAAATACAGATTAGGATGTTTGTTGGGCCCAAGGCTAGTTAATACTCAACGGAATACCCCACAGAGATATAGCAAATGTATAAACACCAGCCCACAAGACATGAAGAGGTAACCTTAAAAAAAAAAAGAAAATTTTTCATTAGGTCTCATTTTTCTCCTGTGTAGTTTCAGTGTCACAGGTGTGAATATGTGGTTGGTTTGTATAATGTCAAAGCTCACTTTTAAATAAAGATGAAACTGATTGATCATTTCGGTTTTTGCCCTTTCAGGAGGAGAAAGACAACTTGTCACAAAAAATAAAAACAATTGCCATTCTTGCTTTGACAGTGAAAAAACAAAATAATTTCTTTTTCTTTTTATCAAGCTATCAGTCACTTACTGTTTAAGTGAGATAAGAGGAAACTGACATTAAAAATAAACTACTGATCAAGACGAGTAGCATAAATTCTTAGCTTTTTTACTTTCTATAGCATTACTGTGATTGTATTCTTTCAAAATTCCTTGCCATTACATCCACCAAAACCAAACTGAGTGCATCCAGGGGTGAGGTTTAGGTGTTTTGTTTTGTTTTGTTATCAATAGTCCTTACTCAGAGTAGTTTTGTTTCCAATAGAGATAAGCATCTATACAAATTCCAAACAGTCAGACCACTGTTCCTACTAGTACAATCAGCAATTTCCAGGTTAATTTTCACCAAAAATACATTTGCCTGTGAAGAGAAATTTGAGGATCATTTTAGGTGTTTTTTCAAATTGTAGCAGACAGCAGCTTGTTGTTCACCTGATGGCATTTCACGTTTCTGGTATATTGTCCTACATACAGTGAGTTTTCCAAATTCTTCTAAAGAAGCGGAATCATCTTGATCATACCTGAACATCACATTGTTTATTTAAGCACCTGAAAAGAAATGTGGATTCCTTTATGGCCTTTATAACCTGGGAATCTGTTGGTTTGATTCGTGCCTGTTACTCAAGTTCAGTCATTTAGCCTGGGGTAGAATACCAGGCAGAAGATTCAATAGCTTAGTTGCTAATGATTGTATCCCACAATCTGCCATCTTAGGCTACTTTCTATTCTTTGACACTGATGTTATCTGCTTATTATGAGAGCTTTTTTTACCGATATACAAAAACTATACAAAAGCAGTATTCATATTACCTCAGTAACTTGGCTGCAAATGACAGAAACTGAAGGCAACCTTTTAAAGTAAGGTAAGAACTTGAATGCTGCTCCAGGAAAAGCACCTAGAATACTCTGACAGAGCCTTTTTTAACATGTGTTCAGAGACTTCATCCTGCAGGTTAGGAAACACTTTCTAAAACTGGTCAGATTTCAAGGGTCGAAGAACCTCAACACCGCAGGTAAGTTTTCACCTAGATGCATGTATAAACAAACCCAAGGAACGTGAAAATCACAGCAGAAATGTCATGATCTGTTATACAAGCAAATACAATGCAGCGTAATAAAAATAGTGAAATATAAGTTCTGTGAAGGTATAGTTACAATTATAAGAAAGAACACATTATTTTGTCACACATTATGAAATGTACAGAAAAATATTTCTTTGGCTTATGGAAAACAAGCAGCTGACTAGAAAGAAGG
Source organism: Ibycter americanus (assembly GCA_035590275.1). Taxonomy (NCBI): domain Eukaryota; kingdom Metazoa; phylum Chordata; class Aves; order Falconiformes; family Falconidae; genus Ibycter; species Ibycter americanus. The sequence continues at coordinate 83,721,775 of JAVJGI010000040.1, read as the reverse complement.
GATTCATTTTCTGTCCTCCCTGCCCACAGAGGAGGCTGGCTTTGTTTTGTGTTTTATTTAAATAAAGCAAAAAGAAAGCTGGAAGCTTACCTTTATCTTGAGCAGCAGCAGGAGGTTTTGGAATACAGACAAAATTGTTGAGAATTATGGAAATCATATTAAAATATATAACTTACTTTGAAAGAAAAATAATTTCACAACCTTCTAACAAAGCCAGAAGTATCTCCTCATAATACACTCACACATACTCCTTGTTTTTACACATTGAATCAATCTCTCAGGTTATTGTTCTTAAATATGTGAGTGGCAGCAGTTTATGTTCATACACATAATATATTTCAGCAACTGAAGGTTTAGTAGGGATTGTTTTGCAATTCTCAAACCATTGGGTGTGGGAAATGCAGCAGAGATTTCCTGCCTGAGTTTGCTGCTGATATAGCTGACTCGCTGAGTGATTCTCACAATAGAAAGACTAAACCTACACTGTGGAGGGTGATACATTTAGATATCACAGTACATGAAGATGCTATCTTTATAAACCTGTTATAAATACTCCAAGTTATGTCCAAAATGCAATAAAGGCAGTAGATACACATTGATCCTGCTGATCTGTGACTGTAGAGGAATAAAATCTAATCCATAATTAGATTTCTGCAGAGATGGTATTTTCAAACAGTTAATAGAAACTCTCAGTCTAGGGGTTTTTTTTCCTACCTACTTGGCAGCAAATCAAGGGTGATTTAAAGTAATCCAGTCCAATGAGGACAGATCAGATCCTGTATAAACTGATGCAGAACTATTGCATGTATGGATGGATATTTAGAAATTTCTTTTAAACCAAGTGAAATTATTTATAAAAGCGATGTTTTAGACACAAAATTGTTTGACCTGTACTGCTCTGACTTAAAAGGAAGCTCAGACAAGAATGGCAAATTAAGTCTTCCTTTACTGTATTTTAAAATAGATTATATATTAAATCATAACAGTAAAAATTTTACTTTCCCTCTTTTCTGAGAATTTCTTCACTCAGGTTACATTTTGCTCCAGAAAAACTCCATCTCTCTATTTACAGAGTTAGTACAACTTATGGTACAAAAACCCTTATTTGTATGAAACAAACACACCAAAGACTGGAGAAATATATATATATATATAAAAATCTGGGTAGATCTGTGCCATAAAGAAGGAATACTTTCTCCCCTGTCATTCACGATGCCCTTTCCTAATTACAGCACTTGTAATAACAACAATAAGGCATTTCACATGGGACAGTAAGAGAGTACTTTGCTTTCCCTTCTTATTTTGTGTGGTCATATTAATGAAGTTTTGGTCTGACCTTACAAAAATAAAATGAGAGTGGGAGATGTGAGCTGCCAAATATTTGATATTAATAAACTAGGGGGTTATTTTATTAGCCTTGAAGTATTTCACCAGGATCATTTCAGATATACATAAGAAGACCATACATAAACACAGTTTCTGCTGTGCTCTAACAGGGCTTAGGATTGCTTTATATTCATGTCCAAAAATCCTATTTCTAGGGTATTCTTCCTTGTTTTTTAAAAATTAGCTCTGCTATCCTGTATAACAAAACCGATTCCTTGTTTTATGGAAATATCTCTTCTGAGATTAACTAAAAAGAAGCTATTCCTCTGCTGCAGAAGAGTTCTTAAAGTCAGCAAGAGTCTATTAATTATTGTTCCTTTTCCAATTTAGTCTTCTTTGAAAGATTTTTGAAGAGATAGTGCTTTCTCATTTACAGCCCTTAATTTTATATGAAAATATGTTGTAATTTTGCTTTGGAGCTGATACTTATTGGAAGAAGATGGGTTTTTTCTGGAAAATTTTTTAACAAGGTTGAAATATTGTGACTGTATTATGCATAGAAACTTCATAGATTGTGTGAGTTTACTGTCAAGCCATCTAATACCATACTAATATCATAAGAATGCTTCATTTTGCCTAGAGCTCCTGGTGGATTTGTAGAACACAGTATGAAATCTAGTTTTTTCTTTCATTTCTTCTCAGTTCAATCCTTCTGTGTTTTGGTTTTTTTTTTTTAATATATATATATATAACATTTGCAGATATTTGTGCCTCAGTTCTTTGTCAGTTTTCTCACTGTGGTGATTGAAGATATAAATCTGTCAGGACTTACTTTAAAGTATAACAACATGATAATCACCTAAAACTTTTATCAGTGTTGTGGTCTAACCCCAGTAGGCAGCTAAGCCCCACAGAGCTCTCAAAATCCAAAACACAGCACCATACAAGGTACTACAAAGAAAATTAACTACATCCCAACCAGATGCAGTACAAGCTGTTTCTGATGTTCTTATAACTTTGAAGCAAAGCTGGCAGAGAAGGTAGTGCACCTGCTCCAGAGGTACACAGAGTTGCAGAAAGGATGTTGGGACGTGTTCAAATGCACAGAGATTTATTACTGTGGTGTGTAGCTGACAGCAAGCAGCCGTTCTAATGGTGAAAGTTGCTTTGGGGCATAAAGAAAGAAAGAAAAGACAAAGAGGGGAAAAAGGAAGAAAGGAAGGAAGAAAGAAAGAAAGAAAGAAAGAAAGAAAAGGGAAAAGTCTTCCCAGTGGTCAGTCATGAAAAGAAGGAACAGGGATCCCCAAACATCCTTCTCTGTGTGTCTTCTCTGATGCAGCGATTCCTCCTGTAATACTTTTCCTATACTGACTATAAGGTTTCCATCAGAACCTGCTCAGCCTCCCAGCTGATTGTTCCTGCTTATGAAGCTGTCAGAGCTGACTAGATCAGCACAGGTACTGCACACTGCTTGGATGTTAACCTCTCTGGATGCATATTATTGTCCCCCTAATATCTATAGTGCAAAATGATGGCATGGGCTTGTTGGTTTTTATTCCTCCCTGCCTAGTAGAAAGATATAGAATTGTTTGGAACTACTATGTGCTTTAAACAGAAATGAATAAAATTTTAAATGCTTACCTAATTTGTACAAACCAATTGATTAAAAAGCTGAAGGTCATTTTGTGGAACAAAGTTTGAAATACTCATTTTGAAATGGGCAGACATTATTTAATAGAGAGTTTGACATTGAAGTGCGACTGCCTAGAGTACTGCAGGTAATTATGGTTCAATCAGCTAATATTATCTTTCTTCTTTGAGGATGGTATCTTCCATAATCTACCAAGCACAAGTTAAAACAATGTATTATAGAAATCTACATTGACAAAAAGGGAAAATAAGGCATAAACTATATGAACTAATGACACCTGGAAGAAATACTGTTTATATTTACTGTTTGGATTTAATTTTATATATTAAATATTGTATTTTGATAAATCAAAATTCAGTTTTCTCATTGCAACATGTCTAATTTTCTCATGAAAGATCATAGCATTTTTTTTCTGTCACAAGATTAATCTTATGAAATATGAAGGATCTAATATTTTTTGTTTAGAATACATATTCTAAGCTTTACAAGTGTCACATGGCCATCAGGAGTTTTTATGGAATCACGAATTCATAGTTAATTTCTGTTTCTTGATAGTAAACTATTATCTTGTCTTATTGGTGCCAGCATGCTTTGTATTACAGAGAAGTCATGATTTGCTGTTACTTAAGATGTCAAACTGCAAGATCTTTAACCTGATTTGCAGCTCTTTTGCAGATATGTACATAGCATCCTAACATCCAAGTCACTGCCTGAATCACCAAAGGTAGAATTTTATATGACTAAGTTAAAGAAGATTGCTTACTTCACAATATTGTGTCTCTGAGATATGTTGTCCTTATGCATGACATAGGGGAATCTTTGATTTTATATTGTTAGCCAAAACCAACATCCAAACATTAGAGATGATCCTGTTCTTTTTTCTTTTGAAAGGCAGTTATGATAACACTCAGAAGGTTGTCACACTGTGAATTGGAACAGGTATATAAGTAAGGTGAGTGCTTACTTATATACCCTATATATACTTATATATACATATATATATACTTATATATATACTTATATACCTTATATTCATACTTAAGTGAGGTTCCTTAAAATATGTGGTCAAAGTTCAAATAGGAAGTTACAATGACTATAAGTTTTTTGAGGCAAGTACCTTCATGAAGAGGAAAAAGAATTGGACTGTGGTGAGTGCTTTCAGCTTCAGCAGTCAGTGCTGGGGGACACTACTGCTATGCTCAGAGTGGTTTTCCACTTAACTCCTAGCTTTAACGTGATGCCCTCTTCTATGTCCTTTATAATGATTACATAAAGTGCTTGCTACCTTGTCTTCTGTGATCCCGCACTAAGCAGAAATAATCTGGATATGAGAAGGATAGAGACATTCCTTTTACAACTGCTTTATGTAGTAAATAAGAATTAGAATTGTCAGCTGCCACAGACAGAGAAACTTGTCATGGTAGAGATTACAGATGCATACCACGATTTGTACAATCACAGGGTACTTCAAGTTTGGAAGGGATCTCAGGAGGTCATCCAGTCTGACCTCTCACTCAAAGCAGAGTCAACTGTGAGGTCAGGGCAAGTTGCTCAGGGATTTACCCAGTCAGGTCTTAAAAACCTCCTGGAGACTGCACAACCTTGCGGGGCAACTGGTGTGAGTGCTTACCTGTCATCATGGCAATGATGAACAAGTTTCTCCCCCTTTCAGATATGACATCAAATTGAAAATAAAGCCATGAGTTTATGCCAAGAACACTGACTTGGTCTGTATTTTTCTACTGAGCCATGAAAAAATATCTTATTTTTTTCCAAGACAAAACTCTACTTTTTAGATCATTTCACTTTTTCATATTCCTGATTCCTTGAAGCTTAAAAAGTTTAAAAACCTGTAAAAATTATTTTCCCCATATTCTTGGATCCGTTACTGCACAAAAGTGGTTCTTAAAGTATGCTTCTTACCTGGGATTTAATGTCTAAATTCTCATGCTTGGGGGCTTGCTTTGTTTGTTTGTCTCATGCTCTGTGTATCTCTGTTGTTAGATTTGAGCATACCACAGCACTGAGAAGTATATCCACTTTACTTATTTTTCATTTTAAAAAAATCAACAGTTTGTTATGGCTTTCTAATTTTCAGAAAGTGGACAATTACAAAGAGCCACAACAACTCCATTTTAATTTCTTGTCACGTGTTATGTCTTTCTAGCTCTATTCTTAGCTGTACTCACAAATACTCAGCTAGTAATGGGTTTTGGCTACTAGAGAAATGCAGCTAGAAATCAAAATCATTACTGTCTTTCAAAAATATGTATTTTAATCATCATTTGCAGCATGTTTTAAAGGTAATACAGGCTTGAAGCTGTATCATCTGAAGGTATCATAAAATTTCATGGATAAATGAAGGAAATAGTCCTCTTGACTTCTGTCAATTAAGGAAACAATGACAAAAATGAGATTTTTATCTAAAAACTTTATCTGTCTGTATTTCCTTTTTTTCCAAGTAGCTCTGCAGCATTTGTACATCAGGTGATACTTCTAATACCTAATTAATGTTAATAAAAAGTACTTCAAGGTACTGCAGATTTGGAAAGGTTCTATAGGCTAGACATTACATAATCGAACTGGAGTAATCCCTGGTAATCACCTTTAGATGGATACAAGGAGTCAGTGATACAGCATAGATTTAATATCCTATTACTGTTAATTAGGTTTGCTTCACTTGCTTCACTTTCTTTTGCATCCTTGTCCTATAACTTGTCTTGTCCTTGATAGATGTATGTGTCTAGAGACAAAATATGGTCATTGCCAGATATACTCCTGCTTTCATCAAGTGAAAGTTCTTTAAATGTTTTATAGCTCATTCTTCGCCTCCTTTGCTGTACAGACTGCAGTATTAAAATGGTACAGTAATGGCAATATCTGTTTAGGTATAGCATGTAATACATCAGTTTAGTAACTCCTTTGCCATCAAATAATGCTTATCTAGGGCCATAAAGATAGAGGTTTTATTTTCCTCTGCAAGTCTGTGACCTCTCTACCAATTATCCCAGGCTCAAGATCAGCCAGGCAGCAAGAGAAACAGCATGAAACAATGTGTCAGTGCTATAGAGAAGCCTAAATATTTCCCAAAAAAACAACGGGCTTCATCTTTACCAGGCAGGGGGTCAGTATCATCAGCAAAGGATGAATGATTACCTACTGCGGGATAACCAGGGTTTCAGAAGCATCCAAAGCTTTTCTACTGCTCCAAAAGCTTACTACTGTTTAACAGCTGTCACAAGAAGGCTAATGACCACAGGGTATGCATCACATTTCCCATCTATGAGACAGCAATGTACGTATCTGTAATTCTATATATAGATTGAAAGATGCATATATTCATTTGTGGGTTTTGTCACTACTGTTATTCACTGATGGCAGTATCAAAAATGGAGCAAAAGAGACATAGTTCCAATGAGTATGATTTGAAAGAGATGAGATGCACAAGGTTAATGAATTAAAGGCAATGAAATTCTAGATGTAAAACAGATGTATAGAATGTACCCATGAAGAAGCCAAAATGCCAGTAATAGGGTTCACTTAATTCACTGAAAATCAGAATATAAATAAAGATTCTAATGTACTACTGTAAATTATAAAACAAATTTGTCTTATAATATTTGGTACTGATGCCCACACAAGCTTGTGCAGGTCTTGTTCTGATGGTGAACACAGACAGCAAATTAAGTGACAATGGGATTTAAGCTGAACGTATTTCACATGTAACCTTCTTACGCTTCTACTGCATACACATAGAAACCAGGAAAAGTCACTCTTTTCTTACGAACTTATTTTTCAGTTTGTTCTCGTAGCATGTAAATACAATTGTAAATTGTACCTTTTTTATAAACGAATTAGAAAAAGCTAGAGGAGTTACTGTTGAACAAGAACCCTTTTTTTGATATTTGGTGGGGTTCTTTTGTTTTTTGGTGCTGGGTTTTGAGTTTTAAAGGCTCTTTGGGACATGGAACAATTTGGCTATATCTTCTATATTGAAGTAAATGAAGATGTGTTTTCTTGGTTGCCCTTTGTCTGCAGTTGTGCATATAGGCTACACTACATAGTTTTTCTATATCAATTGCTCTTTATCAGTTTTTTTCTTTTGATTTTGTTTTCTATTGGTTTTACAAAGTGCATATGTATCCTTACCGGTAAGGAAATAGGGACTGATTTATTAGATGACTTGTCCAAATTTCCATAGTAAATTCACTGACTGAGACTCTAGAACTTCAGTTTCCTGACTTCTGCTTGCATACTGTCCTGAAGAAAAACTGTTCCATGATGCTTGGACTCCCAAGTATTACTCCTATATACATCTCAAATGCAGAGATATGATTCTGCATGCAGCATTTCACAGGTCTCCAGCATCTAGAAACAGCACTGGTGGAGACCTGTTTCACACCTTGGAAGGGAGAAATAGGGATTCACTTCTGTGTGAATTAACTATCAGCATTGGTGCCTATCAGATTGTTCCCTAAACAAAAAAAGCCATGACATCTTTAAAAAAAACATAACATCTTTAAAACTGTGCTTTCTGTACTGTGATTTTCAAGTCATTAATTAATATCACTTCAGACCTTTGCTCTTCCGGGGTAAATGGAATTGGATTTTCTAGCTAAGAAGTGCTAAAACTCCAAGTCTTGTCTTCCACATTGGACAGTATAAGACACATTTCCAAACCTCAGCTCCTCCAGCCTGAAAGTTCTAGGCTCTACCTTCAACCTGTGAAACTGAAATAAGGCTTTTTCACTATGCAGAAGCATTGTGAAAATGAACTCTATAATGCTTACAAAGCACGGGTACCATGAAAATGACCAACAATTAATCAATCAAATAGATGTAGGATTCTTTCATCATCATGAGACAAAACAGTTTCCAATCAGAATTTGTAAACCTTTCACAAATCAGAAGAAATGCAGGTTTCTAATTTTGGCAAAAATTATTGCTTACTCTCCTGTCTCTTTCAATTTGCTGGGTAACAATAGCTTAGCTGTATGGTCAGGACAGATTATTTCACAGCATGCAATCATAGAATCACAGAATCACAGAATCACAGAATGGTTTGGGTCAGAAAAGACCTTAAAGATCACCTGGTTCCAATCCCCCTGCCATAGGGAGCGACACCTTCCACTAGACCAGGTCGCTCAAAGTCCCATCCAACCTGGCCTTGAACACTTCCAGGGCTGGGGCATCCACAACTTCTCTGGGCAACCTGTTCCAGTGCCTCATGCTCTTCAAAAATGTCTTAATAATTTCTGTCATTATATTCTTTCCCTCTTTTATGAAAAGCTGTGACATCAAAATTTTCACATTATAGACTCCTGTATGCCTTTTCATTTTTTACTGCTTTGGTCTTCCCTTTAAGTCTATTATTAATGTGTGTTGTTGGTAGCTGTTTGTCTAAACTCAGACTAAATATTTTGAAACATTTGTCATTTTTTATTGTATTTTCATGATAAACTGGGTAGCTGAGTTAACAAGCAATTGATGTGGAAAGAAAAGTGAAAAAATTGTTAGCTTCTTTAGGTAACATCAGAGGAAATGGTCTTGTTACTGTCACGATTAAATAAGGACAAATTTGGACAAAGGAACCATATTTCTGCTTGTGTGGTGAGGATGCAACAAAGGCATTGGACCTTTAAGCAGGGCACAGCAAAATCTGACCCTAAATTAGTATTTGCAGAAGTGATTTGACTGCTTCCTGACCTTCATGGAGCAGGCCGTGGCCATTGCAGGGAAGCTATGAGATTTAAAGTAGCTCCTTACTTTCTTAAGGCAAAGTAATCTGTGTACAGATGGGCAGGTTAAAGATTTAAGTCATGATCTGATCCCTTTACCAGAGTAGTCACTGGCTCAAGTGTAAAGTTTATGGATAGGCACAAATGAGTTTATTACTACGAAAAAAGTAGGATTGTCACCTACCAAGGACTTGATCCAAGGTCCTGATACCTGTTTGATGTCTTCCCATTTCCTCAAATGAGCTTTTGATTACAGCCAAAATGCTGAGGTGGGAATTTTCAAGTCAGTTAAAAAAATAGATAATCCAGCTAATACTGTGCAAGGATTCGGGAGATAAATTCTGTTGGAGAAACCTTCCTCAGCTTCCCTTCCCATCTTGTGTATAGGCAAAATATTTGAATATTGGAATTTTGAAATACTTCATCCGTAAATGAGGGAGAATATGTTGGGATCAGGAATGGAAGGTGGAAGTAAATGGAGGAATGCAAGGAGGAATCCTGCATACTACTAATCATGTTTGCATGGCTTATGATTAGTCACATGACAATTAATAGAATTACATCTCTGACTTCTGAAATACAAAACAGCAACAAAAGTAATCCTAAAATGACTATATGAGATTTTTATATAAAGTATTTGAGGTCGGTAACACGTCCAATATTTGACTTAAAGGTAACAAAAGAATTTATCCAAGAATATGGTAATCTTTTGCCATGCAAACAGAGAAGTAGAGTGGAATTTCATCCTAGACAGAAAGGTGTTTTGCAACTGAAAACAAAACAGGTAAATAGTGGCTGATTTACTGCTGCTGGAGGAACAGTCTAGTTGGCGCCAAAGGCACCTTCTGGTAGAAAATACTGTTCCTGTATTTGTCATGTATTTGGAGCAAAGCAATGTGAAAGGGCAGTGTTTAGTTTTCCACTTAACCCTTATCTTTGGCATCTTCTGACTACATTATACAATCAAACCAGGGAACAGAGCGTAAAGGCAACGGAAACTCTTGTTGCTGCTCCCTAAGCCTTGATCGATATGTTTCTGAAATATAGAACAAGCTTACAAAATTAATTTTGGTTTATACAATGGCTGAAGAGGTTTCATCACCTTTCGTCATGTGGTGAAATAAGGGTCTCTATCTATTTGGGTGTAAGAGAAACTCTAACTTAGGACTTATCTTAAATCATTGATTTGTACAAGCCTCTCTTTAGGGAAAAAGAGATGTTGACATTTAGATCAAAATGTAACTGCAGCTTCATTATTTCAAAGAGGGCCAAAAGCTCATCTTACTGTGTAGCTGGAGCTACTAAACAACTGTAGGTAGGACTGCATGTATCCATTACTATAAAACAACCTCTGCTCTATAAAAATCAGAAAGACTTGATCCTGGGTTGTAGATCAAACAAATTAGTTATATTAAAGATGTTTAATCTGGTAATTTTGAGTTTGAACAGAACATTATTACTTGTTTAATTCGCCTTCATGTTTAAAGTGAAAACAACTGGAAGAAATGAAATATTGCTTAAAATATTCAGGGCAGCAGCATATGCCTCAAGAGATAAGACTTTCACTGTTAGTTTAATTAAGAGAACAAAAAGCAAGCTTCAAGTGTTATTTACAGGTTCTTGACATATTCACTAATGAATCATAGGATGCTGTAAAGGTTATTCTGCCTATTACAAAAGAAGTGCACAATAATTGTTTTTTAAACAACTTCTTTTCTGCACAAAGTTTTATTCCATTCATGAGAGATCAATGTGCTTGAAATGGGAAACAAAGATTCTTTTTTTACTGTTTCAGCTAGCTAGCTAGCCAAATTCATATATCAGATAGTGGCACATTATGTTCATTGCTGTACATTAAGGAGTTAAGCATACTACCAGCACAATTTTTACTACTCTGTATTTTCCAGACCACTTAATCTATTTTCAGGAATATCAGGAATGTTTGCTGCCACTGCCAGCACAGATAACAAAGGATTTCCAAAATCCAATACATTCTTTGCTTTAGTACAATCAATCTTTATTCTTTCTTCATGCATATTTATCAACCTGATTGGTAATGTTTTTCTGTTTCTTTTTCTATTCTTTCTCATGCACGCACATACACTCTTTCTTCTATGTTTATCTGTTGCATTAGACAATCTCTCAGCTAAAACAAAACAACTCTTCTCTTCCAAGTAAGTGATTTTAGGATTGATTGAGATGAAGTGCATCCTGACTCTGATATAAGGGGTGCTAGACAGTGTATAACAGCCTCCGTATTAGCATTATGCTAGATTTTTAAGTAATAGCTCTAAATACAACATGCCTTACATAAAAGTGTGTTACTTATCTTCTGTCTTCTAAAGAACAGGCAGTAGTTTACTTCAGCTGTGGCTTGCTACAGAAGGACAGATTTTGAGATACAGTATTTATAGTTTCTGATTTTAGAATGCTGTCTAGATTAGATAGCCAACATTGGAGAGCCATGGACTTGTCCCTATGAGCAAAGAACCTAAGTGCAGAAAAGATCAAAGATTCTGCATTTTTCTGTTTGAAACACCTTGATTGTTTCTCCCTTGTTAAAGGTAGAGGTAACAACTAATTTTATAATAAATCATTATTAAAATAACATTTTTATTATTCATCTTAAAACAAAAAAAAAATAAAATCTTGTCTCTCTTCACATCACCAGGAATTAAAGGTTAAGATTTTATTTGAAAAGATGACTGACCATACTGGGCATTGCAGGGAACAGAAGCAATATCTGAGCTAATCTGAGCTATACACACTCGGAGGAAAGGAAGAAAAGCTAACATTCAAAACCTACTTCAAGGGTGACTGTGAATAGCAAATTAGATACAGCTTGTGGTAAAGTGTGGCTGGAAAAAGGCCATACCTCTCCCTGCTGAGGTCCTTAGACACATTTCCATGTCTGCTTCAGTTTCCCTGCATTTTGTGCATGGAACCAGATTTATCAGTCTCCGGCAGCCAGCAAGGGTACAGAAAAAAACTTGAGGGAATTACATTTCCCTCAGCAGCAGGTGCCTTCCCTCTGGCAAGAGATTTTTCTCAGGGCCTTAAATGGGCCCATTTAATTTCCAGCCATGTTCTAAGAGCTGTGTTTAGGTTTGAAGGAGACTGTCTTCAATTCGAACACTCATTCTGATGTATTTGTGTCAGGTTGTGCTCTGAAAGATTCAGTTACAGTCCAAATGAGTGGCTTGTGTCCTCTCCGCCTGCCCCATAGCCTCTTCCACAAGCTGTAAGCTTGTCCACATTAGGAACTTTACCACATCTGCAGACCCCTTTGTTTGCTCTAAATGAGACAAGGCGGTGAAAAGCTCCTTCCACAAGCCAAAAAGAGTCAATTAGGATTGAAAATTAACTGACTTTAAAGCCAAGAGACGCTTCTTTTAAGGCTGTGTGCCTCTGACAACAAGGACCAGAAATACTCCTATTATTTGGGGGGGGGGGGGGGATGACAAATTCTTTATAAATAAGGAATGCATTGAGGAATGAGCTAAAACAGCACAGATTTAGTAACTTGGAGTCTGCAGGTCTCTCAAAACATTCTGTGTAAATTAAGCTGTTGTTTTTTACCCACATACTCCCTTGCCACATGCACTCATCAGTCTGGACCAAATTACTTCTGCTTATAAACAAAAAAATGAATGTGCAGCTTTTGTCCAAAGCCTCCAATCAGACATGCTTGCGTGCCTTAGGAGCAGTGAAAGAGTTTGAGGACCTACTGAGAAACGAGAGAGAAAAAAAAACCAAAACAACACATCTTTTGATTTCTCTGTTATTCAGATCCCACTGTCCATTGTTTATAAATTGTGATCACATCTCAGATACTTGACTTCATTACTAAATTTTGCTCCTAACTGAAATAAACTGCAGGACTCAAAATTTTGGAAAAATTTTAAGATCAAAGCCAACTATTATCTAAGTGAAAAATGAGTTTTATTTGAAGCAAACAAACAAACTCCAAATTATTCTTATAGATCGCACTCTTTCACACAGGCTTACTTTCAACACCTTTCAGGTAGTCCTGCCTATGGCTTCTGCATCTTTCCTCTCTTTTTTTGACAAAGAATTAGAAATAAACACATTCTTGACTTCCACAGTGAATGGAGAGAAAAGCAGAATAAGCAAAATGGAGGATGTGTAATTTCTTTCCCATACAATATGGTTTAACATCTTTTCGGTGCTTTTCATGACCACTGAAAAAGTAGAGGTGAAACAGCAGTTTGGATACTGTGTAGGACTTTCTGAATAGAAAGCTGTAACTGAAATGGTAGACTTGGATATTTCTCTAATCATTCACATTAAAAAATCAACCCTCCACCTAGATTTAAAATGAAAATCTAAATGAAGCAGTTATTGTTTTCTGAGCCCCAGAAGAGCAAATAAGCTTACTTTGTAAGCTAGTATAAAGTCTATAGTTTAAATACCTTGTCAAATGGGTGAAACATGCTTTGAATTCTTCCACAGTGTGCTTATTACAGGTATGTGAATTACTGTCTAGGGGGGAAAAAAAAAAAAAGTAAATCTTAATAGTAGAGTTCTCAGAATGGTAAAGGAGAGATGTAGTAAACTGGAAGTTTCCTTATGATACCAGCAGTTAAAACAGGCCTTGGACATGTGGATCTAATCAGGTGAATCTTCACTTGAAGGAAAGATAATCTCTATTTATTTGCTGGTTTGTACTTCTAATATTAGCACGTTCTCACAACTATTTGAAAGCTAAGAAAGAATTCCTTTATCAAAGAACAACAGAAAAATCAGAAGAATGCTGACAGTATATCTATGGTGATCACATGGAAATCCACTAGGCAATCCTTTGCTTTTTAATTTAAATCTTCATCAATTAATTTTTAGAAGTGACATTGCTTTTCTTCTGGCAGAAATTTTCTCCATACTTCAGAATCCAAAGGAAGGTGGAGGAAATAATGTACAGAAAATAATAAACAAGATGGCTGAAATAATGTAAGTAATCAATATTGTTATAGAGATTCACAAATAAAGGAGGATTTTATTTTTACACTCAGTGCTAAAAATTCCACTAACAGGGTGCTACTAAAAAATGTGCCGTCCAAAAAAACAGGCAAATACAGCAATGTCTAGCTGTGAATATTCTTCTACTGAATAGTGGAATCTACAGATCTCACCTATCCAGAAGGAAAATCAGATTACCCAGAAGCAACAGAAATAGAAACGAAAAGGCTCATGGTTTCTTGTCATTAAATCACACTTGCTATGCTCTGTAGTGGTAGCAAGTAGCAGTTCTTCTCTGCCTCAGAGTTAAGGTAACACATTCTTTATTTTGTAAAAGTTCATTTGATAGTAGAAGTTACCTCAGATGGAGGGAACCTATGTGAAAATATTCCCAGGAAGCCAAAGGCTATCAGCGATTGTTCTTACCTCAAGATGAAAACAGGCCCAGATATCCAGATATTCAGCAGAATGGGAGCTATGGAGCTTGCTATTCAAAAAGCATTTTTTAATTTTGTGTGGCACAGATATGTTTTTCACAAGAATTTTTAATTGTGTGTAAGATGGATCATCCAAAGAACATCCTTTAAAAAGAAATGTTAATGCAATATTATATACTGTCTTGGACAGCTAGTGCTGGGTATTTCCAACAATTTTAGAGAAACAAAGGGGAATGTCTTTAAAAAGAAGTGTTACCACAGAGGAAACTGTAGTTTCCTGCAAACTTTTATGTTTTCTTTGGAAATTCCTTCAGTGCCAACCAGACAGCCATGTGCTAGTAATAGTTGGGTCTATTTGGATTTGGTGAGGGCGTAATGTCTTGCTTTTCTTCTGGAGTCTTCAAAACTGTAGGAAACTTTTTTAGAAGTTACTGCCTATTCTGTTCTTCAGTTCCCTAGCAGGGAAAACCACACTTTGTTTCATACTCTTATGCACAATCTAGGGGTGCTTCTTTATTGCAGAAGTATTATTCACTAGAATTCAGACTTTTCTTAACATCTCATAACTTTATGGCTTCACAAAATTTACCCTAGCTTGAATCTTTTTTTCCTTTCATACTGGCATCCTGCTCTTGGTGTGCAAAGGGGAGGAACAACTTATTAATGGCTTTCTCTGTGTTCCCAATGACCATTGCTTTGGTTTGGCCAAGCCAAGGATTTCATAGCCTTTAGGCAGAGAGAAAATTTAGCAAAGACAGTTATTCCTCTGTATTGGATCTGGCTGGGATGGAGATAACTTCCCATAGCAGCCTTCACAGTGCTGTGCTTTGTATTTGTAGCTAAAATGGTGGTGATAACACACCAATGTGTTGGCTACCACTGAGCAGTGCTTACACAGCATCAAGGCTTACTCTTCAACACCACCCAAACCCAAAGTGGTGGGCAAGAGGCTGGGAGAGAACATAGCCAGGACAGCTGACCCAAACTGACCAAAGGGATATTTCCTACTATATGATGACATACTCAGCAATAAAAGATAAGGGAAAGGAGAAAGAGGGAGGACATTTGTTATTAAGGCATTTGTCTTCCAAAACAACCACTATAGGTACTGAGGCCCTACATCCCAGGAAGTGGCTGAACATTGCCTGCTGATGTGAAGTAGGGAATAAATCTTTTTGCTTTTCTTTTCTTCTGCACTTGGCCTTTGCTTTTCTTTATTAACTGACTTTATCTTGGCCCACGGGTGTTTCATCTTATTTTCTCCCCCTGTCCTGCTGAGGAGGGGGAAGTGAGAGAGCAGCTTAGTGGATACCTGGCAGCCAGCCAAGGTCAACCCACCACATCCTCCCATGTCAATGTGTTTTATCTCTGTTTTAGTAGCTGGAGTAGGCTAGTTACATAGCTATGTTTTAAGTGAGCGTAGAGTACAGAAGAAAGGCTTTTCATTCTGAACACGTCCAAGACTTCTTGAAAAATGTTCAGTGCATCATCAGGCAAAGGTACGTGCCAGCTCCACCAATGGAAGCCACTTAAACATATCAGTCTGGGGCTTCACACAAGCCATCTAGGTTCTCATAATTTTGGAGACAGTACAGCACATTCTTAAAAAGAGTGGTGACATTCATTCTGGACTCCTGGTAGGCCGTGAAGGAAAAAAAAAAAAATCAATTCATTTGTAACTATTCCAGGTGCATGGTCACTTCATAGATGACATTCCTACTGATCTATCTTGGCCTGCAGTTCTGCAAAAACTTGAAGTCTGAAGGCATCTTTTACAAAAGCTTGTGATACATGCCCTTCTAGTTTCAGCTACTGTCTTCTGTTTACATGACACAAAAGAGACCTGTCTCTTTGACTTTGGAAATTGAACAAATATTTGGAACTAATATTCCTACTATATTTGACTGAAGCTCTGCCACTCAGTGACATGGAAGTAGAATTAGGCCTCTTGTATGTTAACAGTTCTTGTACTTTGTGGTATTTATTCTAATCAAAGTAGCTAAGAGCTTGTTTATTAGAGGCACACTGAATCCAAGTTGACTCAAGGTTCAGCTTCAGAGCAAACTAGCTAAATGTTTATGTTTGCATAACTTCATTCAGTGGCATGATTCAGTTTCCTTTAGACTGGAAATAAGAACAAGTTAAACAAAATCACAGACATTTCAGTCCTAAATTACTGTTTCTATGCAAAGGTTTGTCATTGCTTAAGTCATATAGAAGTTAAACCAGGTCATTTTTCTTCGGTGTCTCTACCTATACAAGGCTTAAATGATTGGTTTTGGCAAGCATGTCATCACATGATAAAACTCATGTTGTGATTAGGGTGGATGTAGGCATTTATCTTCTGCTGACAGCTTCAGACAAAAGGAAGATAAGTGAAGCTATTGTAATTGCAAAGTGACCTTTCTGCTTTAGGGATATTGACAGCTATCCTTACTTTATACAGTATGTTTGCCATCATGATAATTAGTTTTTTGTTGGTCTATTGTTGGTTTTTATACTTACATTGCTCTCTCTTGAAATATTTGTAGATTTATCTAGTTTTCCTCAAGATAACATTTATTATGTACTTGACAAAATGTCAGCAAATAGTAGTACACGTTTTCTTAAAAGAACTCTTGCTTTTTTCGTGTTCATATCAAAACATAATTTTGCCGACCAGAAAAAAATATGCTCTTTATTTTTCAGTTTTAAGAAACATTTTCTTCATGTATATCCCTTTGGGATTGATCTGGTTAGAATGCAGAAGAGTAGATCAGCTGCAGATTCATGTATGAAATAATGCATAAAATTATCTTTTGAAAACAAGAAAATGAAGCAGTATTTGCAACTCAGTTTTCACAAACTGCTTTAAAACTCAGGCAGCTATAGGATGGAAACATTTGTTTAGTGATTTTTTAAAATAAAGCTGATTTTATTGCAAGCTCGTGGTGGGGACTGCTATTTATTTTGCCAATGACAAAGTGCCAAAAAGGGCTAGATGGTGAGGAGTAGACTTGAATTTCATTTGTCAACCAGTCAGGTAACTAAACAAGCCCTATCACATTTTTGTTGTTCAAGTACACATGAATAAGTCTGTCTTTCTGCCTGCCACTCACACTTTAGATGGAATCTCTGGCAAGGTGCTGGCACTAGGCATAGTTATGGCCTGACTTTCCATCTTCTTGGTCAGTACCACTGAATAAATTCAAGGATTATCCTGATTTACTGCAGCTGTAAACTACCAGAAATTTACCATCCTTCTTTTCTCAGGGGAAGGAAGAATTTTGACTTAACAGTTTGGCTTAAGTCATAAACTAGATGTTAATGTAACTCCTCTTTGATAATGCCACCCTGTGGTAGTCAAGTTGATTCACGGCTGCCCAGAAATAGAGCTCAGCAAATAATTCACAGGGTTTCTCCCTCAGCTTCTGCAATAACCTGTGACTAGCCTGCTGCTTCCCAGCATTCATACATTATTTGTGTATTTGACAACTATCTTCTAAGTGACTGCTATTTGGATTGTTCACGTATGTATGCATGACGATGAGCTGTGAATAAACAGACAAATCCCATGCCTGAGAAGAAATGCTATAGCTGATGAGGTGACATTTTGCCCATAAATTTTGCTGCCTTTATATTGTTAAACCACCACTACTTCAACACTAGCATTATAATTTATCAATGTATGTTTATGATTTAAAGTTAGCCCATTTTAATCTCTTTATAGAAAGATTCCTTCCTGTTCTGTTGTAAGTAAAGTGAATTTAACAGCAAAAGACTTTCAGAGGCACAAATACCTCACTCAAAATCCATTCAACTTCAGATAAGGAACTTAGAGGTAAGGTAAGCTCTTCTGCATTTGTACTTCGACTTTTATCTTTACATACTCTGTATATGGCAGGATTCATGTTAGAATTAAAAAAATAAAAGTTTTAAGAAAACACCCTAAAATACGTCTTAAGAAAAATATTCCTGAAGCTATTCCAACAGTTGCTAGCTTTCCAAGTCAGCTACAGATGTGGAAATATAACTGTCTCTTTAGAACAATATATTATATAAAATAGCTTACATTCTACTGTTTATGATGGAGAAAACATCCTATATGCTATAACAGCACTAACAGTTAAATTAAATGAAAAAATTCTTTCCTTATTTCCTTCATAAAATATCCTTATTTATGTCTGTTATGCCATATAAGAACCATTGTTTACAAAAATTTTTTTTTTATAAATCTCAGCAATAAGAGCCATTTATTTTCTTAATAATTGGTAATCTTTTATCCTTTGCATCAAATACTTAGTCTTACCTTCCCTCTAAATGCGTAGACTTCAGAGTTTTTCATTCCTTAAATAATTTTATTATTTTTCATATACTTTCCATATGTTTGATGCCTTCTGTTCTTGAAAGACCATCAGTAATATTTGCCAGTAAGCTACTGTCAGGCTGCTCTGGGGATAGAAAGGGGAAGGTTACTGGATTTATTAATATGAGAATGTTATATGCCAACCATGATGAGCTTAATATGTGACAAAGGCCATGTGCCAATACACCCTCTACCCAAAAGCATCACTCTGTTCATGCAGATAGAGACTCTCAGAACCACTGAAAGACCCCAGGTTGCATGAATTGTACATTGTCAGCTGCTGTTATTTAATTTGCCTTAAGAAGGAGCTATCTTCTGTCAAAGAGAGTGCTTGCCAAGGAAAGAAAGAAGCAGATATAAAGAAATATTAATTCATTTACTTCCAGATCCCTAAAGGGCTCTCTGCAATTGGAATTCTGACTGAAATTCTGCAACTGTGGAAAGCCGCATAGGTGCTTACAGATCATTTTGTATAGCAGTGTTCAGGCTTCTGATCCACATTACTCATTTTTTGTTATTTGAATCATTCTCATAAGCTCTTCTGTTACTGGAGGCAGACAGATAGAAAAATACAAAATCTTTATAGACAACAGACCAGATAAAGTAAACTTCATGAAATAATCTATGTCTTACCTGGAAATATTGACTATCAGTCAAAATTGTTTTATTTTTTGTTCTTTCAAATGTAGCAAAGGAAAACACAAAATATGCCCGTTTTTTTTCATTAAAAGTCCTTATTAGGAAAAGATTAGTCAAAGATAAAAGGACAAAAGACAGATGATATTATTTACAAACACTATAGTAATATGCAGTTTAAGCTCTCCAGGTACAATCATGATATTTTAAAGTTTATTTTCCACTCAGAAAAAAGCCAAACTAGTCAATGTGGAATTTTTTTCTTTGATACTGTAATCTGGAGACCTATGCCAGGACACAGGCAAACTCATAAAACTTAGATGCACACTTCTTCAAAGACTGTAAGGATCTAACTTTGGAAGTTAGGTTCAACTGTAGCTTCAGTTTTGTACACATATTCTAACTACCTGCCTTTTATGAAGAGCAGACAGGATTTATTTGTCCTTGCATTGGCAATATATCACTGCCTGCAGTCAAAACTGAAGCAGTTTACGCATAATATTATAAAAGAATATGACGTGCTGTGATGTTTATGCTTTTTACATGCATTTGTTCAAAGAGCTTACCGTTACTTAGGGTAATTTCTCTATTCTTATGGTAGCACGAAGTGAACAAGGAATGAAAAGAGAAGTATATAAGTTGCCTAAAGGTCTCATCCAACTTCTCTTTAAATCTATACTTTGGAGCTGTCAATGCCAAAAGCCATGATATAATGTATAACAGGAACACAGAAATATCCATGCAGAAAACATGAAGAAATATGAGTCTAAAGGTGAGCTTTAGCGTAGTTACTTATTCTAGATAGTAGTCTCTATAAAACGATTTTTTTCCTTATGCCAGTAATTTTAACAATAAAAGTGAAAGTATAACAAATTGGTCTTTAAAGGTGACAATGTGGTGATTGAAATGAGTGATGTTCCTACACACATAAAGCAGCAAAAGCCTTTCTTCTATCTTAAGTGATACATAAATCAGTGTTGCAGAGCCAGATCCAGATTTTTTTGCTCATGATTAGAAGATCCTTTATATATAAACAGATTCGTGTGAAAAGACAAGACATTTGGCTGACTACCATCTTAGCATGGCGATAAACAACATTGCTGTCTCATCTGTTGTGGTATATTTAAACAATAAAATTAAAAATGGTCATTCCCAGTTGACAAAAAAATATCCTTCAAGAAAGTAAAACTGAAAACAAACTCAATACATTAACTTTTAAATTACTGTCTGAGACTCTACAATTGCGGGAGGAGTTCAACAAAACACTTCTGCAGATTTTTTTTTCTTGGAGAGGAATCATATTTGATGATATCCAAGCATTCTGCAAGATCACTGAGGATTTGCCTGATGCAGTGAAATAGCTGCTAATAGCATTCAATGTTAATAAATTGAACCTATAAGGAAATAGTCTAGATTCTTCTTTCTCAGAAGTTATCTTTGCAAAATTATATTCTTAAAATGGAAACTCTGTTTTACTGAAGAAAAATCTTCTGATGCATTTTTTTTTAATTGCATTGAAAGAAAAAGTCAGATGTTTTTTTAGTCGCAGCAGCAGAATGAGATTTTATGGTCCATTCACCGCAAGAACTATTTCCCTGAAGGTTTTAATTCCAGGAACAGTCACTCAGTTTTGATGGGCAAGTTGATAAAAACAAGCGGGAAAACATTTCAATGATCTATCAGTAGAGGTGAGTAACCTGTCATTTTAAAAAATAAATTTTAGAATGTAACCAAATAACTACGTCCCACAAAGAACACAGCAAGCCATGCCCAGTGAAACTTACCAGAAATATATCTGCCAGAACTAGAAGCATCTATATTCAGAATCATAAAGATAATTTATTACAAACAGAAGAAGAGGAAACTTCAGGGATGTACTCTGAAAAGTAAACCACTTTTTGGTAATAAAAATAGAGGTTAGCTCAAACCAATTTCAGGCAGAGCAGTCCTTGAATTTTTCACGTAGTTGGCTCTGGAGTTCCATCCTGTTTTTCAGATGCAAAATGGCAAGATAAGAAGCATTTGGACTTTTATGTTCGTGTACTATGATACAGCAACAGATTCTTCTGCTTATCTTGCCTGTCTTTTCTTGCAGCCTGATTGCACTGATCTTCCAAAGCATTGCTTAGGGTTCTGAGGCAAGTATTAAACAATCGTCTACGGTTTTCTCCTTATTACTTTCCACTTTACTTCGGCTTTTCAGCCCTCTTTAGTCTTTACTTTCCAGTGATGCTCTCCAGAGACTGCCCAGCAGTCTCAATGGGTTAAAAATGTGGGATCTAATGCTGTACAGACCTGTAGTTTGGCTTTCTGTATTTACTTTTGATTTCCTCAGTATCTGGTGCAAGACTGATTTTTTTCTTTTAATGCATACATTTTCTTAAGTACTAGATCTATTCAGATGATCTTCTTCACTATTGAGCTAGTTGATAAAGTATAGCAGTCATACTAAAATAATACATTTCTTCATCAGCCAATCTTTTTCATTGCCTTCTTAGAGACTTTTATATCTCTTCTATGGGAATTAGCTTTAACTTTGAGCATTTATTTATATGGTGCTGTAAGAGAACAGAAGGTCAAAGAGGATAAAGAGGAAGAATGCACAAGAAAGAAAAGCAGAGAAACTACCTATAAGGGCTTGTGGAGACCCTGTCTGTGTAAAGATGAGCTCCCACTGTAATGTACTGGGTAATTTCTTTCCTAAGTGATTCTTTCATTTTACTTTTGTACATTTGCCCTGACCCAGATTTTCATCTATTTTTTCCAATGAGTCCATTTTTTAATCTTCTCATTTCTCCATTAATCATTTGGCTCCAGCAACATCCAATACTGCCAGGAATTTAAACCTTTTTCTGTGTTTGCTATGATTCTTAGCCCTGTTGACACGTCTAAAATATAGCCTCTGGCAGACTATATAAAGGTGAGAAGTCTAATGATGTTTGAACAACAGCAGTTTGCACTTTGTGAATTCAGAGTTTAACACAACTCTTCTCTTTTTCCTTTCTAAAGACAAATGAACATAGCAGCCCTTATGCAAGACTAAACATCTTCAGTTACTCACAGCAATATCTGCTCTTACCACCAAAAGATATGCATATGCTTATGAGGGGGTAAAAGTATAATCTCAGTTTGACTGTGTACTAAGGGCTATATTGTGTCTTGGAAAACAAGAAGGAGGAACAGAAGATTCCTTAAGGAATAATGGTAGGCTTCTTCCTAAGAATTTTTAGGACAGATCACAATGCTGTGAGGCTGCATTTCTACCTTTGTTTTCTTCTGCCTCTTCAGTTATCCCAAAACAGTTAGAGGATTACACAGTTCCAGTGTCTGAGAAAAGTGGGTTAAATATTCGGAAAGGTTTAACAGGTTAAACTGTTGCACATATTTAATGCTTGCAGATGAGTTGTGTTCCAAAAAAATCGATGCATTGAGTACTGCACTCTTAAATGTGTACAGGACTCAGCTCTGGAAAATCTGGTACCCTTGAAACTTGGATGTTAGTGTTATGGCATGATGCTGGGTGCATGGAGCAAGAGATTAACTACTTCTGTACTGGTGAATTCAAGCACCCACAGAAATGTCTGTAGGCATGAATTTGGCCTGTGCTATGTACCGCCTTCCCAGAGAATTTCCTTGACAATTAAAATGCTATCACAGGATAAAACCACAGAATCATTCATGTTGGAAAGTGTCGCAGGGACAAACTATTAATTTTGCATAGTTTAAAACAAGAGCAGGTTTGAAATGGTTTATTAGTTTGCTAATGACATGTAATTAACCAGCAATCAATGAACTATACAGGCAAGATGAATATTGTTAATATAGCAGATAAAGCAGAACACACTTACAAATTGTTAATAAATCCATACAATTTTTTTAATATGTCTCTATAACTAATCCCAAGGAGTTCTAATCACAAACATACACACAGTGTTACACACACAACCCCTCCCTAACAGCACGTGTGGGTTACAAGTACCCCCTGCACTGTCTGGGGGTGCAGGGTCCTCTACTTGCACCTACATCCTGCAGGAGTTGTGGGTGTTATCACGTTGTGGAGCCCTGTGTTGCTCCCTGCAGCTGGTGCAGCTGCACCCATGAGCTCGTGTGCACCCCAAGAGGTGTGGGTCCCTGCTTGTGGTAGCATGTACTGTTGTCCCCCCGCCAGAGAGCAGGCAGCTTACGGCATCTGACCAGGCTGCTCTGTCTGGCCCAGGCAGAGGTGTGATGCCAATGGGATGACTTCTAGCAGTATCAAACCAGTTTTTTACTGCGCCTGTGTCTACTCCAAGATCTCAACCTACATGTTACAACTTCTCATGCTTCTTTTATACTTCTCAGAGTGACTCCTGCTTCATTTCAAAAAGCTTTCTAACTGGGGACAAGAATAACCTTGGTTATTCTTTCTCCAGCTGATGTCTGTCTTCCCCTTTTACATGATCAGTTGGGGGTAATAGTTGTCTTTCTTTTTAGCACAATGAGCTGTGGGCAAATGCTCTCTAGTTTTGCATATTTAACCCAGCACACACATTAATGACCTCATGTTCTTACCCTAACAGATGCTGTTATTCAGGCCATTTTCCAAGGGTAGACTGTGAAAACACCCTACAAAAGAGATCTTGTGAAACCATCTAGTCCAACTTCACTGTTGGACTTCAACAATAAGTTCCACATGCAACTCAGATCAGATTGCTTAGGGTTTTGTCCAGCTGGGTCTTGGAAACCTCCAAAGCTGGAGATTATATGATCTCTTGGGGCAACCAGCTCCAGTTCTTTATTGTACTGAGCAACTTTTCCCTTGTACCTACTTAAAACCTGCCCTGTCATAATTTAAATCCATTGCCTTTTGTCCTTCAGCCATGCACCTCAATAAAGAGCTTGGCTATATCTTAACAACTTCCTTGTAGGAGTTGGAACGTTACTGGCAGGTTCCCTCAAAACTATCTCCTCCAGGCTGTACAAGCTCAGTTCCCTCACTTTTTCCTCACAGGGCACATGTTCCACCCCTTGACCATCTTGAGGGCCCTACAATGTATACACACATGTTTATCACTGTTTTTCTTGTACTGAACAGCTCAAAAGTAGGTGCAGTGTTTTAGGACATGGTCTTGTAATAGTTAAATAAAGGGGAGTAATCACTTCCCAGTACCATTTCTTCCCAGTAATACACCACCAGATACTGTTGATGTTTGCTGCCAGAGCACACTGCTCACTCATGTTTTCCCTGCTGTCCACCAGGACAGCTAGGGCCTTTTCAGTGGATCTGAGCCCCAGTCAGTCCATCACTACACCGTACCAATGCAGGGACTATGTCTGTCCCCAGTGTAGGTCTCCACATTTGTCCATCAATTTCAAAAGGTTCTTGTCTGCTCATTCTTTTATCCTATATAGGCCCATCTGTGTGGCAGCTGTGCCCTTGAGTGTATTCACTGCACATCCAGTTTGTTGCCCACATTCTGGGGAGCATTCCTGTTTGCCCCTATAGATGATACTATGCCACTTCAATGTCCTTGTTCTCTCACTGCCCTCCAATGCTGTCACATTAGGCATCACAACTTCACATGTCCAGCTAATGTGATAAGAAGACACAAGGAAGCAGTAGATGTCTGAGCCATACACCAAGAATGAGTTTGGTTCCTACAAAGGCTAAAGGAGATACAAAAGTCATCTAGCCTGAACACAAGCAGCAAAAAGGGAGGACAGAACTTTCAGGAGCTGGAATGTCTCAAGGCACACTGGCAGCAGTTGTGGGCTGTGTGCTGGTGTACTGAAAGCTCATCAGGGACTGCAGACCTAGGGAGGGTGGGGGCAGGCTGTTTCTTAAGAAGAGGAAGGTGTGATAACAGTAGACAATGGAAGAATGTGGCAAATGTACTAGACAATTATACTTCTGAACAGTCACATACGAACAGTGGCATACGTTCTGTGTCAGCTAATTTTCAGTCTGATCAAGGCTGACTTGTTTTGGGAAACAAGAAGTTAAAATCACATAGAAGCGTAGAATCATTTACATTGGAAAAGACCTTTGAGATCAAGTCCAACCATTAACCCAGGGTTGCCAAGTCCATCACTAACCCATGCACCTAAGCATCACATCCACACATTTTTTAAATACCTCCAGGGATGGTGATTCCACCACCTCCCTGCGCAGCCTGTTCCAATGCTTGACCACCCTTTCTGTGAAGAATTTTTTCCTTGTATTCAATCTAAACCTCCCCTGATACAACTTGAGTCTGCTTCCTCTTGTCTTGTTGCTTGTTATCTGGGAGAAGAGACCTACCCCCACCTGCCTACATCCTCATCTCAGGGAGTTGTAGAGAGCAGTAAGGACCCTCCTGAGCCTCCTCTTCTCCAGACTAAACACCTCCAATTCCCTCAGCCGCTCCTCACAAGACTTGTGCTCCAGACCCTTCACCAACTTGATTGCCCTTCTCTGGACACACTCCAGCACCTCAGTGTCCCTCTTGCAGTGAGGGGCCCAAAACGGAACGGAGTATTCGAGGTGCAGCCTCACCAGTGTGAAGCACAGGGGGACAATCCCTTCCCTTGTCCTGCTGGCCACACTGTTTCTGATACAAGCCACGATGCTGTTGACTTCTTTGGCCACCTGGGCACGCTGCTGGCTCATGTTCAGCTGGCCATTAACCAGCACCCCCAGGTCCTTTTCCTCCAGGCAGCTTCCCAGCTGCTCTGTCCCAGCCTGTAGCACTGCAAAGGGTTGTTGTGACCCAAGTGCAGGACCCGGCACTTCTCCTTGTTGAACCTCATACAACTGGCCTCTGCCCATCGGTCCAGCCTTTCCAGATCCCTCTGCAACAGTCTGTTCCATGGCAGTGGCATCAGTGACAGAGGATATTCCTGAATTTGTTTAACTTACCAGTGTAAATGTGGACTGTATGTCTTCTTTTTCCTGCTTCCCTTTCCTGCAACCACACTGTGCAGTAGCTCAAGACATGCTTTCTCAAATACTCTCTTAAATTTATTGTCAATGGAGACTAAACTCTGACATGCATGTGTGGTGAACCATTGGGACCCAGTTGGAAATTACAATAAAAGATAAAATTGTAAACTGAATTTTTGTTTGGGAATAAGTACAATATAATATAATTCCTTTTACAGTATAAATAATACAGCAGTGAGGCTGCTTATTTCCTCAGAATACTTTGTTTATATATTATCAGTAACTCAGTTCAGTAAACAAAAAATACAGTTTTCTTTCAAAGACTGACAGTTCCATGCAAGTCCAGTGATCAAAAATTCCTGAGGGGAAAGAGTTTCTATTCCCTTTGAGTGGAAAAATGAGAAAAAGCGTAGCGTAAGACATATATCACCCACTCACACCTCCTCTAGGGATATTTGGAGAGGCAGTTTAGCAATCAGAGCTGATGAGCAACAGATTTCCCACTCCACAGGAGAAGCCAAAGTTTTGCATTTTATCTCTTTTTGAAATGAAAACTAGAAGTGCAACCACGTTTTCCATTCGAAAATTTCCAGGAAATTCTAATACCTGCATATGAACTTAAACACTAGGAGGGTAACGGATGCCCAGAAAGACTCAGTGAAGGAAAATGTCTCTTACTCAAGAGCTCATTTGTTGGCAGCCAGATTTCTATTCAAAAGGACTAGCTATTCGTTACTGCTCTCCCATGACATACGTGTTGCTGCACATTGCACAGATGATAAGAAACAGTGCTTGACTGAGACAACTTTTCTCAGAGACATGACACAGAGGACACACTGTAAGAAATGACACAACTAATCAATTTACTGTCAATGTCACAGAGGTGGCCTTACAGCAAAAATTAGGATCTTCAATACAGGAGCAGAGGTTAGCAAACTCTGATTAGCCCTTCTTTCGTCCCTCCACAAAACAAATACTCGGTGCAACCTTAAAGTGGATTTTGTGGTTATTCCTCCTGGCAGAACCAGAGTGTGGAAGGCTTCTATCCACACTGCATCTCATTAGATACCACTAAGACTGTTGAGCAACATTGCTGGTTATAAATTTTGAGCCTTGTTTGCTTAATTGTCATTATTTTGTACAGTATTTCCTGTACTAAGTAGCATCACTGATACTGTGAAGAGCTGGGCAAAAGAAGAAAATGTGATTTGCAGTAGCTATGTCTGCTAGTCGGTGAAGATTTTGCAACTGCTCAGAAGGCTTGACTATATTAAGATGAAATATGCTAGTACACGTGCCTTTGTGTAGAGGGAATAGTCTAGATGCATGTAATGTCTTGTTATTTTATGTTAGTGGAAACTTAGTAAGAATGGAACATTAATAAGACACAGACATAGTTGACATGATATAAAACAGCACCAAGAAATTTTGAGGTATTGTAGTCATTTCCAGAGAAGACCTGTTCATGCCTGCTATCTTCTTTTCAGGGCTTCCTACCAAGTATTAAAATCCTTTACCTACTCCAGCTGTAGCCTGTGACCTTTTCTGTCAAGCTTCTTGTTATATAAACATAAGGCTAACCATTTAGAGACAGTTTGGGTGGTAAATTAGATAATGCAATGCAGGGACTGTTTTGGGGGTAAATGTACCTTCCTTCCTTTGAGGATTCATAGTAGGAACTAATGACCATAAAATCAAAAAAAGACAATGCAGAAAACAAATGTGAATTTTATGCCTTCCTCCACATTATGATTATGAGTGTCATTGTGCACATGTTAATCCAGAGCAGGCAATGCCTGTCTCAGACCAGTGAGCCTTGTCATCAGAGGTCAGATAAGAGCTTGCAGCTGGAGAGGGTCAAGCTGGTGAATGAGAAGGAAAAGCTTGCTGAGACCATAATCCCTTCACTCATGTCAGAACAGATTTGAGCTATTGTTCAGCCTGTGGAACCTCTATTACCTTTAGCAGTCATTCTCTCTGAAAGCATTCAGAAGCCTATGGATGGGAAACTCGAAATGAGCACAGTTTAAAGGAATTCACCTGTGTCACTTCAAGGAGAGAACATCCTGTGCCCTACAGTTATGAACATAAAAACACGGGCACAGTGAAAGTCCACTGGTTTATGAGTTTGGGTGTTAGAATAATTACAATCATATGGTTTTGACTGAGTTTTCTAATTGTTATCATTTAATATATAAACAAAGGTAATTACTTGCCTTAATCTTGGTCTGACGGGTAAAGTTCCTTGAGTTATTGATGGCAGCAGTACCTGTAAATGAGATACGGGCTGCCAAGCATAACCATAACGCAGAGCTGAAAAGCTCTGCTAAGTGAGACAAGAAACCCGGAAGAAAATTAGAATCCATTGCAGGATGAATAAAGCCTACATAAGGGTTTAAGAAAAGACAAAATGTTGGAAAGTATTACTGTAGTCTGAAGAGAGGTCAAAACTTATGTAAAAGTAAGAAGGCATGCAACATCGGAAATAGATACTAAGGCTGGCCGTGCATGAGCTCATGACTTCTAGGAAGATAAATAATAACTTTGTAAACAGAGATAAACAAGGAGAGTAAAGGACACAGGAGTTTGGGGACCAATCCATCTTCTTTAGACTGAAGGCCAGTAAGGCCTAAGCAGGTTTTTTCATATTTTCTAAAATCACTTATGTTGAGACAATTATCAGAACTTAGTCAATACAAATTATTAGTAAGTACATAAGCATCAGCCAACATAGCATAAGTAAAAACCGATGACGTGATTTGATAGAAATCACAAAATATCTAGATGTATTGGTCATAAAATAAAGAGGTATACGGGCCCTTTCAAAGAGTCCAATGGAATGGGTTGTTTGAGTTTACAAGAAAACTAGGCACATATGCTGGGTCTCAGACCAGGGCCATAATTCTCAGCTGTCTGATTTAAACAAGCTTCTAGGCAGAAGGAGAAGAGAGGGTGAGAGGTTTTATTCTTTGGTGGGAACGATCCTAGGAGACTCAATCTCATAGAAGCTGATGGAGAAACAGAAAAGAACAGAGCAAAGTCAGGTTATTGCTTTTGTTCTTAAGTGTAATCAATTGTCTCCGTTTTCAGATTGTTTGGGGAAGAAAAGAAAAAGAAAAAAAATTATTTATAAATAGATTTTAACTGTGACACTGCCTGCTTGGCAGAAAATGCTTTTTCCTCTACTCTCTTCCTCTATACTCTTTTTCTTTATACTCCCCCTCCAAGACAGCCTATATCACCTCACAGGAAGAACAAGGCTAAAATCTAATTTCAATTCCAAAATTATTTTATAAGATGTTTACTAGATCTGGGCAACCACAGAATCTCCTAGAGTCTATGAGGGCTGCAAGTAGGGTTTCCAGGTTTCAAAAAGGGGTGTAGAAAATAATACAAAACTAAACAAACAAACAAACAAAAAATAGGGGGAGAATTCACCATCAAAAAAGAAAAAAGCAAAGAGGTAGTAGGCTTAAACACTGGATTTCCTTAAGAGTCAAACGTGTTTTTTTCAATATTGGTAAGAATAAATGGTCCATCTGAAAACCTGATGTGTCCCAGTGCTGTATTTAGTGCAGGAGAGCAGCTACAAGAAAAACAGATTCAAACTTCATCCATCTTGAAAAAAAGAAGATAGCATGTTATTTTTGTACTATATAGTTCAGTGTATATCTACAAAATGGTGCTGTTTATGAAAGAATAAATCTGCAATCTTGTTTTCTTACAGTGTGCTCCTCATTCAAAGACATTTGCTTTGAAGTTCTATGGTACTTTTGGTTAAGGGCACTGAGTTGACATGTGGTTATATCACCCTAAGACAGTATTTTTTTGTCATTTTATCTTATTGTTGCCAACTCTAAAACCCATTTGCTTTCAAAAGAAACATCACAAAAGAATGTTGAGCAAATCAACGCTGTCCAGACTCCAGCCATTTAATTATATATACTTCCCTCTGTACCTCATGATGATAGACTGTCATCCATAAAATGAAGTACAGAGAAAACTGAGAGACTTATCTGTCAAAGATAGATTTCTCTGATAGCATCACTTTTACTCTAGAAGTATATTATCTCAGCCTGAAAGACTAACAGCATGCTTCTCCTGGTTTCATTCTTCGGTCTGAAGCTTTTTCATGGCCTTGGACTCTGTCTTCTTGTGAAAGACATAAGTCTAATAGGACAATAGAAGTGCAACTTTATTGTTTGAATGCATTGCAATGAACTCCCACAAGAGTGAGAAAGACTTAACGTCAATGATTTAAGCACATTCAGTTTGAGTGTGGAGGGGAGTGTTTCGTCTGTTAAGATTTGGAAGTCTCTGAAGTTCGATAGTAACAAGTACATATCTGTTTTCAACACATAGTAACAAAAATCACACAAGTTCAGAGAGAGTAAGGTAATGCCTGTGAATATGTACTACCTTGAGTTCTTTTACAAGAGTGGAGCCCCGAAAATTCTGTAGAAAAAAAGAGTACAGGAGCCCTTTCCTGGATATTGCTCCGGTTCTGTTATATTGAAAGACTTCTCAGAAGAGATGAGGAGACAGTTTGAGAACAGGGAAGATCTTTGGTTTCTAACTATCTATTCACTCCCACCTATCTGAAGAACCCATGTAGTAATAATGAAAATGTTAGAAAGGGCTGCAATAAGTGCAACAGAAATGGTGCTTCACTGAGCTATTGGTAGTGCGCGGGCTCTCAACAACACATGAAGCAGATTTTTAACTACTTCCTCAGAGCCCTACTTTTTCAGGCCAGTTCAGTGACAAGTCAGCTGCCATATATTTTGTTCTGTGCTGGGGCTACAGCTGAAATACATTCACTTTTTTCAAATGGGATCCATGTTGTTGCAAGATTTCCTGATCTGGAAGCCAGGAGAATGAAATAAGCATAGAAAAGACAAGGCAGAAAAACAAGGTAAGAAAGAAAAATAGTTCTTCTGAAACCTTTTAAAATATCTCAAAGTGAAGACTTAGTGCAAATTTGTGAAGCTGCTGAGAAACAATAATGGCCAGTTCCCAGTTTCAGCTTGCTGGAAACTGTTTGAACAAGGAGCTCTGTGAGTCAGTCACTACCCAGTCTGCTGTGCCCAGCTGGCCACTTAGGGTGCCTAGAACAAATTTTAGACAGAATTCAGTTCTTGCCTTCATTTATGTAACTTTTCGCTCACTTCTGCCCACACGGTGTTCTATTTAAACAGCAGTGTAAAATACAGCTGCATGAATCACATACAGACTATTCCCAATTAGTGGAGAAATGTGAAGGTCCCTGAAACAGATCTTGTCAATACTAAGTGCTAGTATAAAGTAGAGATTTAGAATTGGATTCTGCTTAGCCATCATGCAAATTTCCCTATGGAAGCAGGAAAAAAAGACATACATAAGATATACACACTAAAAAATAAAAAGAAAGCAGAGACCTAGTTTGTGCCAGGCCTGTCATCACCTAAAGATCTGCATGTTAGGCAGGCAATGGCATGTGAGACATACATAATACAGCAGTGCTAGCACCATATATCCAGAAATCATGGTGGTTGCCCCACACATCAAGTCATAACATCAGCTAAAAATAAGTAAAGAATTTTCAGTATAATAATGTTGGATTCAAAATCTTTCTTGGTTTTGAGCCTTCAGAATTCCTACTCTTGAGTAACTCTTCTGTGACTCTGAAACTTGCCTTGCTTTTAGTTCAGAGCAATTTGTCATTAAAAACCTAAAATCATGTCATGGGTCATAATGTACAAGTTCACAGCATAAATGTTGTTTTACAGATCACAAGAGAACCTGAGAGTGATGACCCAAAGAGAGAATATAACGTCAGTTTGTTCTGTATCTCCTCTGTGAATAGCTGTCACTCAATATTACTCATTTACATTTTTCCACGTATGTTCAGCTTAAAGAGCAAAAACAGTATAAAAAGATTCATCTTACACTTCAGTCTAGATTGTATTAAAATGTTACAAATGTTAACTGCTACACAAAATCCAGCTGCTTTTGTCATATTTTCTCTGAGGACTTGAGGAGCAACTGCTCTTGTAGCTCTTTTTTGCTCTGATGCCTGCACAGGGCCAAGGGTTAAGATTGTGATCATACAGTAAGAACAACATAGATGGAAACAAACTTTATTCTGTATATGCATACAGAAAATCGCTGGGGAACACAAGCCACTGCTGTTATGTCAAGTGTGGACCTCCCTGAACTACGTGACAACATACGTTCCTTGACTACGTGACAGCATAGTTCTTTCCTTGACTTTGCACCTATGGGTGTATCAAGACTTTGCACCTACAAATGAGTATCTTCCTCCTCTAGAGACAGTACAGGCAGGGGAGGAATAATACACACAGTCAATTGTTAACATGATAATCTGAAACTTTTTTGTGCGTAAAAATTATTAGGCAAAGGAAACCATAATATTTACTTTTTATTCAGCCACACAGGTGTAAATCCATTAAATTTCACAGAAGTATATAGCATATCTCTAAATTTAGACAAAGTAGTACCAGAAGGTATGCAAAATGATAACTTGTCTTTAAAGGAAAATTTAAATGGCTGCCTCTGTCAGGACTTTATACCTGGCTATAAGAACTGTGAGACTGGTGTCATAAATCAATGCTCCTGAGTGATTTCTTTCTGGTAGTAAATACACACTCCAAAGAGTGCTTTCATGAACTGCGGGAAAAAACTTTTTCATGCTCTAAAGGGTAGTGAAATCCATGGATACTGTCCAGAGAATATACCCACGCACTTTAGGTCCAAATCCTATTAGGGGGAGATGTTTCTAATTTTAGTGGTATTGTATGTGCACCATATAAAGAAACGCTCTATAGCTGTGAATCAAGGTTTTTTGTTTGGTTGGTTTGTTGGCCTTTTTTTCCCCACCTCTGTGCTTTATTTTACAGGATGTGTTCCTATTCCTTTGATCTTAGGAGCTTATTTTTTTCTTTTCTAATTCTTATTTAATTCTGTTGCTTTTTTATTTCCCCCTGCCTCAGATTTCTTATTCTTCTATTCTTGATTCTTTCTTTTCTTCCGTGTCTCCTGTATTGAACTTTATAATTAAATTTATTTATAATTACTTTAATGAAATTTATCATCAATTATTTACATTATTTAGGTTTAGTTATGCTTTATAATATTTGTTTTATTTTATAGTGATTTTTCTTGTCTCTGATGATCTGTGCCCTGAACAAGAATAATGCAAACTCCTGTGACATCTTTCAATTTGTATCCAAAACTCAGAGAACACAGTTGAAATTTTTCTCTGAAAAATTTTTTTTTTTTAAATTAATCTTCTTTGTTTAAGCTTTACTGTGGCTTGGCAACATATTGTTTCCCTTTGTTTTGTTTTTCCTAAAAATCTACCATCACGTTCTAGAACTGCAGCAAATACGCAGGCAGGAAGGAAGTGGAGAAAGATCTTATTAGAAATGGTATAGTGAACCAAAGAGGGGGGCATGACTCTCAACATTTATTGTCATAAAATTTGCTCACTTTTAGAAGCAAGCAATTCTTCCATCATTCTTTATCATTGTCATATGATAAACAACTACTTTCATTTTTTTTTATTGTTTAAAATAGTTTGCTGAGGTGGAAAAAATAATCAGTAATGGTCAGATAACTCACAGTTCAAGGATTAAGGCTGCCTCCTCTTGCCCTTTCTGTTTGCATTTGGATTTGTTTTCTCTGTTGGTTTTTCTTCACTTCTTCCTTTCTTTTCCTATTTCATTTAAAATGTGAATGTCACTAAGGAATGTAAGTGAGCACAAAAGAAGAGTTCTTTTCCAGTCTTGAGTTTTCCATTGTTTTCCAGATTTCTTCCCCAGCTATCTTCTTAAAAATGGGAAATAGAGAAAGAAAAAAATTAGAAAGGAAAAGAGGGACAATAAAGCACAAATTGCAAAACAGTATTTTTTTCAGTGTTTTCATCTGAACCAATTTAAATGCAGCATGTTTGAATATGAAACAAATTTTTTAAAATTGAAAATATTTAATGGTGACATTTTGAATCAAGAAGGATAATGTTTTCATAAATAATTTACTTCCTCACCAATGTATGCAACTCAACTTTAACACAGAAATTTTCTGGATAAAAAAAGTTGTAACGTTTTAATAGTTCACATTAAGTTTTATTTCTAACAAAGGCCAAAATGAAGGGGAAAAAGAAGTTGTAAGTGGTACTATTTTCTATAATTTTTTAGGCATTTCACAGGAAACAGAAAGATGTACTCATACAATCATCAAGTTTTGGCTGTTGTTTATTGTCACCACTGATCTTGCACACTACTCACTGATGGAAAATCATGGTATCTGATCTAGGAACAGCTAAAAATGCATTGACTGTATTCTGACTTTTCCTGTGTTATAAATGTCATATGCTGAATTACATAATCTAAAAATACTTAAATTGTCTTAAAATATTAATAGATTTCAAACATTAGGAATATTTCTGATTTAAAGGTTGGAAAGCAGTGAGGTCAGTTTCAAAGTATCTGGTTTCCACTTTATTTCAGCTCTGTTTGGTTGAGAATCTTGGCACTACGCACTGCAAATAGTTACTGACATCACGAAGACCCAATCAGGTTGTAAGGTATTTGGTGATTGCACTTGCCATTGATTGACCAAAATATATTAAATTTCATTTGAGGCAGGTAATTTGGTGAGAATGGCCAAATAAGACATTTTTTGCTTTAGATAAGATGGTGGCATGATATTAAAAATTAATTTTTCTTAGTCCTTAATAAATCAATGGAAGATTAGACTACAATCTACCATTTCATGGTAATTCATCCCATACCTTTGCCATTAACCTGACTGCCATTATGTAGGGAAATGGTTTGGGTTTTTTTCCCAGGTGGCTGCTGAAGCTCTGAAGATGTAGGAACTGACACTGTAATTTTATAAAATTGTTGAATTTTACTAGCTTTTATGATTCAGATAACAATCTCTAAAGCAACAAAAATCTGAGACAGAGTTCTTGAGAAAGTACATGAAACTGAGAAAAAAATTCCTCTTGAAAGTCAAACAAATTATAAGATTATACTTGTGTGTGTAAGAAAGCATTTTGTGAAGGTTCAGAAAAGATTTTGCTCTTTTGTGCTCAACAACACTATTATATTTCTTTCCTTTTTAACATGTAACCAGCTTTAAAATGACACTGAATGATGTTACTGACTAGTTTTTCTAGCATTGCTGCTGTAGCATCATAGTGATGACTAAGTGACTATTAAAATCACCTCCCCTGTTCATATAACCAGAGTTCATATTGGAGTCAAAGAGTCAAAGAAATAGACGAGATACACATTTTGCAATGATCCAAGTGAGTCTGCAGTGACTACATAACTAAAAACCTGTGAATATTAATGGTATTAATATTAATGAATATTATTAGTTTTCAAGAGATGGCAATGTGACTAGCAATGTGCCATTTTTAGTTTGCATTGCAGTTTTCAAAGTACCTTTGGCTAACAATCTGGTGCTGGACTGACAGGCACTTCTAGAAGTGGAGAAAAGATTTAAAGGACTTTTCAACATCTTTGTTTGCACCCCACCTAGGCTTACTCTCTTTTCCACCTCCCTTCTACTGCTTTCACTTCTAACTTTTCAGTCTTAGCCAAGAAAGTGAATTATAAGCTCAGTTGGCTTAAATCACTATAGTCATTACAACAGAAACATTCAACACCAGGGAACAAATACTATTTCATTATAATTAGGATTTATCAATACTACAAACATGAACTGTATAGAATTTGATTAAGGTGCTGCTGTGTCCTGACCTGGTTGTGAGGTGATTTTAATTTGCAGTGTAGACAGCTGGCCTTCTTTTATCTTTTTCCCTTTTTAACCTTCTCCAGTCCATTAATGATAATAGGATCTGATTCTTTCTATTTTTACTTTGGTGAAGAGGTTGGAGGTGTGCATCATGGAGAGCTGCTGAATTACCGTCACATGACCCCAAAAATCAGCAAGAGCATAGTACAGTAAATTTCATTTTTGACACTCAATTTTAATCTGTAATGTTACACTACGTCACCAAATAAAGAGCTAGTTTAATATTAATTTTATTCTCTTCTTATCAAGGTTCATTTCCCTGTTTGATCTGCGTGCTAGCAAACTCTGTTGTTTCAGTTGTTTCTCCATGATTTCTGTGAAGTCCTGCACCAGATATGCTTATCTTTATGTTTTCATTTTCCTGATCTTAAGGTACTTCATTTCTAAATAACATTTTGCCTTATTTACTTCCAGGAGAAAAAACAACCAGAACAGATCCCATGGAAACAGGAAAGTTATGTCTCAGAAATCATATGCTACCTATGGAGTAAATTTTAAAAAAAAAATAAAAACATTAAAAACAGCATTTTGTTCTATCCTTAATAACTTTAAAGCAGGGTTAGTTTGTGGCCTGCTGTCGGTATGGATACCCATAAAGGTAGGGAGTATTTAAAGTAAATCACTGTCTCTGGTTAACTCAATAATTAGTGACTTTGTTCACAAACCTTGACATCATAAGCTGTTGCATCAGTTTATGGTAAGAGCCCATCAAGCCCAGACCACCTAGAAAATGTGGGATTTTATGGAACATCTTGTTAAATGTTTACTTCAAGTGTTCGCTACTAAGAGTGAAAGTCCCTCATGAAAGGTGTCCCTCTAGGGTCCGTACTGGGACCAGCACTATTTAATACCTTCATCAGTTACGTAGGCAGTGGATTGAGTACAACCTGAGGAAGTGTGCACATGACACCAAGCTGAGTAGTGCAGCTGGTAGGCTTGAAGGAAAGGATGCCACCCAGGGGCCTTGACAGGCCTGAGGAATAGGCCCATGAGAACTCATGAAATTCAACAAGTCCAAGTGCAAGGTCCTGCACCTGAGTCAGGGCAATCCTCAACATCAACGGTCTGCAAGTTGAACGGATTGAGAGCAGCCGTTTGGAGAAGGACTTGGGGATACTGGTGGATGAAAAACCGGACATGAGCTGGCAATGTGCACTTGCAACCCAGAAAGCAAACTGAATCTTGGGCTGCATTAAAGCAAGCATGGCCAGCAGGTTGATTGAAGTGATTCTGCCCCTCTGCTCTGCTCTGGTGACACCCCATCTGATGCTCTGGTGAGACCCCACCTGGAGTACTGCATCCAGCTGTGAGGCCCCTGGAACAAGAAAGACATGTACCTGTTAGAGTTGGTCCAGAGGAGGGCCATGAAAATGATCAGAGGGCTGGAACATCTCGCCTATGAGGCAAGGCTAAGCAAATTGGGGTTGTTGGGCCTGGGTAAGAGAAGGCTCCAGGGAGATGCTATTGCAGCCTTTCAGTACATAAAGGGAGCTTATAAAAAAGATGAAGACTTTTTACCGAGGCTTGTAGTGACAGGACAAGGGATAATGGTTTTAAACTGAAAGAGAGTAATTTTAAATTAGATATAAGAAATTTTTTACTATGAGGGTCATTAGACACTGGAAAAGGTTAGCCAGAGAAGCTGTGGATGCCCCATCCCTGGAAGGGTTCAATGTCAGGTTGGATGGAGCTTTGAGCAACCTGATCTAGTGAAAGATGTCCCTGTCAACCCAAACCATTCTATGATTCTGTGAAAGAAATGGAAGTATGCAAGAGGCAAATTCTAGAGAAATTGTGGGAATAAATGTGTAAAAAGGAAATACAATCAAGAGTAAAGCTGTTGAGAAAAAATACAGGAAAAAAATTGGCAAAAGCTCTTACACTTTTGGAAAAGAAATGCTTTGGGTCATAACTAAACTAAAACTAAAGCTAAAATGAGGGTTAGCCTAAGCAAAATATTATTTAGATTTAGTCTTGTGAAAATGGAGTTTTAACAGGGTTATGTGATGCTTCTAGATCTTCAATTTGTTACATATTTTGACTTTTTTTAACTACAGAAGTCAAGACAAACTTCAGTCCTATGCAAAAAATCAGTATTTTACATGTGTGTGCATTTATATGCACAAGGTTGTATGTATATATATGAATATAAGGCAAGAGAGAAAGGCAAACAGCAAATGAAATCCAAAATGCATTTTTAATAAAACCTTAAATTCTGTATCTTACCTGTTTTTACTTAGAAGGGAAGAAGTCCATAACCTACTTTTTTCTGGAGATTTCATACCTGCTTTCATATGTCTGTAACTGGAACAAATCCATATTTCAAAACAGAAAGAGAAAGAAGAAAGTAACATTGGGAGAATATATAAAATCAAACAAATATGTATTTAATAAAATGCAGAGGTTTTGTATTTAGTTGCATGTTATAACATGATAATATATTGCATTGCTTTCTTACTAATAGCAAAAAATTGGAAAGTGGCAAAGCATAGGAAAGTACCAGAGTCATCGTTTTGGTCAAGACTGCAGCAATTGTGAAATCATTGGTTTTGTGCTCTCATGGTTTAACCCCAGACGGCAACTAAACACCACACAGCTGCTTGCTCGCTCACCCTTGGTGGGATGGGGAAGAGAATTGGAAGAGTAAAAGTGAGAAAACTCATGGGCTGAGGTAAAGACGGTTTAATAGGTAAAGATAAAGCTGTGCACGCAAGCAAAGCAAAGCAAAGAATTCATTCACTATTTGCCATCAGCAGGCAGGTGTTCAGCCATCTCCAGGAAAGCACAGCTCCATCATGCTAAATGGTTACTTGGGAATACAAATGCCGTCACTCTGAACATCCCCCTTACATCTTCTTCCCCTGGTTTTATATTGCTGATCATGACGTGATATGGTAGGGAATATCCCTTTGGTCATTTGGGGTCAGCTGTTCCAGCTGTGTCCCCTCCCAACTTCTTGTGCACTTCCAGCCTGCTTGCTGGTGAGGTGGGGTGAGAACCAGAGAAGGCCTAGATGCTGTCTAAGCACTGCTCAACAGTAACAAAAGCATCTCTGTATTATCAGCGTTGATTTCAGCACATCCAAAACCTAGCCTGGTACTAGCTACTATGAAGAAAATTAACTATTCTAGCCAAAATCAGCACATGCACGCACTCAGTACGTGTTACATTCTCAGGCTGCCGTCCAATCAAGTGGAAGAAGGTGAAAAAAATTCTTATAAAGGATACATTTTAGAAGCAAGTGTAGTTTTAGAACTAAATCATAAACCTCAGGTAAAGATGTAGTTTTCATCCTTGTTTTTGCTACAAATATAAAATGAGCTCTTAAAAAAAAAAAAAAAAAAAGGTAATGCAAGCCTATTAACTGCCATGAGAACTCCTTTCATACAAAAAAGAGGGACTTGAAGCCCCTTTTGTGATTTTAGGAAACTCATTTGACTTCTGTGGATGAAATCCTGGCCTCATTCATTGAGGTCAAACTGCTGTTGAGTTTAGGATTTCTTTTGCAGCGTCCAACTTCTGCATCTGCATGCTGGAGATAAAACTAATTCTACACATTATTAATTTCTTCAGTTTATGAAAGCCAGTAGTAAATGTTCACACCAGGTGTAGCGTGTGCTTGCAAAAATTAACATTGCTACTTATGCATCAGAGCCCTGAGTTTTCCCTCGCTCCCTCACTGGGGTTTGGCTGCCTGTGCTCAAGGCCAGCTCTGACCTGGTGCAGCTGCAAGACCCAGGGTGAGAGTGCTGGGAAGAGCTTAGAGAGAAAAGGCTGTGAGAAGCCTTTCTGGCATCCTGCTCCTCCTTGCACAGGAAGTGCTTTTAAGCCAAGATGCTTAGTCTTGTCTTTGCCAGAGCCATCTTACAACTTTGCCTGTGGTCACCCATATGTCTTGCTGCTCCTGACCTGTGGACCGTGGTAAGAACTGTCAGCTGAACCCAGTCCCTGGACATGTTCTTTTTTTTTTGAGTACTGTGGGATTCTGCCCTTTATCTTTGAGGGTGCTGTCCCTCTTGCCTTGCTGTCATTCAGCTACTGGCTTGCCATCGCTTTTGGAGTAGCTGATTCCTGCTGCTCTCCGACTCTACCTGCAAAAATTGCAGCACATACCATGGATTGTTCATCCTCCCCTCTGAAAATAAACATATAGTCATCAAGTGTAGTAATCAAAGCCAATCTATTGTGGGGAATCTAATAATCATACCTCAATTTTTTTCTAAAAAATATCTACCAAGTTGTTACAAAATCTGGAGCAAGGAGGGAACAACTTCTCAAGACAGTCATTACAAAAATTGTCTCCTTTCTTCAGCTTGAGAAATAGAATTTTATGGCATATCCAGAAAGAAAACGATTGTGGCTTCATAGCAACTCTATCTTTGCATTGTCCAGGTTGTTGACTGGATGATGGAATCCTAATACTCATATCTTAGTGTGTTTTGTTTTGAATGCTTTGGAAGACAGAAGATTAAACCAACCTTTAGATCCAAGGAGGCATGTACTTAGTGAATGCTTGTGACTCTACCCTTGTTTTTTCAAAAAAAAAGTTAGTAGTTTCATAACTACAGTGTGCAAAAGGTACTTCCACTGAATTTCAGTAAGTTAAACTTGTTTTTTAAAAAAAGAAGTGATCATCTAAACTGTCTTGCTGCACTGCTCTGCACCAATTAAAATTGTGGCTGTAAGGAAGCCTTTTTGTGTAATTTGCTTAGTCAATGAAATGGAGAGAAGGACTCTATAAGAGTTAAGGGGATTTAGGACTTTGAAATATTAGCCAAACTATCTATGAAGATGTTGCTTTACGTGGGTAGAGATGGAAACATGAGGAATTGACCAGATGGATCAGAACTGGTGAAGGACAAAGAGAAACAACATTACTAATATTTTCTGTGAATTTTCAGAAACTTCTTCATATGGACTCCACTTGCTGGGAGTTCTGCAACTGTGTGGATCATGCAAGAGTTGCCAATGTCAGTGTAATATAAAATACATCCATGATGTTATATCCATTGTAACATACGTACAAGATTTTCTGCTGTATTGTTTTCTGTGGGGACCATGCAGCTGGAAGCCTATTTTCCAGAAAGAGCCAGCAGAGATACAATTCTGTAGTGACTGATTTGTAAAGAGACAAACCTTAAGAAGTAATGAAATTCAAGAGCAATATAGCATACAGGTGCAACTCAGAC
Organism: Ibycter americanus; assembly: GCA_035590275.1. Classification (NCBI taxonomy): domain Eukaryota; kingdom Metazoa; phylum Chordata; class Aves; order Falconiformes; family Falconidae; genus Ibycter; species Ibycter americanus. The sequence continues at coordinate 83,680,747 of JAVJGI010000040.1, read as the reverse complement.
TGTTACCACAAGATAGTAAGATAGTTGAAAACAAATTTGCACATTCATCATGTAACCCATATGAGCAGATCATACTTTTCTTCCTCATAATAGCCAAGTGCTTTGTATATGAACTGAACCTCAGACATCTTCCTGTGAAATTCATCAGGACAGCAGAAGATCGAGACATCAAAGTTTTTCATTAAAGTCTGAACATCAACTCATATCTCTGCTTCACTTCAGGTGCCTGAATGTACTGCAGCCCAAAGAAAGAATGCTTTGAAGATCCTTCTGGTGGCAATACCAGCAAGGTAACATTAAAGTGTATTAACTTATTCCTTTCTCTGGTGATAGAAATCTCAGCAGATCAAAACAGATTATAATACTAATGAAATCGAAACTCTGCATAGTCTTTGAAGTAGTGACTACAAGCAGGAACTACAGCCAACATTCATGCTTGCTATATCTTATGTGAACATGCTAGCTGTGACACAACTTGACCGCAATGACAGTCCATTATTCCTATTACGTATTTTCTGGAAAGTTTATAACACCGTGTAGTTCAACCACTAAAACATTATAGATATTAAGATACTATTTTTATACCACAATCCTCACCAGTTAAACTGCATGCAAAATAATGCTGTTTATAGATTAAGGTATAGTCTTTATATTGTCCCTTACTCTAGCACTGCCTAGAAGACACAGCAGCAGCTGCCAACTTCTGCAAGCTTCCTGCAGAATGTGGCAAAGATTCCTTTTAGTGTATGATTAACTCGCTGCAAAGGCAAAGTAACTTAATGGCATAATTTAAAGGACTCTATGTGAATGCAAAGTACCTTGAAGTTGTAGCTCACTTGATAAATAGTCATAACACAAAAACCGAAAGGTGTTTAAAATGCGTCAAGATGCTCTTCTTTACTGAAAAAAAATACTGTATAGTGATCATTTAAACAGAAAGTATGAGTGAAATCCCATTTTTGGTTTGTTTGGGTTTAATTATCAAATTGTTTTACAGGTTTTGACAGTAATCATTGCAGGTGACAGTTGACAGAATGTCAAAATACACAAGAATTCAGCTGAGTTATTTGTACACTAATAGCACGTATACCACATATTTAGGGATTTTGCATGCAGCTACCTTTGCTTTCTCTTCTGACCACACCAACCATAATCATTCTACGTACTGAGCACTCCCTGAAGGTCCAGACTTTCCTAGCTTATTCTGGCTTTTGATCTCAGACTTTTCTGGAAGAACGTGGTACTTTAGAGGAATCAGGCCTGTGTGTTTTCTTATAGCTGCATGCACTAGCCTGCACTGTCTCTTACCTGAAATACAGAAGCAGGAAACATCTCTTCCTTGCTTTGCAGCCAAAACTCTCAATTTTTGTAGTTTTCTTAATCAGATTTTTACTTTGTAATCTGGAAATTACTTTTGTCTCTGTATACCTAATCAGATTTTTACTTTGTAATCTGGAAATTACTTTTGTCTCTGTATACCTTAGGTGCACCACTTTCCCCAGTATTACAGCAAATCATATAAAATGGGAGTATTTTTGGAGAGAAACACTTTCCTTATTAACGGCCTGAGCAGCCGCAATGCCTGAGCTGCTTACGGGAAGCAACCTTTCACAGCTTTGTTTTCATGCTGTTTGCAGCGGGTCAGACTGGCAACGATGAGCTGATCAACAAAGCGATTGTTCTTTTTTCTCTTCAACTCCATTTCTCCAAGTCATACTCCAACACCAATCCTCCAATAGTTGGCTGTGCCAGCTTCAACGGCTTCTCTCTGCTGCGCTGTCAGGTTTATTAACCCTCTGCACTGAAACAGTCATCTCATGGCTGAAACACTGGGGGTGCCAGTCCTATATTATCAAGGAGAACGTGCTTTTTCCATTAATTTCAGTTTAAAAAGTAGGACTTTTTAGCTACTTAGTGCTTCATAGACTTTACAGAACTCTAACTTCCATGTCTCATATTTAGCGCAGCTGATGATTTCTGTATTGACAATTCAAGCAGAGCTACAGGGAGGACGATGAAGGTTTTTTTCTGAGCTGAATGAGTAACGAGGAAATATTCTGGCAAAAAATCAACTACTTCATAATCCATTAGGGAAGACAGAAAAATGTACCTGTCAGTTTCACGTACTGTGCAATATATTTCATGCAGGTTTGAACATTATTATTTCTCATTCAGAAATTTGAACGTGGAGGTACAGAGGGTACCCTTCCCACTCCCCAGTTATTCACAATTTAATTCAGTGAAATCATTTAAATGGCACACCATGTTGGGAAAAAAAATGGTTGCAATTAAGTAATTGTCATAGTGTCAAAAAGTTATCTCCACAGACAATTGTTTTTATTAGATACATTTCCAGAATAATACCTTTAGGTATCATCCAAAGTATTTGAATGTTAAAAAAAATGTTCGGTAATGAGGCTGACTGTATGAAAGCTTTAATATGAATAGGACCGCTGGAGGACTGTAAGCCCCACAGAGGAATGCATGTACCATGAAAAGAGATAAATTCCTGTAATTATGTTTACCAGTCCATGGAAGAATGAGGTCAAAAGTTGCCATTCAGCTCTTCCCATATGTACAGCACTAAACTTCATTCTTATAAGTAATATACAAAGGCTCATCAAACTAGCTGTGTCATGCTAGTAAAAAGCACTGATACCCGTATAAAAAACCTATGTTGTTACTCATATTACATTACAACACAGCAACCCTCTATAAGCAAAACACCCCTACCACAATTCCTCTCCCAGGAGGGGGTAACTTCTCAAAATGCATCAATTACTACTGCTGAAGTAGTAGCTGACTCCTATGGCAGCAATTAAATCTTAGGAAACAGTTGGGGGTTTTCCTGTGCAGTAGCGGGCGGATCTTAATCCCCTCTACTGGGTTTTGTGGTTTCTAACCTGGGAATGTGACGTAGATCTCAATCAGGGAGCACATCTGTAATACACTTCTAAAAGATAAGCTTGTGTAATAGATTTAATAGAAAATACACAGAGGCCTCATTTTAACCACTGAACCAAAATATTTTTTCTTGGAAAGTAGGGCTACTGAAAGCTACCAACAAACATTAAACTCTACTAAATCACACAAATGTGTATATAATGTTGGTAACCAATCCTGAAAAGAGCCATTAGGCAGTGCAACACATTTGTGTCATAAATGCTATGACAGTTTAAAAAAATGTCCTCTTCATAAGGGTGTATACTCTGTTGTTTGCCCAGATACTTCTGTAAACATAGCCTGTGCAGTATTGATGGGATATACAGTATGCTCACTGTACTTTGGAAAGAAGTCATTTTACTGGAAATGAAATAATATGAATTTAAGAGTTTTACAAATACTGTAAAATTTCATACACTTTAAATCTGTCACAACAAATTTCTGGAACATGTTGTATTTTTTGATGTGCATTGGAATTTTTATTATAAATTGAGTGATGGTTACATGAAAGGGAATATAACAGTCTACAGTTCTTTCCAATATCTGACAAAAAATTAAATTAAATGCAGAGCTAGCACACACTGATAATGAAGAAAATAAATCTTTGAAGAATGACAGTGCTGCAGCTGAATTTTTAACTAACAACTTTCGCAAATTTTTCTTTTTTTAAACTAACATTTGTGCTATTATAAGGAGGTCTGTAGAGAATAAAGGATACCCTCATTCATGGTCTCTATACCGTAGTCCAGGAATAGTATTGCATAAATGGTTTTCCCATTAGCCTTTGCAAAAATCATGTACCATGTCTTTCACGATCTGGGACTGCATGAAAACTGACTCTTCATGCTGCCTGTGAACACACAGTTCAGTGGAGATGCATGTCATCAGTGGCCATCATTTTCTGCACTGGTAGCAGTTTGAAATTAGAATCTTTCTCAACCAGAGCAGGAAATCCTTTGTTCAGGCAAAAATCTTGTCTAAACAGTGGAAGAACCAAGTTCATAGAGGCAGTGGCTGCCTCTCCTTCTGACTTCTTCACTGTAAGGAAAGTAGGCATCACATGTGTGTACTTTCCCAAAAGATCAGTATTTACTAACAAGGGAATCCTTTGCTAGCAGGGAAAACGGTACTAGCTAACTCTAAAGGTGGTACATTTTTGAAATTTTTTTCATGGACCTTTTAGTTTCTACCCTGCTTTATAGAACATAAGAGGACCTCATTGACCTCCAGTCAAGGCACTTCTCAGTTAAAGGAACAGCAGTGAAGATTATCTGTGATTTTCTTGGTTTAGATATAGAGAAAAGCAGGGATTTAATTAGTCTGGTGTGAGAAGCAGCACAGGACAAGGTGTTATTCAGATACCAGCCCAACACCCATGTCAATCTAGTACTTAACCTCTGCAGCTGGTCAAATGAGGATATTGCCTATCCAGGCAAATAAAGTGGGTGCATGTGGTCTGCCTGCTATAGGGTGAGAACCATGTACCTTAACACCTTAGTACAGGTTATGGTAGCAGAAACAGGAAAAAGACAGTACAGCTGTGGAGTGCTAAGGCCAGACTACACTGAGGCTGTACAATCACAGGTCTCTTCACATGTAACATGGACCCCATTTATGCCCACTTACTGCTCTTACCTGTGAAACAAATGATGGTAGCAAGTATGTGGCTGATTCTAGCTGCATATATAATGGAACTAAATAAGCAAAATGTTTGGGAGTGGACGAGGAAAGAAGAGAAGTCAATGTCCAAATAACAGAAATGACAACACCTTAGCTACAGTTGTAAAGCAAAATTTTAAAAGTTACCAATTCTCTGGAAAGTAAAACCCTGTAGTGCTTTAAAACACATAATTGCAAATGTTTCTTCAGAAAGAACTGAGCAGAATAGCAAGGCTACTGGATCTCTCAGTAGATTCTTGCTGACTGCATGAGTTCTGTTGAATTTAGGTAAAATATTTTTGTTTCAGTGCTCAGGATTTTTTTGGGTCGTAGTGCCTCCTGCTACATGGTGTTGACCACTTACCCAGAGATTCCTTTAATTTGTAATGAATACATTTGAAAACTATGAGAAAGCCACATCTCCCACCACTTGAAAAACTAAGAGTGAAATCATATCTGTCTGTCCTGATACCACCATTTTAATGTTACAACGGTCTGTCCTTTTCTAGATCAGTGGAAGATTTTGGAAAGAAAGAGGTGGTGGCTGCTGATGTGGGAAGATGAACTGAAGGAGAAAGAAGGGATCACTCCAAATCAAACAGTCTGAAAGAAGCAACTGGTTGAGGTAAAGGAAGTGTGTTGGCGATACCTCTCCAGATATGAAGAATTAGGAAAGGGAAGGATGAGTAGTCAGAGTCATTGTTAGGGAGGAAGGGGAGTGAAACTGTGTAAAGACTCAAATTTGAAGAAAGACAGTGTGGGAAAGGCAGAGATGTAGGAATGGTTTTGATAAGCCAGGTTGAAGAAGAAAACTATAGAAGAGGAAAACACAGAAGGAATATTGGGAGAAGAAGTAAATGGTATGTTAGAAGAAGGAGCAAAGAAAACATTGCGATTATCACTCCTGTGATGAACTCTATGTTTTGTGCTGTTTGTTCCCAGCTGTGAGTTTATGGAAGACTGGGTCAGAGGGAGAATCCTGAGGACAGGGACAGTCCCTGGGGATCAGCTGAGTTTGTCCATTGAGAGCAAAAGTTTTAGGGTCTGCAGTATGCAGCAGGGAAAGAGGAGAAGGAGGATCCTCCTCAGAGAAGCAGCAAGTAGCCTGATAGCCCTTAGAGATTACTGAAAGACCCATTTGGAATATACTAGATTTGCTACAGTTTGGAAAATTACTAAGTTGCCTAAAATCACACCTGGAAGCAAAAACATCATGGACAGGATTAGCTGTAAACACTTCTTTATTTCTGTTCAGTCTGATCTAATTTGAACTTTCTCTGTTTAAAAAGTTAATTACTTTTCTATAATAAAAGCAGATTTTTCTAAGTTTGACCTTTCTAGTCTTCACTGGGGGCTCACTACAGGGTATCTAAGACAAAGGTCAAATGACTCATGTTACAGTATCTTTTTGAAAGACACTGAATTTACAGGAATCGAGGGCAAATGTCTGTGGGGAGAGGGGAGACAGGGTGGAAAAGCAACAGTATGTTTTTTGGACAGCTATGATCTCACCTAGAAATTCTGCTTCAGATTGTACATTGAAATCAAATCGTCTGGATCCTTATGTACAGTGACTTTGATTAAGTCCTCAGTTGGATTATTCTGGATTTACATTATTTTAACCCATGCTCACCTGTTACTATGCTGAACTGATCTGAACAGAGTTATCTTTCAGTGGGATCTATCAAATGTTGCCTAAGACAAAGCTGTTCACTGTGTACATCAGGGTTTGATCTCCTGGGTCATCTGTCAGCAGTATCCATTACTGACACAGCAGCAGATAGTTACATATCACAGTGCCATCTCAGCTTCTGGCCTCTCCTTGGTCTCAGGGTTATTGTTGTAACACTTTGGATAATTCTTTATGTGATGGTTTGCTTTTAAAAAATGATGGCTCTTACAACCCAGAAACATTTATCCTAACATGTTTCCTCTGTTCACATATTTGTTACATCTAATGTAGCACAGAGTAAAATAATGTTTTTCTAACTATGGATATATAAACAAAAATCCTTACAGTATTAATGGAAAGGATGTGCATAAATTCCCTTGTGCACTGATGGCATTCTATTTCCAAAAATGTATGTGCATTGCATGTCATTTGGTGCTTTGCTTGGCTAGAATCCTCCCAGCCATTTCTTCAGTCCTCTAAAATCCAAGCCATTAAGGCACCATCACATGCACAGGGAGACATTTCTGAAAAACTTTCACATAGTTACTGTTGCTAGGTAAATCACTCCCTTGACATCCATGTATTTAGATATGCTTCTCACTTTCTTTGTCTCAGATCTGACACAGTGACTTAAATTTGGGGGTGGGGGTAAGGAGAGATGCATGCAGCCAAAGCAACTGCTGAACTGTGGGAATAAAAGAAATAAAGTTAATTTCTTCAAGGTATTTTAAATATGCTTTAGTTATATCTGGACTGAACTTATTCATACATTGACTGTATATTTATCAAGTGCAAGGGTATAGAACAGCATAGGTTAGTTCTGGCACTACCTAATTGTTGAGAAAGTACACTCTCTAGACTGAACTTGTCTTTTAAGTTTTTCACTCTTACTGTACTTCTAATCAATACTTGTATGAGTTTTATGCACTTAAGTTTTTGCATGTCTGCATTTAGGCATTTCGGATGATGTAAACAATGCAACAAATTATTTGTCCGTGTCCTGAACATGAAAGCTCCAGTTTCAAAACTGAGACATGAGCATTGATTTCTGTCTGTTAGGATTTATGGGATGAATACCTAAGGTAGGCTAAGGAATAAGAAAGACAAATCATTGTTTGAAAAATCCATGTGTGGTGAATGAGAGAGGGAAACCTCTTTTTCATAAAGGGAATACTAGATTGAGTTGACCTTTAATATTCTACAGCAGTCATCTAGACATTACCCTTAGAGCCTTGGAATTAAACAGGCTTGCAGTATAGCACATTGGTTTTAATACTGACTTTCTGTACAAGGATAAAACCCACCCTTTGTGAATGTTCAAGGTACTTTTAACTGGATTGGTGATATTTCTAATGGATAAATTACCATTCACAGAAAGCAAAATGTGTCTCATAGCTTTTATAGAGTTTTCTTAGCCAATCCTTTCCAAAAAGTACCTGAAAACCTTAGGATGTGGCTCTTAGTAACATGACTGTTACGTAAACAGTAGTGGGAAAAAATCTTTTCTGGAACTAATAGATAAAGGCAAAGTTCTAGACCAGCTCATCATTTAAAGTTTTAAAGCAAACATGACAAAGCAGTTCATGTGATGTCAATCTTCTTTCCTCAAAGTCTTCCAAATTTTTACCCTGAACCATTTGATCAACTGCTTCCTTTTCTGTAAGCCAAAAATATTTATTTCGGAAGCAACAATACATGTTGAGAGACTTGGGTTGTTTGATTTGCAGTCAAAAATATTATTAGTAAATAGGATTCTTTATGTCACTGTGTCGCTGGCCAACAAATCCTTACAATGGAAGAAGGCTCAGAGGAGATGGGCTAAGAGGATGCACCCATGGAGCTCAGGGAATAACGCAGGGTGTGACTGACCACAGCTGTTGCACAGGTGACTGTATCTCAACACGGGACAAGAGGGTGACCTTCATTTTAGATAAAAGGCTATCAATAGTTCAGTGGATCAACTGGTGGTGTAAATGTTTCTCTCGGACTTCATTAAAGGACTGTGAATGTCTCCTTGAGTTAGCCAGATCAGTATGGGGGAAATGAATATACATTGCTCAGCCCAACATAGAGTATAAACACTAAAAACCTAACAGAAATATTTAAAAGAGAGCAATGGGCATGAGCTGACTTCAACCCACATCTTCCTTCCCAACAACCCAGCATCATCATGGTGAGCATAGTATAGAGAACATTAATTTGGACCACATCGGTATTATGATTGAACTGCATGCTGCAATTGCTATTTTTTGATAAGCATAACTTACATTCGTATTATGTTTTCAGTATATTTTCTATCAGTCTGCTAAGTGAGAAATCCCATGTAACGTCTCCTGTTTTCAGGCAAGTAAATGTGATACTAAACGTTACACCCTCCGCTCATGGGATATCTGACACAAACTGATCAGAGAGTATTGGACTCTGACACGCTGATTTCCTGCTTATTAACCATTTGATTTCTCTCTGTTAATGTTCCATTTGTGAATGTTTAAATTTTGGTTACATCAGTAATAGCATAACTAGCAATAACATAACAGTATTTTTTATGCACGCACACACACACACATATGCTCTATATAGCTAACTTTATGAATCTAAAATGCTAATTATACATGTCACATACATTAGTGTTTTTCTTTATGATCTCTCAGGATTACTTTTTTGAGGAATCAGAGCACTCCTGCCAGAAATTTTTTTTTTTTTTTGCTTTCTCAGTGTCTACATTATGTTTATGTTCACAAGCTGTCCATCTACAACATAAAATCAGGTAACTTTTCAGTGCTGTCACCTGAATTTCTCTGATAGAAGCAGTATCTAAATTTTGGGATATTATTTTTTTTTTTTTAGCCTTACTGATTAAAGACAATGTAACCCTCCCAATCTGAATCTTTTAATTTCGGGGGTTTATCCACCGCCAAAAGAAAAGTTTAAATTAAACTGGGGTAAAAAAAAAAAAAAAGCAACTGAATAACTTACATGCCGGTTAATTTCTAAGTGGTTTGAAAAGTGCTACTGACTAACTTATATGGGACATAAAATATTTATTAATATTTAAAAATAACTAGGAGGGAAGAAGATTCCCTACAGTTAACGCTTCAGCATTTTCTGCCACACTTGGTATCATATCACAAATAACAAAGCATTCTTCCTAATAAAAACAGAAAAGCAAAAAAATGTTTTTCCCTAAAGTACCATCTACAGCTTGTAAATCTTTCGAAGATCTTCAAACATCCACAAATTTATCAGCAAAAAATGTGTGGTCTCTTTCGTGCCCTCCTCATCTCCCACTCTACCCTTTTCTAAAGCCTTTGGCTTGCTATTACTGAAGGGCAATCAATTCTGGATTTGAATGGAACTAGGGGTGCAATCCTGATAACCCTGTACATGTGCAGTGTGGAAACAGCCCTGGAAAACTCCCTTGAGACCCTGACTGACACCTCTGGGCTACTGCTCAGCACAGAGCAGGAGCCAGACGTGCCTGCTGCTTTCCTGCTGCGTGGGCAAGGGAAGTTGGGCTCACAGCTGGGCAGCACCAGGCAGCAGGCTCCTGCGGATGGCTAGGAAGAGTAAGTCGGTGGCCGTTCATCACAAGCACCAGTTGCTGGTGTTAGAGGTATGCCTGGGCTCATCAGGAACCAGGCATAAGATCCACCAGTTTGGATGTTTTTTCACTGTGTATGTTCTTAATCCATTAGTAAAACATGTCACGTCCAGATATACTCTTCACTGATGAGTGCCAGTTGTGATTTAACGTAATTGGAGAACTATATGATATTTCTCTTGGGTGTGGCAACTCTGCAAACCAACAAATGTTACCACTTGTTCCAACAAGCAATAGAAAGGCAGTCTTCACCTTTGGCAAACAAGAATCACAAAGAGATAGGTCTCCAGAGTCTGAAAATCCTGTTATTATTCATACAGGAGATTGATAACTTTTAAAACGGACCTTAATTTGAAGACTGGATCCCAGAGTATTTAATTCCTTTACTGAATGCTTTCAGGTACTCTTAATAGCAGCAAACTGGAGACAGAAATGTAGTGGTATCACGCAAGTTGTCCACTTAGTATTTGTGGTTACTTAACTGACTTCATTAGGAGCACAAACAATAGTTTTATATTGCAGCAAGCACAGTTCGGTTTACAGAATAGGAGATAGCAGAGGAAATAGAATGGAATAGAAAATAAAGCCATGGCTGCAGAGTCTGTGAATTCTTCATCATTCAAGACCTTTGGGAAGAGGTTGTACAGCAGTGTTTGTCAGGAATTTTGTGGGTACAGCTGACTGCTTTAGGGTAAAGGAATGAAATACAAGACCTCATTTACAGTGTTTCAACAAATAGTCAGCTCTCAGGAACTGTAATAGAGATTTTCCAACAGCAGACCAGAAGAAACATGAAAAGCTAAAAGCTGGGTTAATTTGAATGACATACGTCCATTGACGAGAGGTAACAGCATCTGGCTTTTAAAAAGTAGTGTGCATTAATCCTTCATAATGCTTTTGAATTTATATAGCACCCTTCACCTCAGAACACTTGGCGCATTATTCAGTGCATCACTGGAAAGGAGTTTCTTCTGAACTGGCCTGTGGCAAGGAGAGCAAAAGCAACTGTATACAAGTGAAACCCTGCGCTGTTCAACATTTTTTTAAAAAATTGTTATTATTTTAGAACCTTCCAACATACGCTGTCCATGGAACCAAAAGTATCTACCTTACAGGCATGAAATAAACTCACTCTACTTGTATATTGATGTTTGGATTCAAGGATATTATTTAGTATTTGTTACTGCTGTAGGAGTCCTCATCACAAGTTGTTTGCAGATATGCTAGATGTCAAAAAGATGGTTTTTTCTTTACTTTAAACCATACACGTTTAAAAAGAAAAACAGAAAACATAAAGCAACAAAGACATTCATGAATGCTCAAAGAATGAGCAATCGTGAGACACCAGCTGTGTACTTCTGTGGAGTATCTCTGTAGCAAAACTGAGTTTTAAGAAGGGTTTTCACTGTGGATGTCAAATTGGTGGTCCATTTATTTAGAAGTTTACAAAGAGCTTTCCACAAACCCGGAAACATAATGTCAGCAAAAGCAAGGGTGCTTCTTAGAAAGAAAACTGTTAAATTGGCAGTAAAGGTTCTGCATTGCTAAACTGGAAGAAAGAACCAGCATCCCGGTAGTGTGCAAGAAACGCTGGGTAAGAATATGCTGTGAGAAGAAAAGCAGTTAAGTTTGTTTGACACATTTGACAATACCAGTCCGTATGATTTCTGCTTGAACAGGATAATTTTCATTGTATATAAAAGGGAATTTCTTGAGATAGGAAAAGGAAGATAACAGTACAGAAACCATAAACTGATGAAAATATTCTCTATAAAATCATTTGTTGGAATAAAGAACCAAGTTTGAATTTTAAATACATTTTAAAGGAAGGAACAGGTTCCATCAGAAAACTCATTCTCAGTGTGCATAGTTTCACAGTAGTATTTTTACAAACCTTGGACTTTAGATCCATTTCAGAAAGCTTTACTTTTTTCCCCCCCCCAAGACATTATGCATCTGATTTTTTTTTTTTTTAGTCTGTTCTTGTGCAAGACCTGCCCTACATGTTTTCTCTTTCTTCATAACTTTCAGTTGATGCCCCCTTAAGAAATTTCTAATTACTTTTTCAGTTTATAAGATCTCGATCTTGATTGTGTTCTGGACAATGTGAAATTTATCTACAGGAAGGAATAATGATTCTTACAATGTAAAACAGCTCTGCCATCAGCCACACAGAAAAACAAAAGGACAATATTTGTAAGAATATTTTCCCAGCTTCCCCAAATTCCTCAAATTCTTCTTCTCCCTCCATCTCCACATTTACCCAGTAGATGCTGAATGCATGTGTAACTGCTTAGTGAAAAGGACCCATTTTGGTTTGGTTTTTTTTTTCAGGCAGGGGTAATTTCCTAGGCAATGGCAAAAAATCACTTGTTTCTTTCACAGTTTACTTCCCTATATTTACATTTTCAAAGCACTGTGAGTCAATTGATAGTTTTCCTCACTTTTGTGGCAAGAGCTATTGCTGTTATTCCAGCCATACAGAATCAAAGAGAAATCATAACTAATCAGTAGTATTTACTCCCCTGACAGTTTTTGTGTCTTTCTGTGTTTTATTCATATTTATATCACAGGAGCAGTGACTTTGATTCTCTTCTAAAGACCCATTTTAGTTAAAACAAACTTTGCCTAGGATGAATGAAAGAACTCTTGTTGACCTCAGTTGAGTCTGTCATCAGACTGAGTGCATGAAATAAAATCTAACATATTTCCATATAGGTGCTCTCCTGGTTTCAGCTGGGATAGAGTTAATTTTATTTTCAGTAGCTGGTAAAATTATTGTTGTCATTATCATTATATTTCATTTCAATTCAATTACTAAATTGCTCTTATCTCTACCCACGAGTTCTACCTTTTTCCCGATTCTCCTCCCCATCCCACCAGGGGAGGGGGAGAGTGAGCAAGCAACTGCGTGGTTCTTAGTTGCCAGCTGAGGTTAAACCGCGACAGTCCTTTTTGATGCCCAATGTGGGGCATGAAGGGTTGAGATAACAAGACATTTGACTAAAGTGTGTTAAAACCAATTTGTTGTAAGTATTCATTATATTGTTTTAATAATCACTGGCCACAGTGTTGATTCCTTTGCTCTCAAAGTTGCTGCCCATGATCTCAGGGTTGCGTTATGTACTTTACTGGCAGTGTGCGTTCCCTGAGGCGCTGTTTGTTGTCCTTGGGGCCTGGGCCAAAGTTATCATTGTGTTGTGCTGTGTAGTGCTGGCTTCTGATATGATAGACTATGGTCGTGAAATTAATCTGATCTGTGTACTCAGCATTGCTGTCACCTCTGTACTTTGGGAGTCATCTAATGGGAACTATTAATAATTACATCTTTTGCCTTTTCTCCTTGGAGAACCAATCTATGGAGGAGATATCCATCCACATCTTGCCCTTCCCCACCAGGTTAATTACAGTAGCGTTTGAGAACTTGGAAAATTCTGAATATCCTTGGGATGTTCAAACCAGCATGATCCTATTGATAGGTATGTTGAGTGTGTTCCAGGTCTTGCTTAAAGTTGAACAAATATTTAAAAATACCACCCAAAGATCTGCCTTGACATTGGATAGTTATGAGTGGCAGAGTGTGTGGGATAGTATGGGAAAGTACCTAGGACAGTGGGCACCTCCAGTGTTTTGGAACTTCACCCCTGAACAAGTGCAGAACCTGGAAACTAGTAAAATATTTGGAAGAAGTATGCTGTCACTCTGGAAAATCCAGAGAGGCACAAATTACTGCAAAGCGCTGGGGCCTAGCCCATGTCTACTGAGCCCTGTTCAACAATATCCTCAAGGGGAAGAGAAGGTCTCTGTATCTGATGGCAAAGGGACAGACACTGCAGCCACTCCAGCCCCAGTGACAGATGGTGCAGCTACTCCAGCCTCCACAACAGGCACTGCAGCTGAACCAAAGGACCAGCCTGTGTCAGTACCAGTTACTTGTGTACACAAGAAGAAATGGACTTGAAAGACAGCTCATTTAGTGAAGGAGGACAAAGCAGGGCCATCACAGGAACAAGAGGAAGAGGCAGAACAACAGGTAACCACTTGATCCCTATCCCTGAGCTGTGGGATATGCAAAAAGATTTTAGCTGTCATCCAGGTGAGCACATTACCACCTGGCTGCTTCAATGCTGGGATAATGGGGCTAATAGTTCGGAATTAGAGGGTAGGGAAGCCAAGCAGCTGGGATCACTTTCTAGGAAAGGGGACATTGGCAATGCAATTGGAAGAGGGACGCAAGTCCTCAGCCTCTGGAGGTAACTCCTGTCCAGCACGAAGGAAAGGTACCCCTTCAAGGAAGATGTTATATGTTGCCCAGGCAAGTGGAGCGCAACAGAAAGAGGTATCCAGTACCTGAGGGAATTAGCCATGAAAGAGATTATTTATCACGACCCAAAAACCATGCATTTACCCACAGATCCAGATAAAGTCTTATGCATGCAACCCATGTGGCAGAAATTTGTACAGAGCCCACCGTCGTATGCCAACTCATTGGCAGTAATGAGCTGGAGAGACGAAGCACCACCAACAGTGGATGAGGTGGCTTGCCATTTCTGAGAGTGTGAAGACAACATCTCTACCTCTGTTGTCATGGCTGTCTGGGAACTGGTCCAGCAACTCAAAGAGGATAGATCCTACTCCCTACCTGTATGGACTCACATCTCAGCTATTAACAGTAACTGCCCTTCTGCTCGAGAGGGAGAATATAGGAGGTACACACCACAGGGTAAAGTTCCTGTAGTGCACATTAGAAATAAGCTTGGGAAAACAGTCTGGGTTATTCCTGCCTCAGGCAAAGGCAAAACCTATTTATGGGATTGCTTTTGCTCAAGGACATGGGTGTACTTCGTGGGTAATGTGGGAGGATGGGGAAGTCTGACGTGTACCTCAAGGGAATTTTATTTTGAGTGAAAATAGCCAATGAATCAGATTGTATGATGTCAATTGCTATACCACACTGTATCTTGTCATTTCTATATGCTTGCAGCACCCATCTCTGCCATTCTGGATTTGGAGGTCTGAACCTGAGTTGCTCCCAATTGCCCTATTAACCAAGAATGAACTCTGATGAAAGCAGACCAGTGCAGCAGTAATAGAATCAGAAGTGGCTTCAATATGCAACAATCCAACACCTCACACCATCCTTCATTCCCTGAAAGGCTGTTATGGCAGATAGAGCCCAAAGTCATGCACTACGTGAACTCAACGGACTTTTAGAGGGATGGTCCATAGACTAATGGGATGATATCTGTGTGCTTATTTCAAAAGACAGGGAAGGTGATGGTGTATTAGAAAGTGTGGCCTGACGTAACAGGTTTCAGGTGGGATAGAGTCAATTTTCTTCCTAGTAGCTGGAACAGTGCTGTGTTTCGGATTTAGTATGAGAATAATGGTGATAACTTACATTTTTGGTTGTTCCTAAGTAATTTTTATACTAAGTCAAGGACTTTTCAGTTTCTTAGGCCTTGACAGCAAGAAAGATGGAGGGGCACAAGAAATTGGGAGAGAGAAGAGCCAGGACAGCAGACCCAAACTAGCCAAAGGGATATTCCATACCACAGAAAGTCATGCTCTGTATATAAACTGGGGGAAGTTGGCTGGGGCTTGCTGATCACTGCTCGGGGACTGGTTGGGCATCGGTCAGCAGGTGGTGAGTAATTGTATTGTACATCACTTGGGGTTTTTTTCCTTTTAGATTTTATTCCTCTCTCCCTCTCTCTTCTTTTCATTACAATTGTTGTTGTTGTTATTATTATTTTTGTTATATTTCGTTTTATTTCAATTATTAAATTGTTCTTATCTCAACCCACAAGTTTTACCTTTTTCCCGATTCTCCTCCCCGTCCCACCAGGGGAGGGGGAGAGTGAGCAAGCAGCTTCGTGGTTCTTAGTTGGCTGAGGTAAAACCACAATATGTGCTCTTAACTCTTTACTTAAAATGGCAATATATGTAGCTGATAATATATGTATATCTGGAAATAATGACCATAGTAATTTACACTCTCTTGGAAAGTTTGATTTGGAATTAGGAATCTGGTTGTATAATCCTACTTCATAAAAGGAACTGAAAATAGCAGCAGTTTCCTCCAGCCTTCTATTTGAGATGTTCATGAACTTGTTTCAGGCTAATCTGTTTTTTCTAGATGTCACAGATTGGTTTTTTTAATTTTTCCCACAAAGACTATATCCATCCCTTAATCTGCAACCATAATTTTCATTTTAATAACTCCTTTTTTTAAAAGTCATATTAATAACTAGCAAGAGTTTTTCCCCAATTGTGCCTCAGCTAAATTTCCACATAATATGTTTTTTCTTGTAAAGTAAGCTAATTTCCTTGGGACGTTTTGTGGGTTTTTTACATTAGTCAACTTTTTTCATTATTCTTTCTTGGTATTTTTCTGATAAAAGCTATCTCAAAATCACTTAGAAAGCACTTAGAAACCTTGACAAAATCCTCTTCAGTGTCATGTGGTGCTCTGAATTAAAAACTGCCAATAAGTGATTATTCTTTAAATATTTAGTAGTAATAATCATGGTAAATGTTACCATTCCAATAATTGATTATGTCTGTATCTGTGTGTCTTGCAATGTATAAAATGTATATTCCAGGTGCCTCTTGGAAAAGCTGAGGATTTCCTAAGGCAAAGTGTTAAAATAGTACTTGACGTATTGAATGACTTTCTTTACCTTGGGCAAAAAAATAGACCACAGTGAGGTCCTTGACATTTACCACATACTGCTTTTTCACATGCCAAGTTCAAGTGAGCTGGGTATTCTTCAAGGATGTCTAAAAATGGCAGAACTGGGAACAGATTTTACTACTATACAGCCCCACCTTCTAGTCACTACTCTCTTTGATTAAAGCTTGTGGGAGTTTTGAGTGAGCAAGGGTTGTAGGGTCGAGCCTGCAGTGTTAACAAAACATTGAAGAGAGAAGAATGAAAGTACTTAATGACACAAACACTTCTGTGAAAACTGCCATCATTGTGTTCTTGAATGAAAAATATTCTCAATCAGCTGTCAGGCTTTTTATAAGTGCACATGAGCTGGGAAAGGCCAGAGAGTGCCCTTGATTTGTGTGCTCGCCAGTAGAGCCTGGCCACAGCCAGGTCAGAGTGTTTCCTTTAACAATGAGACAGACGTAGAATCATAGAATCATTTAGGTTGGAAAAAAGACCTTTAAGATCATTGAGTCTAACTGCAAATCTAACACTGCCAAGTTCACCACTAAACCATGTCCCTAAGTGCCATGTCTACATGTCTTTTAAATATCTCCAGGGATGGTGACTCAATCACTTCCCTGGGCAGCCTGTTCCAGTGCCTGACAACCCTTTCGGTGAAGAAGTTTTTCCTAATACCCAATCTAAACCTCCCCTGGCACAACTTGAGACCGTTTCCTCTTGATCTATTACTTGCTACTTGGGAAAAGAAAGCAACACTCACCACGCTACAGCCTCCTTTCAGGTAGCTGTAGAGAGCTGTGTCTCCCCTGAGTCTCCTCCAGACTAAACAGTCCCAGTCCCTCAGATGCTTCTCCTAAGACTTGTGC
Source organism: Ibycter americanus (assembly GCA_035590275.1). Classification (NCBI taxonomy): domain Eukaryota; kingdom Metazoa; phylum Chordata; class Aves; order Falconiformes; family Falconidae; genus Ibycter; species Ibycter americanus. The sequence continues at coordinate 83,663,327 of JAVJGI010000040.1, read as the reverse complement.
TCCTGAACACAGTATTTGAGGTGCGGCCTCACCAGTGCCCAGTACAGGGAGACAATCCCTTCCCTTGTCCTGCTGGCCTCACTGTTTCTGATACAAGCCAGGGTGCTGTTGGCCTTCTTGGCCACCTGGGCACACTGCTGGCTCATGTTCAGCTGGCTGTCTACTCTGGGGATGGAGGAGTTGAGCCATTACCTCATCCTGCTCTTTCAAAACAGTGGGCTAACCAAGGAGGAAAGGCTATACATGTTCTCTGAACTCTACCATTTTAAGTTAAATCTGGTTAAGTATGAGTTAAATCCAGGCAAACCTCCTGAAGTAATTTTGCCTTGCTGACTACTGATGGCTGATCTGAGGATGAAGACTGCAGTCCTAACTTAGGGGATCTAGAATGTGAAAACAGGACAAGCAGCCTACATGCCTTCCTCATGGGGTGCTCTGCACCATCGCCAGAGGACAGATATCGTGCACTTGATAGCATTAGAAGGCTTTCTCATTTTCTGTCCCTCAGGGTTCGACATTATTTCATGTCATGATGAATATTTACATATAAAAGTTGGAAACAGGCATGGGTTAAAAAATTTCTAAAAGGATGGCAATACACCAGAACTGCCACCCTTATTTTAATGTGTATCTGAGGTTTAGAAAGAGGCAAGGGAGCAAAACTAATCCCTGACAACTCAAAGTGATGTTGGTTAGATGTGGAAAACAGTTACCAAATGAAGATAAAGATGCCAATATCTGCACTAATATTTTTTGGTCATGCAGCATAGATGATTTTCAGTTTTCACAGACCCATTTTTAGTAGGAAACTGAAACTGTAGCAGGCTACTGGGCTGTACTCATCAAAAGACCAGAGCAATCCACAGCCTTGTGTTTCCTTTTGAATAGGAAAAAAAGCAGTGCAGTGAGAAGGCTGGAATAAAATTAAGTGCTGCTACTGTATACATATTTGTCATAGTGGGGGAAGCTCAGCTTCCAGAAAGCAGTTGAAGTTCTCCCAGTTTTAGCAAAGTTCACGCTGTCGTAGCAATGCCCTCTGAAACAGTTTTACTGTTCTGAGGATGAGTTGTATTGAACACACTCATTTTTGTTTATCTACGCTAATCAGCCTCACTTAGCATTTAAAGCAGAATAGTTCAAGCATGCTCATAAAAGTACAGCTTTGTTGTTGAGGCAGTTATTGCTCTCATAAATTTTCACTTAACTGGCTGTACTTTCTGAAATGTATTCTCTGCAATGGCCTTGTTACCGCTGCAATATAATTTTGGTTTTCAGTTGACACATATTTTAAAAATTGCGCTATTATGTCTCATGATATTGACAAAACATCTTATCCCCCTGTGCTTTGCTGTGCCTGCCTTAATGTATGCCAAGAGTGGGCACAGACCACTCTGCTCAGTTTTGTTCGTTTAGTGCAGAACCATTAAGCACGCTCTCTGTGAAGGGCAGGTCCCCCATGTCATGCGCAAAGGCTCTGAACCTCTTACCAGGATTTCTAGAGACACTGAGCAGCTTTCCTGGCTATATCTTGACCTACATATCCAGAGCAGTTATGTGAGCTGTCTGTAGGGTAGACAATTTTTAATGATAAATTTCATCTGTTTGAAGTCAAAGTCTCAGGTTTTGGTTTTTGTTGGGTTTAGGTTGTTTTTTTTTTTTTTGAACCTTTGTGCTTCAGGATATTCTTCGTTAGTGTAACCTGTAAACTGTTTTGGGTTTTGTTTTTCTGTGATTTTCAAGATCTGCTTATTTCATTTTTTCAGCAATGGGGAAGAAAGAAATTAAAACTGATGCATTAAGTATAAATAAATGCACTGCAAAGTAAAATAAAAAGAAAGGAAAAAGAGAAGATGGTGTACACTCCCCAGATTGACAGAAATTCTCTCTGTATAAAATTTCAAGATTTCACAAGGGTGCAGTAAACTTCCTAGCAATGAAAAAAAAAAATAAACAATCCTGAAGTCAGGATTTCAGGACTTTGTGTTCTTTGATCCTTTTGCCATAATAGAAAATTTTAAAAAGTAGTGACACTGTTTCAAATATTCATGAGGTAAAATGTTTTACAGTTGATTTATTACATAAGTTTTCGGGTTTCTGCGGAGGAGCTTGTATGGGTGCTTTTAACATTAGGACTGAATTACTGCCTGATGAGAAACCTTTCCTTAAATGGAAGTCTCCATGGAGCTTCAATGGAAAGCTTTTCTTTACTTCACATGAAACTAACTGTGACAAAGATCTTTCCATAAAGTGTGATGTTATCTGCCTGCAGTACTTTGTCCTTCAATCTTAACACTTTGATGTCGTTTGGATCTTTCCAAGATTTTCCTGCAGAGTTCTATTTCATAAAAAATAGACATTCACTGCTGTGAATTTTTAGAAATGTGTTTCTAGTCTTTCCTCAAAATTTTGATTCTTTGGCAAGCATGGCTTTGACAGTTGTAACAGGTTTGAGAATAACATCTATTGAAGAAGTGTTGCACTGATTACAAAACAGTTACTGCAATAATCCCAACAATTACAAAATCCCAAAAAGTCAAATTTCATCTATGGATTTAAATAGGTAACTGGTCGTATTGACATCCATTGGCCTATTCAGAAGACTTAAGTTCTGCATGAACTTGGAAAATTTGTTAGACTGCCACTTAAAGAAATTGTTGAAGAGTCTGAGAACGCCCTAGTACATAGCAAGGTCTATATCAAAGTTAAGAATTGCTAATGTGTTTCTTATTATTTTCTGTCACTGTACTGTTAGAATTGGTTTGGTTTTCATATTGTTAGAAGTGCTAAACATGTGTCAGCCTTCCTGTCAGATAGACTCTGATCATCTACCCGATGTTACCCTAGCCATATTCCCCAGCTACCAGTTAGAAAGAAATAAAAATGTCAGAAAAATTAAAATTAAAAAAGAAATCAAAGCTAAACAACTACAAAAACCCCCATCCTATTGTTTGAAAGGGCTTTTTTATTGTTGTGTTCTTTTGATCAGCAAAATGTCGGAAGCATTTAGCAGAGGTTTGGAAGTGTTAAGTTTAACAAGTATTCTCTCCTTTTTTCAAATTAAACATAAAACTTTGCCAGGCTTAGCAAGAAATGAAAACTTCACAAAACAAAAATACTCTTATGAGGTTTGGAAAGCAAACAACTTGAGCTGTAATATTACATCATTCAGTCTCTTTCAGAGTATTCTCTAGAAAGACCGTTGTCTACTCACAAACTGTAGAGTTGGCAGGTCAGTTCTGTTTGTTTTAATTGGTTCAGAAATGGCAAGCCTTTGCTCAGGAAGCTGCCATTGGACATTATTGTTGCTACACTTGTTGCTAGGTGTAGTAAGCCATCTCTGGCTAAGTCTGGCTGGCTAATTAATGAAACATACCTTTTGATTAATTTGATGGGTACTTAAAAAATCTATCAGTGTGATGTTACATACCTTGTGAACCATTCTCTATTTAATCCTGAACTTCTTACATTTTATATACTTAAGAAACAGAGATGAGCTAGAAGTGGGAAACTTAGCTTCTTAAGCCTTCTTCTTCCCTGCCATCTAACTTTCCTAGACAGTCAAGAGTATGCTTATATTGTACAGCATGATTCAGATCAGAAATCCTGAAGCAAGTATCAAAGCACCAGCTCGGGTTCAAAGCAGCACAGCTTCATCAGCTTGGACTGAATTGATTTAACTAACTTGATCAATTAACTATTGATTAACTAAATTGATTAACTATGGCTTAAGCAAAATACAGTGTTAAGTGCACAGGAAAGGATTATATGCAATCTGCACCATTTTCTGTCACTCCACCTAAGTCAGAATGATGTGTTCAGCTCCAATATGGGTGGAAGTCAAGCCAGTATTTTTTACGTTTTTATTTCTCTATAACCAATTAGGGCACCGAAATCTTCATTGTAACTCGACTCAGACTTCCACATTGATGTCATGTGTCATTTCATATGACTTCCTCGACAATCTAAGTGAAATCTCCTTCTAGTAGTTAAGTCTGTAATTTTGTGGGTTTTGACCTAATCAATATACATCCAGTTAACAGTTCTGATACAGAAGTACATGAAGTTGTTTTTATCTGAATTATCTCCTGAATCGGTTCCAGTAATCTCAGTTCACCACTTGACCCTATACTTTCTTCTCTCCTCCTTCTTCCTCATGCTGCAGCCCTAGAAATGCAGCCCATCCATTTCTTGCTATTATAACATTACAATTCACAATTGTACCTTAAGTTGGTTGGTTGGTTAGTTGGTTGGTTTCCCTTTGATGCCAACATTTAACATTTAACACTGGAGGCTACAGAAGAGGTGGAATTCAATCATTGCTACTTGCAGTATTTAATGTTTTAATGTTTCATCTAATCCAGCAGGAAAAGTATCTACTCCAATCTGTATGCTTAATTACAGTATAAATAGAATTTTAATTACCATAACCAGAAAAATCATTTTTATTCTAAGATTATACGGTAATATCAACAAAATCCCAGGTAATACTGTTAGTACTACCCTGCTGCAGTGTTAAAGCAACCCTAACAGCATTAACCATTGGGCATTTTTCAGGCTAGAAACATACGGGATTCCCTCGGCATCAGTTAACATTTAATTGTCACATCATTTACTTGTCCGGCTTGATCACTGCATACAGACCTCATCTCCCTTGATTTACAGAGTTTTGACTGTACACAGTTCACTTTTACATTCTCCAGGAAATTTAGGGGAAGGTGGTATCATCTGTACCCCCAGTCCAAATAAGCCGGTCTGTTCAATCAGGAGTCAGAGAGATGAAGATTATTTACCTTAAATCAGACTTCATTACTTCTAGTACTCTGTTCTGATTTCTGAATGATTCTGGCAGGGAGCTAACTTAAGTAATAATATTTTTTAAAAAATGCTTACTATTTATTTATTCAGAAAAGGAAGTTGATGATGAAAGCAGGTGACTATAGTTCAGTCTGACATGCCCCCTGTTACGAGATTTATTTTCTAGCTTGAAGGACAAATTATGTTCTTTTATTGTGTCTAATAGTCAAGCTGCAGATCTCTTGGTACAGTATTCCAGGATTTATTTTATTGTAAATAACTGCTAACTTGATTTAACAAAGAAACACAAAGTTACCTCTGTTCTTTTCCCTATTAAATTATTTTCTCGCATCCTAAATAATAATGCATTTCTCCAAAACAAAAGCATTTTCTAAAATTTATTCTTCCCCATGTGTGTCATGAATTACTAACTTCTGCTATTGTGATAAGACTTGTTGTATTTACTTCATTGATATTAGGATTACAATGCAACAGTCATTAATTTAGTAGTTTGAGATAAATGACATCTTTTCTGTTTCAATCATATAATTATTTTAAATATTCCAATGCTAATGACATTAAATATTTTGGCTTCAGTTTCAACTTTAGTAATCTCTTTATTGACAGCTATAAGACGCAGCTACTAATATAACAGTAGCATACAGGTTCATCTTTTCATATTTATTTTCTAACATTATGATAAAACAAAAAAATTATTTAGAACTGAATATGCTGCCCAGAGCACAGATGCTTTGTGCTTCAGTTTACTACCCATCTGCTCTTTGGCAATAGATGTATGAGACTTATATGGGGCATACTTAGAAGTGTGCTTTCAACACAGTGCATTGAGAATTTTGTATGCAACTTGCTGAAAGTAATGAAAATTGCATCTATCAGCTTACCTCAATAAGATGAGAATATCCTCTTCCACAAGGCAGAAGAAGCATTTTTGAAATGCAGGCGTGCTAGTCTGTGTGTTCTTCTTGAAGAAGATGGTAGATTCAAAGGAAAGAAGACATACCTTATACTTTGTTCCATCATCATAGAATAAAAATGCTGTAAATTTGTCTGTCCTCATTCTAATTTTGACACCCCCCAAAAAAAAATTACTGAGAATTGCATGGGTACATATTGTCCTGGTGACTACTGTATGTTATATCCCTGTGGCAAAGTCTGAGCTCTTAAGTGCTCTGAACTGTTGGGTCAGAGTAAAAAAAGCTAAAGAATAATTATAATATAAATCTAAGAACAAAATTTTAGAAGAAAAGAACAGAGTAGCTGATCAGTAGATCAAGTGAGAATAGAAACAACTCATTCCACTTTAAAAAAAATTTTCTTTGGGGGGGTGATGGAGAAACAGAAAGATCTAGATGGTCCTGAAAAGCAGAGTGGAAATTCACTGGAACAAAGAGTTGCATCAATAAGATATAGAAAAGACCAAAGGCAGTAGATGGTTATGGAAAATGAGTAAGTTCTGGGGGTAAACACTAAAAGTGAGCAGTAGCACAACAGGGGAAGTAGCCACAGGAGAAGTGAAGCATGAATTGTGCAGAGTGCCATGAAATACTGTCTGTTGTGTTATGTGGCTGAAGGCTGTGACAAGTTGTTCAGATGTTACAGCTGAGGTGCCGCACCTCAGCTGCACAGACCAAGAGTTTTATTCTTACAAGGGGATTATCTAGCACTTGAACAACCTGGCACACAGTATTGACATGTTTGTTACCTGTTAAAAGAGCAGTCTAGACCTGCGAAGGAACTGTATAGGCAGAGCACCTCTACGATGAGTACTATTAACATTTTACCAGCTAGCTTACAACTAGTTGCAAATTACTTTTGTAAGGTTTAGTTCTGTGCTTCAAGAAATTGGACTGTGTTGAATTCACCTAGTACAGAGAAAGCATCTGAAGGACGTAAATTAGCAAAACTGTTTCTTTCTTGCCAAGCTTCCAGCTATGAAGGAGGGTGCTCCACACTGGATTGTGCTAGAGTAATTTGTTCACATTCATGAATACGTGAATACTTTCAGTCTGTGTTTTGTTCCTGCCATTATCTGATTACTTCAGAGTCTTTTTCTGGTTACATTTTTCTCAAGCTTTTCAACCGCAGATGTTTAAGGGTAGTTAGGTGCTTAATTGCTGTGGAAGATCTGTGAAATACCATTGTAATAGATATTAAATACAGTCTTTCTCAGTTCGGGATTTTTCAGCACCGATTTCTTCCGTGGAGAAAGGTGAGCAGTCTGGGTCAGATTGCTAGATATATTTAAACACAAGGCTTCAAGGAAAGACACTGAGCTAACTGAAGATGCAGAAGTTCTGTACCCCTCCCTCTTATGATACTCAGGATCAAAAGGAACCGTATCAGCTTTCCTGCTCTTGCTTTCAGAAATGCAACTGTGAAAGTTTGATTTGCTTTTGTTATTCAACCGCTATACAAGACCTGTGATCATACAAGCATTGTACATTTTTTTAAGAAAGAAAAGAACATTTTGGTTTTATATTCTCTCTTTTACACTTGGAAGTGTTGAGTTGTCCCTTACTGACATCTGCCTTTGATTATCACTCATCCCGATGTACAGACAACCTGTTGGAATTGTGCATTAATGGTACAGCATGTACAGAAAGATGTCACCAGGGTTTTCACAGATAATAAGCTTTTTAAAATATCTGTCTGATTTCAAATATAAACCTGAAAAGATATTAATGACCTTGCTCCTAACCTAGAATAAAGTGAGACTTTCATTTGTTGCAAATTGGTACAGCTTCTTTGACTGTTTGGCACTAACCTGTTTTACACATAAAAAGAGTCTGGCCCAGTAATGGTATCTGTATTTCCTGCACTGTTTTAGCTGTTTGCTCTTGTTTCACCCCTAATCCTGTGTTTGGATGACATGAAAAAGAAATTCAGAAATATTGTACACATGACTTGGAGAAGATTTGTTTACCTTGCCTTGCGGATTCCCTCCTGTGCTATGGGTGAATTATTACTCCCACTGAATTTTAACTGCCACCAAAGTCTTTGAAAAGAAGGGCAGGACACCTTTCAGAATTTAGCTTGCAAATAAATGGGAAGGTTGCTGGCTGACAAAGGAACAATAACATAGCTAATCCTGAAGAGGTGTGATCTGGTTTAATTCAAATACGGCATTGTCTACACACATACCAAGAAATTCTCTATAGTGTCTTGTTCACCATGTATCCATGCAGAAGTTTGAAGGCTGTGTATTTTTTGTGTAAGGGTCAAGTAGGGACTGACTTGTTCCATGTGAAGATATGTGCATGTGTACTATTAACAAAGTCTATTTTATTGTAGTAACAACGTTCCTCTGCAGTTGTTACCACTAAAAGACCTGAATGTGTCCCCTTGAACGTTTCCCTGCATTTACAAGGCCTCCTACAATGCAGCTAACACTATAGTGAATACTTAAAAGTAAAGGCAGTGCCCTGGCCAGCAATAGATACTGCCCTGAGAATGGCCCAGAGGCAGCAAGCTAGTTTGGGACTGCGGAGTGAGCTGCTTTTAGCAGGGAGTAAAGTCATCCTTTCTCTGTGCTGCAGGGGGGTTTTTTTGTTTTGTTTTGGGTTTTTTGGTGGGGGTGGTGGGGTTTTTTTTAGGTGGTTTTTTTTGTTGGGTTTTTTTGTTTGTTTTTTTTTTTTTGAGGTGAGTGGGAAGAAGGGACCAAGAGGGCTGGTTGGTAATTTTTCAAAAATGACAAGCACAATTTTCACTTCTGGAGGAAGACGCAGGGAAAGACAGAAGCATTTGGGAAGGTGAAGCAACAGCTAAGTCTGCTTGTGTACCAGTAATGCAAGTGCCATTTTTTATTTCGGTTTTTCAACTGTGGCAAGGCCAAGAGTGGAGGAAAACAGCATGGGCTAAAATGCACCAAGAATGACTACTAATGCTGAAATGTGGCAGAATTATCCACGACCTCCACAACAGTAGTGGTGTCCAGCCTGAAGACTTTCCTACTTGGTAAAAGAACAAGGTTGCAATGAAGGAAGGGAGGTCAGCCGTTTCTGACCAGAGGTGGTGTCTCTCTCCTGCCACTTCTCTCCCCCAGTGCGTGCCACGTTGCGACTGGTGCACCAGGAGCTCCCTGCCAGTCCACAGCACTCCCAGCCAGATGGGACGGTCAGAGCTGGCAGTGACTTCACAGCCATGACACTCCCAGTGAGGTGCTGTCTCATCTACAGTTTTAGTTAGGAGTATATTTCACTGTTATAGGATGGGCTTTGTGAGTCATTAACCATCTATAATAACCTGTAATTTCATCCTCTTTCAGTATGAATTTAGTTATATTTAAATCTCTTCACCTTTGGAATTAAGCTGTGTTAGGTCCCGCATGAGCTTACGGACAGAAATTACTTCTGGGTTCTTCTTTGCAAAGATCTCCATCAGTGAGGTTACTAATAACTAGGGTGGTCTCCAACTAATGTTAGTATATCATGACTATGAACTCTATGAACTTTGCCTAACAGTGAATTTATTTATTTTTGTGTGTGAGAGAGTGTTTTACACTTCAGCTACATACTTTTTGTCTTACTATCTGACTTACACAAGCTGTAGACCACATATGGTGGAGCAATACATTTGTATGTAATGAAAGATGAAAACAGCTATGTGAATTTTCCTTCTGCCAGCACACTAATTCTTGCCTCACTTAATTCTAAGTTGTGAAATGTAACAGTGAGAGAGATTAAACATGGAAACAAATGACCCAGCGACGCAGTAGTTGTTTCCTTGTTCTCAGTCAAGGTATTTTTCTAAAACATTTGTTGGAACTAAATCAGAAATTAAGGATTTGATAATGAAATTAACAGATCAAATTCTGTTCCCTGCAGGCTGCAGGAGGAGACTCCATAATCTGAATCACAAGGAGCACTTTGAGTGTTAAAGGCTGTCACTGAAATTGAAAATTAATTGTACATATTGTCATGCTAGTAATTAGAAAGATTTTGGTACATCTCAAGAATAGCTGGCAACTTACATTTCTAGGTCATAGGATATCATTTGTCATGCTCACTGGATGCCAAAACAGATTTTAGTGGAAATACTTATTTTGTGTTTTGACATTTGTTGTGGAGCAGGGGAAGGGAAGAGGTCACTTCTTTGATTTTGTTTATTGCAGCCACCCAAACAGACAGATCGAACTTGGCTCTGTTGCATGGTAACTTTCACTGCTGTCTCCGTGTGACAAGACACTGACTTGGCCTAAGTTATAGATGGGTCTGAGTAGACTCTTATCATTAGACCAAAAGCTTTAAAATTTGTTTGTATTTGAACATAAGCTAAAAAACCCCACAGTTTTGCAAATCGATGAAACAGAATGAATTGGAACAGGAATATGGCCAGCTCTTTTCTTTCAGGCTTGCTCTTAGTCAAGAACATCTGCAAATTTTACTATTTTTTTTTTATTGCAAAAAACTCTTTAGAGTCTCCTTTAAGTCTCCAGATAAAGTTTTTTGGGTTTTTTTTCATCACCTCTATAAAAAAGAGCCGTCTGTTTCTCTTGGCAATCTCTGTTGCACTCTGGACACACAGCTTGCTGAATGCTCATTCCTGGGCTCCCCTACCCTGCACTCAAGGACAGATATTTTGTCTTTTGCGTGAACAGGCTCAATTACAAGAAAAGGTAGAGTCTCCCAAGGTGTTCTGCACATTTCCCACCCTTTTAGACATCACTTTGCTGCTTTTTCTGGTTAAACTAAGTGAGAGTGGGACTTCATATGTTTTTAATGGACTGATAGATGAATCACATACCCTGGATACCGCTTGACTTTGTACTGTAATTTGGCAACCTGCGTTATCTCTATAATACAATATTATTGTAGTTGGCATGTTTCAGAACCCTGTGCCTAAATATTAGCTTATTAACACCACCTTTAGCTTCCAAAATAAGGCGTGGAATTGTTTAGGGCTTATTTTTTTGACAAAGTCAGCAAATATTACTCGTCATTTTTAGGTTCCTAAATAAATTGCATGTCCTGATATTAGTTTTCATGTAACCATTGGACTGAAATTCCAATGTCAATAAAACAAAAGCAAAAATAATAAACTATCTTTTCCAATCTAGAAAGAAATAACAGAATATCTTTTGGCCAAGAACACTTTTAGCACTTCGATAAATTTTCAGGGAGCTCACATTGTAGCTTTCATTATGTAGTAGTGTATGATTTTTTCCCAGACTCACATATTCAAGATTAAAGAAACCAGAAGGCTTTTGTCCCATATTATTTTATTATTATAATGCAGTGTTTTGGAAAGCTGTGTATTTATGAGTGTGTTCTGTAACCAAAGCATACAACTATTCCACCCATGTAGTAGAAGCACACTTCTTCTACATTAAACAAATAGACATAAATACACCAAGATAATGTAACCCATGGCAATGTATATGTATACATTTTTAACAAAGCCTAAACACTGAGCAGTGGAAGGATTTGCTTGTGGTTTTGCCTATGGCAAAAACTATATGGTAGATGAGTGGGAATTTTAGTGTCCAGTCCTAGACCCGTATTTCCTATATTCTTTAACTTCACCTACCTGATGTGATCTTCTGGACTTTCCAGACAGAAACAGAGGAGACAGAAAGCTCGTTGTTATCCCAAATCTGTGTTCTTCACCCAGTGTGCAAGAACTGATCAACACACGGAGTCGAGATATTTGTTTTGTGTCTGCGTAGAGCTGGGTGCTGACATGCCAGTTAACACATAACAAAACATTTTATGCGCTTTGAACAATTGTTTACAATTACGTTTAGTTCACCTCATTGGTTCTCACGAGCCTCGTCTCCATTTAAAGGTACAGTGTTCTTTCTTTTCACTGCCACATTCTGTGAGGAGGGGGCTTTGTTAGTAGGGGGCTTTCTTTGCTTGAGGGTGGATCTTTTAGTATGCTAATTAGTACAGTTAACACACAGTACAAGTAGTTTTCTGTTTGGTCTTATTAGCCCTTTGGTTCTCCTTCAGCTTATCTTGTTATTTCTTAGCTTTAATTTATGGTATCTATTACTTCTCCCAAGGCCATGTCTTGCTAACTATTTGTAAAGGTTGATTAACAGCCTTTGTTTTTCAAATTCTTTCTTAGTTTCCATTATAGATATTTAGATATTACTTTAAAATAAATAATCTTTGTGTCACTCATGATTTCATAAAGTACTATCCAAAGCGATGTCACCTTGTTAGAGGGAAAGGGGGATACTGGACTTACTTAAACAGTTATATTATACTTACATAACTATTCTATGTATGTATGTATGTACTAACCATACCTTTGTGCAGTATGTTATTATACTTACATAGTTAAACTTAGTTAGGACCTCCAGTGAAACACTCCTTCAAATGTAGGTTATTTTCACCAAACATAAAACAACTTGTTCTTTTGGAGAAGGGAAGGCATTTGTATGCCTGCTTTGCATTGGGTTCAGTGGAACATATGGCTCTTAAACAAGGCAGGAAAAGTCACAGAAGGTGGATTAACAGCTCGTACATCTACTTGTTTTTCCAAAGAAATCAATGTGCATTTCAATGAATTTGTATTTAGTTAGATGAGGAAATATTAAGTTAAAAATCAGTAGGAAAGCCATTAATACACAGACAATGATAAAAACTGGTTCAGCTTTCTCTCTGATAGCGCATCAAACAGGATTTTGGAGTTAACAGCTAAACACTTGGTACTGATTTTGATTAGGCATGTTCAAGAACAGTTCTTTCTTTCTTACTCTAAATCAGGTTTTGAAAGATTTCATAAGCCTGTGAGGCCATTCTTTGTCTAGTGAAACACATCAATCTTCTATATTCTGTTAAGCTTTCTTACATCCTTACCCTACAATAAAAATGAAGGTAGCTTGCACCTGCAGATGTGAATATGGACACTTCATTAGATACACTCACGGTCCCATTTGCTAAGCACATTTCAATACAATTAAAATATGTTTCCAATAGCATGTGGGATAAATTAGTCAGTTATGAGCCAGTATGAGACACAGAGTAGGTTCAAACACAACGCATCTTAGAAAATTAATTTCTGCTTCCCCATAAATGCAAACCTTTCAGCCCTAAAGGCATAGTTCCTAGCCATTTGCTGTCGTACAGAAACTTAGCATTTTTGGTTCATTAGATGCACCTAATCCTCTACACTGTGCTCAATTTCACATGTGAGTTAACACTACCGTGGGTATGAGCATCAAGGTGTTTTATATATCCAAGAAGCAGTCTTGCTGGACTGTGGTCCTCCTGCATCCTCCATTTCCTTCTGTGGAAAAGGAGGAAAGAGAAAGGTCTCATCTTTGTAGAGAACTACCCAGGAATGCGAGCCTTCCAGGGTACTTACAAACAGAGGTACCTTTTCTGAATTTGTCTTACGAAACTGCAGTCGTCCCATGGAGTGTCCTCTGCAGCTGTCTCCTCATAAGACAATCTCTTTTTGTGGCATCATTTCACATGTACAGAACTTGCAAAACTTTGTTATGCCACGCCAAAAGCTTTGATGTGGCTGGTCTCCGTCTTTTGCCTGACACTTCCAATATGGTAATTGCCATTTAGAAATGTCTTTAGCACATTGATCCAGTAAACCTGTGCTTTCAGATTAGTGGACATGATTCTTTATAACTTGCATGGGGATTGCATCCAGAGGTACCTGTCAGAATCTCATTTTCTTGGACACTGTACAGACATACCATAAGAGACAATCTCTCTTACAATGAGTGTGTACAAAATGTGAAAACACAGCATGGGGTGACAAGAATGAGGCAGCAGTAAAAGCAAGCAAATTACTATGCCATTACTGAAGTCTCAACTTACCCTGCTTAGATGTTGTCAGTCTGCAGCACGCTGTGTCCTTGTTGTGTACTACTACACAGAGAAATTTGTAAGTACAAATACCACTCCTATTCATAACGGGCATAAACACAAGATTTTGCAATGCTTTTCAGAAGGATTAAGACTTTAGTTTTAGCATAAGCACAACAGGAAAATGAGAAGTTTAGTTTCTGCAAGGTGAGCTGGAGTTTGGTTTGGTTTTTTTTCTGTTTGGGGTTTCTTGTGACGTGAAATAGTAAGAATGCTGTTTCACATTAGATTCAGATTTGGCTCTTTAAAGTGTTCAAACTGCTCTAAATTAATCTAAAAAATAAAAGGATTCACACCACTAGGGAAACCCTGTCAGAGGCACCAGATGCTCGACTTGTGCATATTCTTCAAAAGCAATCAGCCTACTTCTAAAATCCACTTCTAAGATCTCGTATGACCACTACTATATTTTTCCCCAGAAGCTCCTTACAGGAAGCTTTTCATCTTTCAAGTATAGTTTCCTGTTCACAGAGAATAAAAATACGCTATATTGATAACAAGTACAGGTCTTCTGACTAAATGTTGCTTAGGCAAGCCTGGGCATGATCACTTTTAAGTCTCTTGTGTGGGTAGTGACCATGATTGAATGAGTTTGTGATTTTGGTCCAGTTACTAATGAAATGTATCCCTTCCACATGAAAAAAACAACAGTATTGTCACCTCTCCGAGTAACTGCCTTAGACAGTTAAAACTCTCAATGAAATTGTCAGGTGCAACTTCATCCTTCTGAGTATTTTGATGCCATAGATCTGTCCTGTACCCCACAAAATATTTGTTATGATCAACTGCATTAAAGTATTTCAGTTGAAAGCATAGTCAAGTGCCAGCCTGCAGTATTTTTTGTCTATTAAAACTCTTCTTACATAGAAATACCATTTATTAATCAGTTGAAACATTGTTTCTATATAGCTTGTA
>JAVJGI010000040.1:83628412-83648666 GCA_035590275.1 Ibycter americanus | reverse complement strand
TCTTTTCTGATCCTCCTCCCCATCTTTCTGGGTGAGGGGAGTGAGCGGGTGGCTGCGTGGTGCTTGGTTGCCGGCCGCGGTTAAACCAGCACATCTTTCCGGGGTTAAACCAGCACAGTATGCTTGTGCACTGAAAAAAAAATGCAACACACTAAGATTTACAAAGCTATCCCACAAACATCTGACTGATGGGAGATGGTTGCAGGCATTTGTCTTAAATCATGAAAAAGGCACAGCTGTAATACAATTAATGCATAATCTTATCTTTGTAAGTATATTAAATTGTAGTGTACTGGGTAATCTCTATAGTTAATGATAATTCACCTTATTCCTAAGGCTAGCTGTGCCAGATTAGTTATCAAACTATGCTTTCCATTCTAAACAGTCTGAGAAGATGTATTTTTCTGTTTCTTTTCTGTTTACGCTGAATTCATTTCTATAAATATATATCATTAAATCACTGCCTTTTTGAAATCTTTTTATATAACTTCAAGAGAGCACTTGAAGAAAGGTCTTCTAGGGGGCTCCTTTGGGTACTTGTCAATCTAATCTTACACTTAAAGATCTGTTTTCAAAATCCTGCTAGGGTTCCGTGTACCTTGGGTTTAATGATGTTAGAATTTATTTCAGTTCTCCTGGCTTAGAAGCATCACTGCTTGCACTTGAAATTTAAGATTAATTTGGACCAGATATGATTAATAGGAAATAAGCTAAATGAAACAAGCAAACAAAAAGATCATCTTTTTGTTTTCTAGAAAAGACCTGCCAAATTTTTTAGGAGCTTTCTCATCGCTTGTCTGGCCCACAAGTCCTAACCCTAACACATTTTCATGTTAAAATATTAGCATCAGATTGACATGTGTATCTCAGTTTGGATCCTAAAAGTCTCTGTTATAAATTGTCAGGACATATGGGACATTTAAAAAGCGTTAAAAGCTGAATAGCAGGAAAACAATAGTGGGGATCAAGACATCTTGCAACGGAGTTATCTAGTTGCCTTTTGTATTCTAATTGATAATTAACCATCTCTTATGTGACAGAATAAAACTGCTCAACTTAAGAACATTTGGAATCCTGCTATGTACTCTGCATTTTAGTAAACAATATTTTCATGCTAAACAAATAGAATCAACTGGCTTTATGGAGACTATTGTTCATCTTCTTGAGACACTGTGTGTAAGGAATCTCAGAGGAAGAAATATAATATTTAAGTCACATTGGTGAATATTTACTGTTCTTTCTATTTTTTGTTTTTATAAAAAAGAGGCATTTGCAATTTTTAAAGGCTCTGACCAGTAGACCAGGGTGGGGGGACAAAAAACAAAAAACGCTAGTGGTATTATGTAATATCTTGATTTATACACTTGGAACTCAAGACACATTTGAAAAAACACATCCAAAAATACAAACTGAAACTCTTTACAGGTAATTTCCTTGTAAGATTCTTTTAAAATAAATGGATTTTTAGCTCCTTAATTTAATAATTACAGCTTTTCTCTTTTTGGAAACACAAAGTTTTGGAAAAAGAAAACAAAATGAAATTTCATGATACTTTAAGGGGCTCATTCCAAACATACAACCTTAACACCTTTTCAATTTATTTTTCTTTTTCTTTGGAAGTCAAAGCATATAAAGACTATAGCAAATTCACAGTTCACTACCGCAAGCTGCTAAGCAACTTTGTTTACATTCATTTCAGTGAAGTTCAGCACCGTGTAGGCATCACTCTGAGCACTGTGGAGATGTGGACTGAATGTTCAGAAGCTGCCCCTATGAGGTTTTCCCAGAGTTGAGATTAATTCCTTCTGAGTAAGTGTTAACCATGTGAACTGTGACGCTCTAGTCAGTAGGACTCTTTGTTGCAAGATTAGTATGTGCATAGCACTGAGAGAGCTCTACACTGTTCTAGGCTCTACCAGTATATCACTAAACCAGTAGCCATAGTTTTTCATGTCGCTCCTGTAATATTAGTAATTTCTTCTCAGTAAGCACTTTCTTATTACTGAAATCCTAATTAATGTCCATCTCTATGGTTTTTACTATTGTCTACTTTGTATTTACGATATTTGTACACAACTAGGTATATCAGGTTTACTTTTTAAGGTTTCTTAGAAATGTTACTGATAGCTTACTGACATACACATAGAGTCAGAAACTGCTGTAAAGGAGCAGCAAGAAAACACTTCCTGCTGGTGTCCTGTAATGGAGTAATCAGAGCAAACAGTAAGGAAGTAAATTATTTTGCTCTTGAATAGACTTGACAGTGAAATTGCGCAACCTTTGACTTTTTTCTCCCTTAAAGCAAATAAGGCTCCTTGCTCCTTGAGTGTCTGTTGTGATGGTGGTCCTTATTTTGGAATATAATTTGTAACATGGTTTTGTATTTTCAGCTTTATATTTTCTGTCTATAAAGAACTGGTCTCTAGAACTAAAGCTGGGACACATGAAGAAAAGGGTTTGCACATGTCAATTTAATTAAAAAGGCTTTGTCAGCTCCTTAAAAAGTATCTAATGCATGAACTAAATTGCATTTACTTGGTTAATTTTGTGAGTGCTCTGAAGTGAAAGCACAATATCAGTCTTAAATAGTATTATTAAAATAAATGATGTCTCTATTACATGATTTTTGAAAATTTATAATAAGTAAATTTTTTCAAGCTTGACTCATAGTCACAAACAAATTTATATTGTAACTATTTTAAACATAAGCAGAACCTTCTTTTCTTTTTCTTGTAATAGCAGAGAAAATTACTCCATCTCTAATGCCATGGTTTAATTTCATTTTAAACTATGGAACAATAAAATTAATACCTGGAATTATTTTTTGATCACTGTATTATTTAAAAGAAAAATGATCACTTCAGCTAGCTATGAAAAGAAGAATGTCATCATATTAGCATGTCATCATATGCTAATACTGTCAGCCTCATTCAAATCTACTCCCTCTGTAATGCCAATCCTGCTCTCCTAAGGAAGCTTAATTTAAAAGGCTGACCATTAGTTCTATATTCTTACACCATGGAAATCGTATATTCTGTGATTTTTCTGCATATAGTTAGCACTCTTCCTGTACCAGTTATAAAAATTAAATTTAGATCATATATGTCCAAGTAAGTGTTAAAAAAAATGCTTAGGAACCTGAGTACCTGTTGAAAAAATGTACATTTTTCTGCAGTAAGTTTTGAAATTTTTATGTACCCATAACTACTGAATAATTTTTGTTATTCATATAAAAATCCAAGCACATTTTTAAACTTTTTAATCACCTGTTTTCTTTTATATTTCTTTTTAGTTGATTAAAGTTTGCCATGGTTTAATTGCACTCCTAGGTGTTGTATTATGGGAGAAGGTATAAAAGCAATCATGATACAGAAAATAATACATGGCCAAAGTCAAGTAAACCTGTATGAGGTAATAGTCACTTTTATGTCATCCTTCAAGGGAATGCTGGTGACTGAAGTTAATCCTTTCGTACTCGGCATCCTGTGGTATGTTACACTTTTTTATCTCAACAACTTGTTCTTTTTTATCATTATTTTTACTCTTCTTTTTATTGATAATTGATCACTCTTACATAATTTGTGCAAGACCATGTAAAAACGTGACAGCAAACTGCAATGTAAAAATCTGTCAGTAAATGAAAAAAGCTACCGAGTAGCAACCTGCATTAAAGAAGCTGGTTTAGGAAATAGACTTGAAAACAAGTATCCCCTTAAATTACATTTCTAGGCCCACTCATATGTTTTAGACCTACAGCAGAGCAGAAAGATACCAGTAACGTGGGAAATCTCAGGTTTGGATCAGTTCCTAAGTTTTGTTTCTTGCATATCTTGGAGGTCAAAGCACTCACTTTTTTAGGAAGGTACAAAACCACTGGAAATTAATGAAAAAGCTTAGACTGCAATGAAGGTATGTTTTGTAAGATCGTGGTGCTCATCACTTGGGTTGTAGTGAGCTGTCATGCCAGCTGACTCTTAACAGTCTCATTATCAGTATTTTGGCTCTGTTTCCTCACACTGCTTCTTTTCTTGTTCTCTACTCACATAGGATATGTCTCCCACTGTAAAAATATAACTCACACTTGCTTTTTCATCCCTTAGGTAATGCTGTAGACATTCCTAGTGTGAAACAAATAAGTAAATAGCGTAATCCTGGAGCAAAACCGTCAAAGGCTTTGCTCTTTTTTTCAGCTGCCCTGGATAGCTTGTTTTATAGATAGCCCCATATCATATTTCTGAAAAATATCAAAGACTAAAGATGTTCAACACAAATGCAATTTCCATGGTAAAATTGTAAGGTTACAACAAAGCCAGTTTATTCACTGGAAATTTCTGTACATGCACCTCGCACTATTTTTCCTGCTTCCTTTACCCTTTGGTTTGCATGACATTGTGGATAGCTCAATGTATATATTCAAACAAATTTCTTCTTTCCAGAAATTGTTTGGTATCTGTTCGCCCTTGTTGCTTATCCTCCCTTGATTTCAGTGATGTCATGAAACACCGTCCGTTGCCGTGGCAACGATCAGCGGTGTGTGGCCTGAGCTGCGATGATTACAGGTCTGCTCTGCTCCACTGTTTTTTCCAGTCAGTTCACAGAGACATCTTTTGTTTCACAGTATATTCCAAGTTGTGTTATTAACACGCTTAACCAATTTTATGCCTATATAAGTGCCTGTCACTGTAGAAAATACATTCCCCAAAGGGCTTCTACACACCCTTTTTGTGTACGTGCAGACACACGACTCTAGCTAGCCTTTAAGCCTTGGCGTGGCATTACCTTATATGTGTGGAGAAAGGCACACAGAAGGGTTAATTTCTGGTCTGAAGTAGCACTTAAGTCAACTCTTCCGCCTAAAGACAAACAATCCTGGCCAGAAAGAATGGGGCAAGCTGTGAGTAGTTATTCAGTGAGGGGGACGGTGCTGTGCAGGAGGCTTTCCCTTAACAAACAACGGCACAGAAATCCTCCTCTTTTTTTTTTTTTTTCTTCTTTGTAAGAACAAAGGTTGAGCTGTGATTCACAACCCACATCCATGTTCCAAAAAGAGAGAATTTCCTGGTGACATGTCTGCCTGTGGAAGAACTCTGATCCAGCTGCTGAAGACACAGCCGTGGCTCAGCCTTTCTCACATGGCATGTAGCAAACATTTCTTTTTAAGCTTATTTAGTTACAGTTTGCATCTGGAGGGAAGGTGGGCAGAAAAGCTCATTCTGCTTAATTTTGGGGTCATCAGTGCCTCATACCGAGGTGTAGCTGTGAGCTCTCATGCACAATTTATTAACATGAAATAAGCTCTGCTAGCATTTATCTGTACTTTTGCATTGGGTTAGCAAATTCTTTTGCCAAGTTGTTCCCAAATCCTTGCCAAGCACAGTAAAAAACACATAAAGTTCTCTGTTTACCGGGTATTTACCTAAATTTCTATCTCCAAACTTTATGACTACTTTATTGTATGTTGTGTCTTTTGGAAAGTTAGGGGGAAGAAAAGAATGCAAATTTTCTATCCATTCCTCGTCCTCCATTAAGTGCGTAACTGAATTTCCTTTTCCCTCACCAACCCACCCAAAATCCTCATGAAAACTATTGAACAAAATCTGAAGAGGTGAAAAACAAGACAAGCGGGAGGAACTGTTCTGCTTCATGGTGCAGAGGTGCAATAATCTTGTACCTTTGCAACACCGTCAGGGAAGGGATGTGTGCATGACTTTGCACAAATCCTTCCTGTTTTCTGAGCTGTGGGGCTCTCAAATTACATTTAGTTTATCAAGTCATGTGTTGCAAAAGAGTGGGTGCACACAGCAAAAGAGTTGGTATGCTCCTGGAGAACCTCTTCCAATCGTTACAACCAAAATGTTGCAAAAAGTGAGAGTTAGCTCACTTGAGACCAAAGTACACCAAATGGAGACAACGAGATTCACTTCAGAAATGTTTTTCTCATCTGAACTGAAATTTGACCATGAATTGAAAGCTTCCCAGGGATGTTACAACCCTTGTTGCTAGTGACTTTCTTTAAAAGAAAGCGATTTTGTTAGTTGCTTGTTTTTAATTTTTTTTTTAAAAAAAAAGTGTTATGTGCTCACATTCTTTGTGTAACATTTGAACAGTCCTGAAACGTATTTCGTCATTATGTTTTGCTCCCTTATTTAGATTACAGGCTACCTGGAAGGTCTTCAAATATTTCAGGGATTTTCTTTGTCCCCAAAGAAAAACTTTATATATATTTCAAAAATATCATTAAATCATATATTTGATGCTGTTTAAACATTCCTAGCACAGTATCTCAAAACACTAATTGAAGAAAACACTTTGCATTCATTTCTTAATTCACCCTTTACTCAAAATGGGAGCCTTAGGGAAAGAAACCTGTCTTATTTTAAAAAGCAAGTCATCCAAGCAATTCCTTTATATGTTCTTCCTCCTTCATAAAACCTACAAGAAGTGGTCATAAATATATGATGAAATCTGTCAATTAATCTGGCCAGTTTCTATTACTGTTTTAAAAATCAGTGACAAAAGGAAGGACTTATTGCTCCTCTTCTGGAATCAAAGATACTTGTTGGAAAGCAGAGATCTTTATCTCTCTGAGAAAACAGTTTACATTGAAATCACTGTACATTTTCAATTATATAATGAAGTTTATATGTATCTATAAAAATTATTCCTGATTTAACCACTGTCTCTCATTTTCTTCTCCAGTTTTTTGTTCCTTGAGAGTACAGAGATGAACTGTTAATGAGAATTAGAAGTTTAGAAATAACATTTTAATGTACAATGGACATGAGCTTTTCAAACATTGGTTTTATTTTTCTTTGGTAAGGAAAGTGAACTAGGTTTTGTTTCCACTAATTCCTTATGCTCCTAGACATGAACAAATGTCTGCTTCTGCACTGCTGGTGAGAGCTGCTTTCTGTCATTTATTTCCATCTTCTCTCTATCTGTTGCTTTTCTAAGGTTAGAAATAGAAAAGGAAGAATAAAGAACATCCTTACATATCCTGTGGTAAACTGTCCTCTTTCTTCCAAATTTCTGTTCTGAGCCTCAACAGTATATCGATGTGACTCATGTACTTGCATGTATATAGAGAGAACAACAGTGTTGGTGCATGAGTGTTACTCACGAATTCATTTGGGATTTTGACATAAAATTGTAACTAGTCATGTATCTAAGAATGTTGATGCCCTAAGACGTCAATTAATTATACAATAGAATGAAATCATAGAACCATCACTGATTATTTCCCTGTCTAAATGTTTGGCACTCAATCAACGAAATGAGACTATACCAAAACCCAGATACTGATGTAAATTAGCCTGGTTCTTTCCATGGAATACACATTTTTGGATGTGTTTCTCCTCATTTCCAGGAAATGTCCTGTGGAAGCAAAGCCCTTAGTGTTAGTTAGTTAGTTAGTTAGTTAGTTAGTTAGTTAGTTAATCCAACCTTTGCACGCCTCACTAGCTGATAAACATTTGCAGCTAATTTTCAGCACAATTTAAGTAACAAAGGAGTAGATTATTCATAAAAGGATTCACTGTCTAGAGCCTCAGTATCTGAAAGATTTCAATTGCTATTGTTATTTACCGTATCATCTATATCTGACACAGTTTTGGTGAAGAATGTGTAGCATAACCTAAAGGTATATAAGCTCTGCCACTGGCCCATGCGGGCAGAGCTGGCGCCAGCAGGGTCTGGGTCTGCTGCCCTGTTGCTCTCTCCCATAGCTAAAGGAATAAACTGCTTCTGTTCTGATCACATCTCAGTTGCAATTCCAGTTATTTCTGCAGCAGCCCCTTGCCAGTAAGGAATATCTGCTCAAAATACTACCTGTCTGAGCGCAGGCTGATAGTAAGTCGAACTAGCAGGGGGAGTAGCTTTCAAACACTGGGTGACATCTCTTTGCTTGGGCCACTGATGTGAGGATCGGGTAAATACCTGACGACGTTCATGCACCGGTACTGATGCAAGTGCTCACAAGAGAGCAGAGAAAGCATTATGCCTGTGCTCTTTGTCTTCATTTGCTTAGTATCATTTCAAGCAATTGATTATCTACTGGGAAAAGAGCATCTAGGAAATTTTCCCTGTGTGTTGTGACTGCGATTAGCTGGAGTTCTGAGTGAGAAGCAAATTACTGTAGCCTATTAGCATAATTAATACACAAACAATACTAAATATTTTGCATTTTAACAGGCATTTCGTCAAATAGGATAAATGAACCAATACATATCTTTTGTTAAAATCACGGCTGTCTCAGTAATAATTGTGGCAAGACAGTTTGCTGTTTGTATTCTGGTTAAGAAAGAACACTGCTCTGTCTTGGCACGGAGCAATTTATTATGTTAATATCAGGGTGCTCCTAGTCCATACTAAATTCCAGTTCAGATTTGATGAAGGTCTGCTGGCCTATATCATAACAACATTGAAGTACCTAAGCATTATTACGATATCAACTACTTACTTTTGGGAGGGGAAGATATTGTGCAGATGGTTTAAAAGATTTTTCTTTCCATGTCAGAGCTAGCTGCATCCACAGGAGAGAAAGACTTGAAATGTATCATCTGTTCCTTTAATAATGATGCTTTATCTCTTTCAAATGAGGAAAAATGTTTAATGCAAATGGCTGTCTGCTTGAAAGATACTATTATATGTCACACTTGGGATTTCCTCAGAGACCTGTATACTATAACTGGGTGCTTCAGGTGATGTTAACTTTTTGACTAAAGTATTGAAATTTTATCCTGAAGAACAAAGGGTATCATTACAGCAGATTTGTATATTTCACTTGGGGGTTTTATACCTACTTTGTCAAGTTCACCTTTGTAACCAAAATTTTTTGCATTAATTTTTTGGGTTTTATTTTGTATTTTCTGCTTTCTATCTTTTTTATTCTGTTTACAAAACCTGCCTGTCTCTTATAACTCAAGCAACTGATAACTGCTAATAAACATTCTCCTTACAAAGAAGTAATGAAATAACCTCTAATTGTGGCTAAAAGGACAGAGGTAAATTAAATAAAAATACTTATAAATTTCTACTTTCAGATATTTTGCCTTTTACTTTTATCTCCTAGAACCTCATCAAGGTTGTGCTCCACAGTTAGGGAAGCAGCGTATCCTGAAGACATGCAGCAAACACATCTCATGCAAAATTGCAATTATGATGCATCATAAGTAAATTGGAATGTAAAAGCAGGATCTACTATATATACTTTTACTTCAGAGTCCCTTTCAACTTGTTATTTCTCATACTAGAGTAATTCCAGTGAGTCTATCAAAAAATAGAGCCATACTGCAGGTTACACCAATAACCAGTTAATAAGCAATTCTAGCTGTGTCTTCTTGTTTTGAAATCTGTTCAGTAATTTCCTCTCTGCTGTGAAAACATCAAGAAAAAGATATTTTTTTTCTTAATTATAATCTCATTCAGCAAGGAACTACATGTTTTTATCTGTAGAATGGATACTCTTATTTTTTAATACTTTATGTGGGTTTTCCACCACTAGGTAATAAGCAGCCTTAGATCCTAATGCAAACAGAACTGAAGATGTAGGTTAGAAATTAGACTGTTTTCTTCTGTCTAAGAAAAGAGGCAATCAGCTTTTTGGGTAAGTCAGAAACATGAATCTAAGTTACTACGGTATTTTCACCAGCTGGAATTTGCATAGATTTTTTTTTCCCCCCTCACTATTATCAAGAAAAGCAAAAAAACAGACAAACAAAAAAAAACCCAAAAGCCAAAAAGGAAAAAGCAATCAATTAAAATTCACATTGATGGAAAATTTTTTTCTGGAACAATTTTACATGGATAATTGAAATCTGGTGATATAAAGCCTTTATTTAAGGAAAATAAATAATTTTTAAAAACCTGACAAAACTAACAAGGAGTTAAATATTCTGTTTTGAGTTAAACGTGCATGAAATGAAATATTTTACTGAGCTGATCTGGAACACACCATCTCAAGTTAGTTCACCATTTTATCTCAACTCTTTCTACATGGAAGGTAGGACCACTCAGATGCTCAGGTCCTCGTGTTGTGTTATGAATATACGATCTAACTATGAGGGACAGTTAGGAGCACTGGGTTCTTGAAATCAATGCCAGGACAGAAAAATGAAATTTATTTAAAGAATTTTGTGCCAATTCAGAGAACTGTTTGTTCAGAAACATTTTTTTTTAATATTGAAAATGTTGGAAGACTTAGTTTATATGGAAAAAATCTTTTGCACCCCTTTTTAGAGGCATATTCCTAAAATACATATTAAAAGTTTGACTTTTCCTCCCTGATTCTCATCAGATAACAATTTGCAATTTTCTTCATTGTTACTTACTTCCAGTCCAGTTAGAACTATTTGTGATGCAAAAATTAGACAGGATTCATGATTTCATTGTCCTAGCAGTAAAGTACCGCAGGGAAAGCAAAGCTTCTACTTGTCTAAGCAGAAGAGCTGAACTTGGCTGTTACCTTTTTCAGCTCTACACTTCTGTTGCAATACTAAAACTCTCTCTTTAGTGAATATCACTTTGAACCAAAATTGACAATATATGGTAGAACCAATCCTACTAAAGCATTCACAGCAAAGCAAAACAGAAACTGCTTCAACCTTATTTGGCTTAAGCTCCCCCATTAACAAATAGAACAAATCAGTGTAAGAGATACAGCAGATATGGCAAAGAAATGGTATAACAAAAGAGCTTTCTGCTTTTGATATGTCTCAGTCTCCACTAGCTTCCTTTTTAGGATAAGCTATAAATTTAAAAATACTTGTAAACAAATTTTAAAAATTAGTTTAGAAGCCGACTTATAATAATTTAACAGATGAAGAGTAATATATAATTCCACAATTAAGCAAAAGTAAAGAGATAAAAGCCTGGGTTGTAAAGGTGTCCAGGCATTTACATTCTAATAGTCATAACTCAGAATGATAAAACCGCAAAAGATGTTTTTAAAGTCTTTTAGAAAGAAATAAAGAAACAAAGAGTATCAGAATTTGAGTTTCAGGGGAAGCAAAAAACCCCCAAAAACAAAGCAATCTTTTAATATGTTTGAGGACTTATAATATTTTTAATCCACAAGCTAAACACACTTTGTTGCATTTGTTACCTTCATTAGGATTTGATAAATGGCCATGAAAACTATCAGAAGGCTGGAACACCTCTCCTACAAAGAAAGGTTGAGGGAGTTGGGGTTCTTCAGTCTGGAGAAGAGAAGGCTCCAGGGAGATCATATTGTGGCCTTTCAGTATATAAAGGGGGCTCATAAGAAAGGTGTAGAGAGACATTTTACCAGGGCTTGTAGTGACAGGACAAGGGGCAGTGATTTTAAACTGTAATAGTGTAGATTCAGATAGGACATAAGGAAGAAATTCTTTAGGGTGAGGGTGGTGAGACACTGGAACAGGTTGTGGAAGCCTCACCCCTGGAAGAGTTCAAGGTCAGGCTGGATGGGGTTTTGAGTAACCTGATCTTGCAGAAGATGATCCTCGACCCCAGCAGGGGTGTTGAACCAGATTATCTTTAAATCTTTAAAACCAGATGTTTGAGTCCCTTCCAACCCAAACCATTCTATGATTCTATAATTTTGTGACTTCATTTATTTTTTCCAGTGAAGCTTGAGAACAAGAGACAGAGAAATTCCAATAAATGCAAACTTTGCTGAGCTCCTTTTGAACATTCCAGCTGTTATAGATAAAGAATGGATTCACCAACATCCACTCACTGGAAGACAGTGAATGATTACTGGAAGACACAGGATTCTTTTGTTTCAACTTCTTCATTGTTTGGTTGAGGTTTTTTAAAGGGACCCACATTTAGCATCTTGTACTTTCCGTTTTTGCATGCACAAGCTTCTATTGAATTGTATTATGCTACGTTCTGAGCAAACTGAGTAAAAAGAAGTGTTCTGGTTCTTCTTAAAGCGTTTTGTTTTTAAATTTGATTGAGAAAGAAAAGCAAACTAAGAGTGGCTGGTATTTGGACTAACTGCATTTCACTCAGACTAAAACCAATAAACTAGAACTGGGGTTCAGATTTTGTATTGGGTTTATATGGGAAGACTTCAGTTGGATGGGGGGCGGTGCAGGGATGGCTTTTGTGAGAAGAGACCAGGGGCTGCCCCTGTGTCAGCAACAGCCAGTTCCAGCTGGCTCGAAAACAGATGCACCACTGGCCAAAAGCTGAGCCCAACAGCAACTCTGGTGGAGCTTCTGTGATAACGTATTTAAGAAAGGGTAAAAAACACTGTGCAGCAGCTGTGAGAGCAATGAGAAAAATGTGAGACAAACAGCCCTGCAGCAACATGGTGAAAGAAGGAAGTGGTCCAGGTATCAGAGCAGAGATTCCCTGCAGTTCCTGGACAGACTATGGTGGAGTAGGTATTTCCCTGAAGCTCAAGAGAAACCACGTCACCGATATCACACTGCATCCAGTGGAGAGACCATGCTGTAGCAGGTAGATATGCCCAAGCCACTTCAGGGCCAGGGAGAAGCAGGTAGAAGATCCAGGAGTGGAGGTGAGCTTGGGAAGATGGGTCTGGGGGGAAGGGGTTGGTACTTTTGTTTTCCTACTCTATTTTTGATTGGCAATAAATTAATTTCCCCCAAGTCTAGTCTGTTTTGCCCACGACAGTAATTGATGAGTGATCTCTTTGTCCTTACCTCAACCCATGAGCTTTTTCATTTGTTTTGTCTCTCTGTCCTGCTGAAGAGGGGGTGAGAGAGCAGCTTGGTGGGCACATGGCAGACTGCCAAGTTAACCTATCACAGATTTACACAAGAAAGGTGAATAATTATTGCATACCTGAAGTCTATGCCTGGCTTGTATTTTGCATTTACTGTATTCATATTGGTACTTCATTCTGAAGATCTAGTTATACTGGGAAAAGGTTATGCTGCATCTTTTCAGTCTTTTACAAGACTGTTTTAGAATAATGTTTATTTTAGTATTGGTTTGTTTCATTCACAAATCCTTACTCTTTCCATTAAAACTTTATAAATTATTTTAATTAGTTACACGTTTGTAAGCTTCAATGATGCAGTAGGTAAGACAGAAGAAGCCCCTTCTTAAGAGGTGAAAAATTAATCCATCTCCTGTCACAGGACTGAAATACTGCAAATTCTTGGACAGTTTAGGTTCTGGGTTTCAGTCTTCCTCATTTTTCTTTTAATTTTCTCCATTCCCACCCAGACATTAATATATTTGATAATCATTATTATTTCGTCTTACCTAAGAGGATTTAAAACTTTGGTTCTGCGGCAGCTCACACCATTCCCACACCCAGATATTCCCTGCTGAAGGATTGGTTTTGCTGCCTCATACCTGCCTCAGTCCTTTCCTGGGTTTCATTCTACATCTGCCCCACAATCCCAGAGTGATACACTTTGCTTCTGACCTTTTTCCTTTGCTCGTAATATTCTCCACTCACTTCTGGAGGGACCAGAAGGACAAAGAAGCAATGTCCCCCTTCCCTTTCTCCTAGCCCCTGCACTGCAGGGAGAGCAGGGTAGCATCTCCCTGGGCTGGAAGTGAGTGGAGAGAATGGGAGAGCTGCTGAGATCATTGCAGCACCTTTTCTCACTTGTAAGAGCAGCACTAGGCTGCTAAGCAGTTTATTCTGCTTGCCAAACAACTCTAGCCAGACGCGTCTGCCTTGAGAGGCAATAAACTGGGACTGGAAGTTAGACTAAGGAGTTGCCATCTTCCTTACCAGTAATTATTGATGATTTCACAGTTCCCGCAGAAATGCAGATTTTCTTTTCAAAGTTTGTTTACATGAACAGAAAGTAACTTACGTTAGACATAAGGAAAAAACTGCACAGTTTTTCTAGGTGATAAATGCTTTTGGAGATATTTTCTCTTATGAGAGTAGTATTTAAAACAAATACCAGTTGCTTATTAAGATACAGCAACACAGCAAGTAAATAGAACTTTGTTTTTAATATTTGGTGCTGGTTGCACCACTCTTGCAAATCTATGTTTAAATACTCAGTCACATTACATGAAAAAGTGATCACTAAGATAAGGAAAAGTTGTCTTGTACTAAAATACTGGACTGCTAGCTGTTTGTCTCCATTTTTTCACTCTCAACTAATGCCCACCGTAGCAGACAAGACTGTAGAAGAGCTGGGGTATAGGCCAATTCTGCTACAGCAATTTCTATTCCTGCTTACCTCCTGCCTTTTGCTATCAAAAGCTAGATGTTGTAAATGCATTAGCTGAAGGCCAGAACTTGGGGAAATGTATTTGAAATTTAATAGCAGTCGTGAGGTTGATATACTGAAAAGGGACTTTGGGATGTTTGGAAAGCAATAATAAAGGGCAAGTGAATTCAGAGAGCCAACTATTAAAATACTTTCATAAGAAAAAGAAATTCAGGCTAGAGGAGCCATTTTTAATAAAAATATTGCTTGCAGGAAGAAAATTGTATGAACTACTGGAAGCTCAGTATGAGCTTAATTCTTAGACTGAAAGGGTAAAAAAATAGAACTTGTGGCTTATCCTATTAGGAAAGACAGTTAATGTGGCCATTCCGGAGACATACCCACAGCATGCTAATCATTTGCCATCTGTCAGAAGAAAGAATAACACCTCCTTCTCATTAAAAAAAGAAGGGGAAAAAAGGAAAAATTATATTTTTCTATTGTGTGTTAACTTTGCACTATCTCTAAGGACTTCAAAGTTATTCTCAGAAAACTCAAGCTCCCAGGACTTTAAGTATTCAGACTGGCAAACCTGATTGAGCATTTGTGGAAGAAAAGCACAGAAGTCATAAAATTAATTAAAAAATGAATAAATATTGCAACCACAGGCAATGACTTGTCTTTTGAGACCAGACAGGAATTATTTCTCTCCCTTGATGCATAACTTGATTTTTGTATTTTTATCTCTTGATTCAGAAGTACTAGAAATGTGATATAAAATTGAGCAGTTAGGTGATGACCAAAGACCCTAGAGAAATTAATCTCTCTCAAGTATTTTTTTAATGTGTCTTGCTAGAACTTGTGGGGTCCCATCAGCTGTACTGCACATTACCTTCCTACATGGGCAGCCGTGGTGGAAAATACTTCTTCTGATTCCTATGATATCAAATTATCCTAGACCATAGGATTTCTTCATATTCATTGGAAAAGCACGCTGGGGAGTCGGGCGCTTCTAAGGCTGTTCAAATACCCCAGATTTGCTTGACATACCCCCCTGTGACAAATGGCTTGATACTAACCAGTAATCTTGAAAATCACCCTTAAGTAAGACAAGGTAAAATATGAGTGAAGGTATTAATTTACCAAATCCAAAATAACAATCAAATTTATAAATATACATTAAGATAAAAATAAGACAATTAAACCAAAAAAAAAGGCTCTTTATTCCCATTAAGCCAAAATTATGTTTAGAATGTCTCCTTCATTCATGGGGATTTTCTTCTCACAAATTCCTGGCACCGCAGGTGTGCACCTCAGATAATAGCATTCATTGCTGAAGCATGCTGGCTTTACAAACTGCTTCTGGCTTCTTCTCAGGGGTCATCCAGAGGTTCTACTCAAATTTGCTGTTTCACCATCAAATCATACTCCAGCCACCAGTAAACCCATTCATAGTCTTCCTCTGCTGACAGAGACTACAGTTTCATGCCATGTTTCTTTCAGCAGCACACTGCCCAACTCCCATAATCTTCTCCAGCCAGTTATTCCCACACACATGACACAATCTCCCAATTTTTCCTGGCTCTTGGTAGTTGAGACTGGACAGAACAGATGCCACCCCCTCTGAAAGATGGTAGATCTGGAGTGGTGGGCTTTGCAAGGGTAATTTTCAACGTTTGCTGTAAGCATGGGAAGCAACGATTCCCTACAATTTTGATGCTGGGATTTTATGATGTAGCTGCCATTCTATGAAACCCAGTTAGAGACCAGGAGGGGATATTTAGCCTAGGTCAGACTGACAGAATGAGCAGAAAAGATTTTGTTCATCATTGTAGCAAATAGTCTGCTTTTCAGCATTGTCTAACAGCCTTTACTAAAACTGTCCTCAGACTTCACCTTTTCCTAGATTTGTGTCTCCTTCATATTCTTAGAATTGTAAGGGCAGATCCAGCTGAAATTTTTTGTGTGCTTTTTCTCTTGAAAACAATGAAAGTGCAGCCAAATTTAGCAGGTCAAAGGAATGTAAGGTATTGATGAGGATCTTGATCTGTACTCTTCTCTTCTTGTGGCCAGTGTATTTTGACCTATTGCTATAATTCGTACATGTGTTGCAAGATAATAAGAAGCCTTTGGCAGCCTGTGCTGTATGCAGCTGCCTTTACGTGTGTTACCATAAACTAAACTTCTCCACCATTGTTGCTTGCAACTGTTGAGAGTGGATTTGACAATCTGGGACTTTCAGTCCATTTCTAAAGCTGAATGAATGTAACTGAGGTTTGTAGGTGGCAGTCTTCCCGGGACAGATGGACAACATCTGCTATTTACACTAGGAGCTAGTTTGTGTCTGGAGCATGGGGTATCATTCTTGTTGGTAGTTAGTATTTGCCTAAACACTATAGACTGAGAGTTTATATTGTGTGCAATACTATCAACTTCAAAAGCCATATTTGGAAATAGTGTTTGAGAAGTCTGCTGGGTATGGGGTAAATATAAATAAATGAGGAAAGGAAAAGATTCAGATTGCTTTAATTTGGACCATACATTTTTTTTTGGAAAAAACTGAGGGGGATATTATGTGCAATAAATTATTTTATTTTACATATTACATTTTGCAGTTATGAAGGATCATATATTCATAGCTACTTAGCTTTTCGCTAACAAAGAGATTATATGAAAGTCTCTGAACACTGAAGAAGAGCACTGAAAATGGAAGGCAATAGTGCAGTATGACCTATCAGTATAATATTGCCATATAATATTGCAGTGATAAATATTAACTCATTGCCTCAGGACTATGAAGCGTTCTGATTTATTCAGCACAAGGGCTTTGCACTTGTTTAATCTTTTACATCTATGCACATTGGTTTGAACAACAGCAAATTACAACCATAGCATCTAACTACTCCTTTATGTTGAATTTATAGTTGCATAACACCTGCAATAAAGCTGGAAAGAAAATGAGACGGAGGCAGAGGAAGAGGAATCATATGTGAAAGAGTGTGGTACAGGGAAAGAGCTGGATGCTCATGCAGGGGCATACAGCTGGTAAGGAGACAGGACGAGAGAGATTACATTTGCTGTATAAGGAGAGAAAAGACATTAGTTTGTTCTAGGTTTTGTTTAGTAATAAGTCCACTTGTGAAAATATGTCATTAAGAAACAACATGAAATATATGCAGAGACGAGCCACTGAACTGAACAGACTATTCCAAGGTTCCTGTTTCTTGTTTTTTCAGTTCTATCCTTTGCTACCTCAGACACACCCAAAAATCTATAGAAAATGAATATGTGTCATTTCTTTCTAACATAGTAGCAGTGCCAATAATATGCTGAGTAAGTCAAAGAGGCAATGAAAATAGGAAGCACAGTATCAGTAGAGAACATAGCTTACCTTGCTACATATTGGAGAAAGGTGGCACTGAAGCATGATGCTAAAGGTGAAGTTTTAGCTACAAATCATAACTACTTCATGAAGTTAACAAAAAGAGAAATCCAGCATAATTGTATACAGTTTTCAAAAGGGGAACCACATGAAAATGAGGAAACTAGCAGGAGCAGTCAAAACAGAAAAATATTTTAAAGCAGCTTGGAAACCATATTGGAGGCACAAGGCAAAAGCATACCACCTGTCAATAAAGACTTGAGAAATGACAAAGAGAAATAGCTCAACAGCAATGTAAAGGAAGCTAATAAATTAAGAAGGCATTTTTCCAAAAAATTAGTTTGTGTCCAAGAAAATATAAACCTCAGCGGGCACAGTGTAAAAGCACAGCAAGATGGATCACAAAAACATCTGAAGAACAACTTGGAAAGGTTCAAAAACTGACACTACACATTTTTTCATTTACAACAGAAAGAGGAAGCTTTCCAGAAAATCTGAAGAGATAATAGAACAACTGAAACGTAGAAAGAATGTCCTGAGCAGACAAGGGTTATAACTTTTTTTTCCATCAGTGTTAACTATGGAGGAGTTTGAAGTGTAGAGACAGGGACCCCTCTTTTCAGAGTATGTGTCAGAGGTTTTGTCTAAAATTGAAGTATTGGCAGAAAAGGTTATGGATCAAGGAGACGATGTGAGCAATAACAAATCACCAGGAACAGATGGCTTCTGCCCCAGAGTTCTGAGGGCACTCGAGTGTGAAATAGCCAAACTACAAACTGTGGTGTGTAGAAAACTGACTCAGTGTCAGAGGACTGGAAAGTGGTTAAAACAATGCCAATTTTCAAAGAAGAGCTCCAGGGGAACGGTGGATGAATAAAGGCTGGAATTAAGGGACATATGGATAAATATGAGATGTCACAAACCTACTGGAATTCTTTGAAAAGATTAACATGCATTTAGATAAAGGAGATCTGACTACCATTCCTTTGGATTTGCAGAGTGCTTTTACTCATGTACCTCACCAAAGTTTTTTAAGAAAACTAAACAGGGAAAGTAGTTTTAAGGGTAAAGGCTGATAAAAAAAATAGGAAACAGAAGTCAGGAGTAGATGAACAACCATCCTTGCAGTGGAAGACAGTTCACTGCAGAAGCTCCATAGATATCTATGCTGGGTTCTTTGGCACTCCACATACTCATGCATTCTGGAAAAGGGAGGTGAATACTGAAATGACAGAAGCCACTGATTCTGTTAAGCTGTTCAGGGTAGTAAAGGTGACGTCCAGCTGTGAAAAACTGCAGAAAGCAAATGAATGGGAGCTAAACTGACAGCTGAAAGGCAACATAGACAACTGTAAGTCAAAATCCCTGCCTGAACTACTTTCCTTCCAAGATCCAAATCCTATCCTGCAGCAGGAAGAATGCAGCACAGGTTAGAAAAACACTTCCCTGATTCTCCACCTCCCAGATACTAGAATTTCATAGTTCATACATGTAGTGCAGCTATCTTGACACAGCTGTCAAGGCCTGGTCTCTCTTTACGTTGTAGAAAAAGACCAAACCTTAAAGAAGGGACAAGCATTTAAACCAAAACCTGCCTGTGAAAATGTATAGATGATTTGGTCTTTTCCCCTAGTCCTTCACTCATGGCAGTTGCATGTATGGCTCACTTTCTTGTGACTGTGCTAGGATTCAACCATTATCAGTATATTTTTTTATTATGTTCAAAATGCAAATCTCTGAAAGAGTTTTCATTTTTTTTCTTCTTTACATCTGAAATGGAGAGTAAAATGAGAGACAGGGTTAAATTACTTGCTTTTCATGTACAGAAGCTCTTAATTGCTGTGTGGTGTGGGCAAAAGGAGACAGAACACGTTAAATTACTTTGCTTTACTGATTGGAACCCAAAATCTGTGAAAAGACTGCAGGAGACAGGAATGACCATCAGGTATAAAATTAGAGTGGGAGCATGTCGTGGTTTAACCCCAGAGCATTATGCATTGACTGTGCAATTTCTGAAATAAATTACTTCATGGGTAACTTTCCATACCTATTTTTAAAGCAACATAGAAACTGATGTCAGACATTGACACCAAATGCACTGCTCAGGTGAAACCCTTACAACCTGAGAATTTTATTTCAACGGCCATACATTTATACAAAACCACTACAGTGTCAAATATTCACCTGTGTTCTGAAGTGATCTTTTCCCTTCTTTAGTTTAAAGTGAAAGACATTCCTTAGATACAAGTGTATCAGTAAAGAGAACTAAAAATACAATCCTTGGTCAGAACCACTTTCACCTACATTTTTGTTCTGTGTTATTATTAAGCTTCATGATCTCCACAGTTATGTGTCTGTTCTGAAATTGGCAAAAGAGAACATGAATGGAAAGTATCAGTCAAAGTAGACTATTAAATGTGTGTGTGCATGAGGATATATGTGTCTGACTATAGCAAGTATTTAATACATGCCAAGTACATCCTGATTTCCACTTTTGACTACATTATATGGGAATTAATAGTCCATTCAGTATAACAAAATTCAGTGGTTGATACAACAACACAGTTTTAAAGAACTGGACTCTTAGTATGAGTAAACCTTATTTCTTAAACATTATTTTCAGCCAATTTCTTTGCTGGACTGCTTGATTCAAGATGTAGTGCCGCAATACGGACTCAGTCAGAGATCAATGTGATCAGACAAAAGCCGTTTTATTGTTCTAAACAAGCCTTTTTAT
>JAVJGI010000040.1:83550430-83624173 GCA_035590275.1 Ibycter americanus | reverse complement strand
CCCCCCCCCCCCCCCCCCCCCCCCCCCCCCCCCCCCCCCCCCCCCCCCCCCCCGGATCAATGGGAGGCACAGAATGAACTGAAGGTTGAAGGCTCACAAGTGGAAAAATGAGGAACCCAAAAGATAACCTGAAAAACAGACGCACACCAGCAGCAGCCTCAGTTCCCTGAAAAGAGCCCAACGAGCTGGCTGATGGGTGCAGTGGGAAGGAAGATTCTGAGGCAGATGAATCATTGGTCTGACCCACTGCTATGGAGCCTGCTGAGGTGTGCTATGAATTAGCAATGTTCAGCACTGTCTGTTATCTGTGCGTAACTCAAAGTAGCTCCCAGTGGGAGAGTACTTACACTGACAAAGACAAGGTGGGTGTGTGTTGGCAGATTCAGCAGTGGGGCTGCTGGCTGAATGGGCTATGGCAAGAAAGGGGATCTTAGTTGTCCACTCCAGAACAGGATCTTCTTTCTTAGAAAAGAGATTAATGACATATACAACTCTGAATGTAAGGTAGATGTAAAGATGTTTTTCTTGGTTATCCAGGTACCCACTACAAGTGGTTGATACACCTAGCCCCTTAACTTTGGGCTTTTTTTGGTTGTTTGAGTTTTTTTACAGGACAGTAAGTAGAAGTTTTTCAGTAACTTGGAGAATTCAGTTCATTTTAACTTAATTCTATGCAGAATGTGTGAAATATCCAAGATAGAAAAAAAAAATGTAGCTAAATATTCCACTGGTGTTAATAAGCTTTGCAACATTTGTAAATTACTTTAATTTGCACCATTCATATCTTTAATTTTACAATATCATCAGGTAGCTACAAACTGTACTTCTTTAAAGATGACACTTTTATCTTAAAACAGATGGTAAAGATATTCTTATGGATTTGTCTCACTTGATGAATGTATGTGCAATAAGGAGGTTGATTTGTCACAAATTCAGTGTATTTTTTTAACATTACTTTTCTGTTTCTCATATTCAATTTTTTTCCTACAATAAGTCTTTATTCAATACTAGAAAGCTTATGTAATTGCAAGGCACTATAATAATGAGATACTCAGGACTGAAAGCATTGCAAGCGTAGCCGCTTTACTAGTAGGGTAGGAATGATTTGTAGTACAAATTTTTCAAACTTTCAGTAGTCGTTCTGTTTGCTCTCTTCATCTCTGCTTCTTGTGTTGCCAGGGCAAGGAAAAGAAAAGCTACTTACAGTTACACAGACACATGCTGTTGCATATAATAGAGGTGCAAATGCTAAATATATCATATCTAGACTGGGAGCAGGGTCCAAATACTGTTCTTCGGTAATTCAGGTGAAAAAGGACATCCAGTGAATTAATAACAAGTAATTGAGCTTTTTTTCCCTCCATATTGATCTTGACATTCTTTTGACATTGGGCTCAAATCAACTTGAGGTTGAAGAACCAAAAGGATTACTAAAGAACTACACTAAAACAAATTCTTGCACAATAATAAGGTGTACAGAATAAAAACTTAACACATTTATTCAAAAAATCAGTTAATAGCCATACCAAAACTTCTTGTCTAGAAATTTTCAACTTTAATTTCAAAATTCTATTAAAACAATCTTGTAGAACTCTGCTATTGACAGAGCTTCTGTGCATACCTAGCAAGAGTATGTTGCTTTGGTTGGGTTGTTTTGGGGTGGTTGTGTGGAGTTTTCACATTTGTTCATAGAATATCAGAAATTTTCTGAAAGGTGTTCATGAAGATGGCAATGAAAAAACTTTGCCACTGACTCCCTGCAGCTGGGATTTCATCCAGCATTAACTTTAGTTTGTCCTTTTTTCCCAGTGTAGGTTTATTCCATACAATATTCTCTAATGTATTGGTCTTGCTTGAGTTTCTTTAAATTGTGGGCCTTCCACCATCCTACAGTTGGACAGAAAAAGCAGTGGTAAGGTTTTCTTTAGTCTCAAAATCTAGCTAATAACAGTTAGCATTTGGAGTAGTCACTTCATTGAGGAGTTAAATAATTTACAATCATTTTATTTTTTATTTTAATTAACATAAAATGATACATTAAAATGCAGTCCTACCTTTCATTCTATTTATATTAGTCCCTGACTTGAAGGGAACTGCAGATAAAGTACAATCAGCTCACTTGAACAAGTTCTTAAGCAGGGGTGAAAGTAACAATTACAGATGAAGGACCTGGGAGCTTGATTCTGTACTTTTGGAACCACTGAGAGTTTGGATTTGGATCAAGCACCAGACTTATATTTACTGTCAAGGAGCAGAATGTAGAGAGTTGCTGGAAGAATTTAAAATATAATTTAAAAATAGAATAAAATGGCATTAGTATATTAAATCTAAAATTCTGTGTGCATATGCAATCAAATTTTGCACCACAATTGGTGTAGACTTTTTATTGGCTGTGATTTCTTCTTACTATGTATAGGAAAGGTGAACTACCCTTCTGTTGCAGATTTTAATCCATCTTTCATGGTGCTTACAGGTTTCACACATCTTACCATGAGCTGAGGTGTCCCACAATGAAAATACATAAATGTAATTTCATATATCACATATATATGTTGATTTCCAGTTTCTTTTTTCTGTTTTCTACATTCCTCCTATCATTCAATCAAAGTATGTTGCAGAGAGATTTCAGTTTAAATATATGATGTACTTCATTCCTTGGCCGTTGCCTCCCTCTTGGTTTTTTCAGTATTACTATCCTCCCTGCCCCGCCCCCCAGCATGTTTCCTTTCTTTTTCTTTCTCCTTATGACTAGCTCTCTTGTTTTATGAATTTTAACCATAATTCAAACCTTTCTGGCTCCTATTGTATTTTATTTATTTGATAAACCCAGAAGGAAAAAATAATCCATTCAGCCTCTGTTAGTCTTCCATCTCGGTCCACTGTCCTATATCATTACATTTCATATTGAACTGTCAACAAGATTTCTGTGTCTTCATGATATAACGATACAATGACACAAACTGGTCTCAGTCAAATCAGTAAGGTGATATTCTCTAATATTTCAATAAAATTTGAATAGTCTGATGCATTGCATTCGTTCAGTACTGTCTTCAGTAATCTGTTGAAGGAGAAATTATTGACCCATCAATTAATTTATAAAACTGTGCATTTACTTAGAGTTTAATTTCTTTTCTATCAAACTAATTATATTTTATTGCCATGATCATTTTCATAAAGTCTTTTACTCATAATATGCTGTAATTGTCAGAAAGCAGAGTATTTCAGGAGGAGGACACACTAAGCACTGAAGCAGTCTTTCTTCTGGGAAAGGCTGGTGCAGCAGTTACTTTTCCCTCTCATTTCATCTCCAGTCCTAGTATTCTTTCAGATTCCTCTATCACCAATATTCTTGTACAAGCCAATATATTTGTTTAGCGTTTTAATAAAACTGTCTTATTTTAATTGTATTATTTTCTAGGAGTTTCTTTTACAATCTGTGGGGGAAAAAGTGTGGGATTTTGTTTTGGGTGCTTTTTACAACAAACATTGAGAAGAAACATTGGCCTTTCAGCATGTAGTTATGTATGTCTTTTGTCATGTAGTTCGACTTTAAATGTCCTTTTTTGTTCTCCAGTTTTATTATGAGGAGACATTTCTGTACTGTTTCACTCCAAATTAGTGGAGTTTTACTGAATTTTGATAGATAAGTATGTGCTTTGAGATGTTAATACAGTTCAACATTTTCATATTTTTGATATAACTTTAAAATGTATATAGGGTATTTACTTATTTATGTACTCGCTTCCTAATCTTACAGTTTCTTATAATAATATTGATCAATTGAAAACTCCCTTGGTTTTTCAATATGTTCTTATCTACCTAAAGTAATTTGCAATATGTTTCTGAAAACTGTACTTTCCAGAGAGGTGACATATCCTACATAATGCTTTGGAACAGACTGAATTGGCTACATAAAAATTTATTCTATGCTTTCTAAATGTTTTTGTTTAAACCACATTTGAATTTCACATATGGAGGATCATCATGTTAGATCTATTGGGGAAAATAAAACTGTTAAACTGAAAAGTCTATTTTTATGACTAAAATATGGAATCTGATACATAATGAAGGAAAGATATCTGTAAGAAATGTACTCTGTTTACTGAGTCTACATAGCGACAGGGTGGGAATGAGCTTATTTCAATGTCATTTTAATTTAATTGTTCCTTTCAGTGGAATCAAATTCCTGAAATAATGTGATGCATCTGTGAAGAAGGCAAATCCAATCCTAAGATGCTCCAGGCAGAACATTTCCAAGAGAAGTAAGGAAGTATTAGTGCCATTCTGTAAGGTCCTACTCCAAACTCATCTGGAAAACTGTAGAGTTCTAGTCAGCCGTATTCAAGAAAAAATTACCAAAATGGGAAGAGGTACACAGAAGGGCAATGAGGAACATCAGGGGAATGAAAAGTCTGTACTTTGAGAGGATTCTAGTAGAAAAGCACAGCTTGTTTTTATGAGCAAAACAAAGGTTGAAAAGAGGTACTTTCACATTACTGCCTTGGAATACATCATAAGGGAAGCTCTTAGAAGAGAGGAGCTGTTAAAGTATCAGTGCTGGCACAAAGATGGGAATGGACTGGCTGTAATTAAATTAGCACAGATATTGCAAGATGCCTGACTATTAGAATAAAGATGTTCTGAAAAATCTCTCAGATCAGAGGAAAAGGGCCACAAATCTATTTTTAAAAGGGTGTTTTATCAGTATTATGAAAGGACTTAGCTGGGTGTATGGGATTGCAGGGTCTTAGTGAGTTGCCTGGCTGCTAAATATGCTTGCCTGTATCATCATGGCATCATATAAAAAACTAAAATACCTGCCAGTTACAATATATTTTGAGTGATTCTTTTTGATTCTACTGATTCTGAATGATTCTTTTACTTACAACTGATGTATTCTGTGCTGGTTTTGACTCTGAAGAAATCTAAGAATATCTTTCATTTGCTTTCAGTGATCAACTTTTTTTTTAAAAACTCTTATTCTAGTTGTACCTTAAGACTTGTTAGCTTACTACCACTTGTCCTTGCAGGTTTTTGCTTCCTTCTGCGCATGTGCTAAACTAAGGGGAATAATATAAAAATTCAGAAGAATTCTAGAATTTCCTTTAGAGGACACACAGGTTACAATCTTTGAAGAACAATGCTATGCTCATTTTTAGTCTCAATTTCATTGCATATTGAAATCCAGAAGGTGCATAACCAAGCAGCAGCCAAAAGGCAGGTTTGTGAAAAAAATATTGTTTCCAATATTGACAATTTCACACTGAAATCAGGATTATATTTTGGATACTGTCATTTTGTAGTGAGTATCTGCTGGTTTAAATCCATGTAGTTAAAGACAAACCATGTGAGGTTTGAGATGTACTTGCAAGGTTTTCTCTATTGCCTACAATTTTCCATTGCATGATCAAATTGTCAGTAAAGTGGCAAGTAAATGAGCAGGAAGGATCCATATGTTTAACTGATAGTGTTAAGACCTTGACAGTGAATAATTTTCACTGTGCTTTGTTCATCAACTAATTAAAACTACTTCTGGAAGAGAAACAGATGAATTCACTCCATTTTGAAGTGAATATCATAATCCATGCAACAATTGTCTTCAGAATTGTTTAGAGACTTGCGTTAGTGAAAACACTGAATGTATTTGGTTTAAACTGAGGGTCCTAGGTCTTTCATGTATGCTTCACCAGAACAGGAATAGGGGGAGGTCAGCCTTCTGCTGTCTTTCTTTCTGTTCAGCATGCTGCAAAATACCAAGGAGACAGATTCCAGAGACCAAACATACTGTTGATGTAGGTACCAGATATGAAGACAAAATCTGTCAACTATATTTTCAGCTTTTCCATACAGCTCAGTGCTGGAGCTCAGTCAAGTATCACAGGAATGCTTCATCCCTCAAAATCTTGCCTTTGTAAAATAGTTTAGGCATGTTCTGAAACTTCAGCAGAGAGAATACACATAGCTGACTGAAATGCAATACCGTTAATACCTTCTGAGAAGTGCGAAGGCACAGGATAGGTAAAAGTCCATTTAAAGCTCCCCTACCAAAAGTATGTACTTTGGAATATATATACACACACAAAAGTGTATATATACCAACATAAATACTTGCAAGAAACTGCATTTTGTCTGGTACCAGTCATTCAATTCTGACTGGATAGAAGACATAGTAAACATATGCTCTCAGCTCCACTGGCTACCATTATATCTTTCCAGTACTGTTTAAATTCCATTAAATTATAATTAACTCAAAATAGTACCTCTAAAGTAATAGTTGCTGTCTCTGAGCCACTATGCATTTCTGACCCACCAGCAGTGAGGTGTCACTTGACTGTGTTGGCTGGTTCATCTGCAGCATGGGCCCTTAGCTTTACCCTTACATCTGCGGGCTTCTGACAGGTAGTTCATTTGTGAAAACAGAATGATTTCTGTCTGTTCTTAAACATTTCCAATTCATGTCTATAAAGCACCATGCCTTGAAACCAGTTCACTAACTTTATGTGCAGCAGTGTCACAGATGTGATAGCAGTACTTGTGATGGAGGTGCCCAAAATATGGCTGAAAAAATTACATTCCTTTTCAGTTAAGCATTATTCCTATTAACAAGAAAAATCAGAAATCAGATTATCAGGTAGTTATTGCCTGTTTCACATGTATCACAGATTAGATTTAAATATATGAATAGAACTTACACCTTTGTAACAATTGTCAAGCATACTAACTGAAAATGTAACATGCATGTATGCATATATGTGTCTATATAGGCATATGAAATATTTTTATTTTCAAACAGCAATTCTAAAACTAGTATTTAAGTTCCTGATATCTAAATGACTTTATCTCTTTCAAAATTGTGCTACTGTCTATTTTCTTGATTGGCAAGGGGTTTGTCATTGAAGGCAGCTGCCAAGGATTCAGGACTTTTTGAAAATCCTTCAGGCTAAATATCAATTTAGGATACTTTCTGGAGATACTGATTTCTAAAAATGCTGACCATGGCTGATAAAGCAGAGTAGTGTTCAAAGCAGTAACATTCTAACATAGAGCAGACTTTCATAAAAATGTGGAAGGAGGTTTGTCTATTTGAAAAGAGGGTGAAAAGCACTACCACTGAATTAAATGAAAAAGTTTTGTCTGCTGTTTACAAACAGAAATGTTTGGAATGTTTTGCCAAATATTTTTGAATATTTGCTCACAGAAATAAAACAATGAAATAATTCTTCAATTGGCAGAGTAAATTTATGGAGTTCAGGGATAAATTATAATGTGCTAGAATTGCTCCTCTGTTTATCCCTTCATGTTCCAGGTGAAACTTCTTACAGGTCCTGTCTCCTAGCTAATTTCCAACCTGGTATTTCTTCTGTCTGTATCTTGCCATTCAGTGCTGATGGTTTTGTTTCTTTCATCCACATCACCCTACCGCAGATCACACTTTTATCTATAACATTCCACTTCTTTTCCACAGATTCCCATTATATTAAGCCAGTCCCTTTCTCAGCCTCTTCATCCTGCTAATAACTTTTCCTCTCAAAGACATTATCTTGTTAATCCTTCTTTCTAGAATTCCTTCCTATGTCCCCTGAATTTATGCTTCTGGACAGAAACTACTAATTAATTAAGGTCATAGTTTTTAAATCACTGACCTTTAATGTCTATCTAAATTCTTATTTTAAAAGCTATATTTGTTCTCCAGACAGATTAAAGAGAGCCAGAAATCTGTGCATGCCCTGTGAAATCACATTATTTTTTCCAGATAATATATCTTCAATATTCTCAGTAGTAGTAATGCTCCAAAATAAAACTCCACATATAGATATATATATATCGTAGGCTTTTTTCAGGAAATTTGACCTATCAAATGGGGTGTGTTGTTTAGTTTTTCTATATCGTTTTTACCTCTTGCTTTAAATCAGATGAACCAAAATGTTTGTAAGGCTCATGCATCACAACCGAAAAGAGAGCAAGCTGACAAATATGGTGTAAAGCCACGTATAAAGATCATATAAAATCAGACTTCAGAACACCCTAAATTAAACTGCACTCAAACCTTAGCTTTTTCAAAAACTTTGCTGCATCATCACCACTCCAAAAATATTTGCCACAGATTTTCTATAGTGTTAACTCACTTCCTTATGCAACATAAAATATGTTGGGTGGGTGTAATGTTGTGGGCTTGATCCCAATC
This sequence comes from Ibycter americanus, assembly GCA_035590275.1. Lineage (NCBI taxonomy): Eukaryota > Metazoa > Chordata > Aves > Falconiformes > Falconidae > Ibycter > Ibycter americanus. The sequence continues at coordinate 83,615,988 of JAVJGI010000040.1, read as the reverse complement.
TTTTCTTAAGAAAGTTTAGAGAGGTTTGTTCCCTGTTCACATACAGATGTATGAGGTGAGTCTAAATGGTATCCAGCAGCTGTTCAGTCCAGCACGTTGTCCAGAGCACTGCTTCAGAGGAACACATAGAAACTTCGCAACCAATTATTATGCAATAAACTTTCCTAGGAAAAAAAATGCTTAGGGGGGCTATTACTTTTTGCTTCTGTTAAAGTCATAAGGAAAATAATGCTGCAAAATGTGTAGTTTCTCACATGGAGATATATTGCACAGATTACTTCCCTACAAAATGGCCATTCAGCAATGCCAACTGATATTACACTTTTTTTTTTAAATATCATTCTGTAGCTCAGATGACAAATGATTCTTAATGTGTGAACTTTCAGAAAGCTGGACTTCATGAAATCAGAATGGTTTTCCTTTAAGCTACATGAAAATGTCGCTTCCCTCCTCTCAGCATGCTGGACAGATGCAATATAATGTGGAAATGAGATGTGAGCTTTAAAAACAATTCTGTGTCTACAGGATTCTCAAAACTCAAATATGTGGCGAGTACCTTGATGACAGGCAGCATGAAAGAGAAATATTTGAAAGAAAATTACAGCTAACAGGTGAAACTTTTAAAAAGGCAACCTAATTTGAAATGCAAGATGCAATGAATTATTTTCCTTAACAAATAAATAGATTTTATTTTAAATGGTCTATTAGCAAATTATAAACTTTTTCCCCGTATAGATCTTCAAATGAGGTTCCGAAATTATTTCTGTGACTCGTTTTTAGGGAAAAAATAACCTATACAAAGGTCAATGGCAAAGTTCTATTCACTTTAACGGGATCAGAATTGCAAGTTCATTCAGAGCTTTTTTATAAGCATCTGCTAATTATATTTCATTGAGATATTTAATGTCTATCTGTGGCTTCCTAGATGGGAGCTCATTTACCTGATAATTTGATTTTTCTCTGACAGTATCTAGCATCTTGGAATATTTCTATGAAATAAGGTTGAGGTATAATTACATACTTTTAATTTATGAAGAAGCACAGATCTTGACATAACTTTAAAATCTTAAACATCTTAAATTCATTCAATATTAGTATATTTCTTCTCACACAATTTCCTCAGAATTGCTAATCCTGAAAATTATCTGTCACCTGTTCTCACCTTAACAAAGACGCATCTTTTTCTGCCTAACTTTCTAGTTCTTCAACATACGTCCAAGAAATAACACTGTACTGCACTCTAAGACTAAATTGCATGATAATAAATTAAAAATAAGCACCTGCTGCAATAATACACTGGAATGTTATCTGTATTTTTATTACAAGAGCAAAGTCCTACTTTAGCTATTACAGAATACCAATGTTTGTACAACTTTCCAGTACTTGTTTCATTGCAATCATACTATGTGAAAATAGCAGTGCATCATGCTGTTTACTGAAAACTTTGAGAAAGGCCAGCTGGTCAATTAGACAAAAATGCTATCAGTCTTTCAGTATAAGAAATATTTTATTCAAGCCAGAATCTCTAACTCACAACATGATAATAAGCCTTCCAAAATGTACAGGAAGAAAAAAATTAATTATGTGTAAATACTATTTTCTCTAAGACTTTTGTCCTAGGCATGTTTTTTGAAAGTGTTTTCTCTGGATATTCCCAAGAGAAGAAAAGCCCTTCCTATCCCTATGAAACTGATTTAACCATAAGGCTAAAAATGGTTTGTCTGATTTTTACAGTTATTTTTTTTGTTGTCTGCTAGAAAAAGAAAATCCGTTACCCCATTTGGTACCTGGATATTCCTTTCTATGTAGTGATGAAGCCTTGTTATGATCAAGATGAGCAATGGACCATACTTAAAAAATCATGACTGACCTCTCAGCCACACAGTTAAAGACCATGCAAAGATTAAAATTTTGAAGTGGAATTCAGTTGTTGTGTATTTGTTATTGCAACTGATGCAGGTATGGTGACAGGTGCACCTCTGCAGCTCTGATTTACATTTCAGTTCAGCACTGCAGTACTCAACTGCCTTAATTTAAAAGCACGTATAAATTTGTCCTTATAAATTGAAAATATGTGAAAGGGACAGGGATAAAAGCATCAGACTGATGTTATTTGTAATGAATCCAAAGGATTGAAGTTCACCATTCCTGAAGTGAAAGATTAATCCATCCATTTCATTCCCCTGTATTTTTTGTTTCAATCTATCTGGGGAGAACTTAAGAAGTGAGATGATAATAAGTCCATGAAATATGTCACCATTATTTTAAAGAATATGAGAAATCTTTTTTTGTCATGTCATTTTCTGGCTGCTACCTCTGTTTAGCTCTTGTTGAGATGACAAGGTCCTGTTGCTTCTGCTGCTTCTGCAACTGAGAAGTGTTATCACCATCTGAGTTGTATTTCTGGGATCTGTTATGAATCCAAGTAATTTTTCCACTGGGTGGAAAACTTTGTTGCTCTACAGGGAGTGTCCACCCCACATAAGGATGAATATACAGAAGAAAAAAATACGTGCTTCACTGTCTGTAACTCTGCCAGGTCCTACTGGGGTTTGGTGGCATCCCCTTCCCACTCCCGCAAAGGATGGAGCCCAGTGCAACTCAATATGGCTGGAGACACCACTGACCCTCTGGCCGCTGGTGTGTCCCCTTCCTTTAGCACTGAAGTCTTGCAGAGTCGTGACTATGCTGGGCCAGCTGGCTAGAAGATGGAGAAACCTGCAGGACTTGCCACGTGCCAGTGTACTGGAAAAGCATTGCATCCTCCAACACCTTCAACACAGCTGCAGTGCATGGAAGCCGCTGCAGCTTTCCCTGCTGGAGTCAGCTCTCTGGCACGGCTGAGCGCAGCCTGGCTCCACTCGCATCCACCCACGGCTCACAGCGTGCCACATGCTGAGCTCAGCAGAGGCACCTCAAACCCTGTAGTAGCTAAACTGTCTGGCCCCAAAAATGAAACAAATAAATCCGCTTTACTTCCTACTTTTCTCTCCTTGCTCGGGAAGCGTGTTAGACTACTGCTTGCTCTCTTTTGCTCTTCCATCCAGCCTTCTGGCGGATCACACGCCTGTCTTTTTACACACATGCAGTTTGCCCCTGTAAAAGCACTCCTCCCAGGGTCATGTTGTTTCCTGAATTTTGGCCTTTATCTCAGGGCACTACATATTCTGCAGAGGCCAGGAGCCTGGAACAAACTGTGAATTCCTTTCCTAGGGAGAGTCGGAGCTATGGTAGATACCACTTTTCACTCTACAATGCCTTTTGGAGTTGAGATTCAGCCCTGCCTCCCTTTTCAACCCAAAACATTAACACTGGGACTGATGAACTGCACAACCATACACTGAAACATTCATCAATTTTAGATTCTACTTATTACAAAGAAAAGGATCAGGGACAGCACAACAATATTTCCTTATAAAGTTATTCAAACAATCAAAACATAATTTATCAATAACAAAGGTACAGCCACCTATTCTCCAGACCCTGGCCACATTTATGATCTTAGCCATGGAGACTGCAGCACCACAGCACTGGGGAGGTGAGCTCCAGTGCAGCCTTCTCAATGTGGTGGGCCTCAGCATGGTGGTCTTTACCAGAATCAAGACACAAGGAAGTTTTTACTTGGGCATACTACCACCACAGGTCTTGCAAATGGAGAAGGTTCTGGAGAAGGGTCACAGAGCAAACACCTGCCCCAGAAGATGTCAGTTCCAATTCCCTTCTTGCTTCAGAACAGCTGCACTAGAAAAATCCTATTTTTCAGCTCAGTGCTCTTGCTGCGTGTGCTCCTGGCAATGGTCTTGGCCCCACTAGATGAACTTCACTCTGCTTTAAAAGCTTCTCCCCTTCCTTCCCTTTATCTCCAGTGCACAGGGTGTTACACAATGTAGGGTTTTTAGTCTGGAAGTGGCTGATACTGGTGACTTTTCTTTGGGTGTGTTTGGGAGAAGACATAAAAAAGGCTTGCTGTTACTGGTCAGTATCTGGAAACAGAAAAGTGCACCCACCCCCTCACGCACCTTTGCCTCAGCTGCTTGCTGAGCCAAAACTCACATGTATGTGAGCATACTCCTATGTGTGAAGAGGTTTGGACTGTACTCCTTTCCATGCACTTTTATGTCCCAGTGAATCACTGAATCATTTAGGTTGGAAAAGACATTTAAGACCATCAAGTCCAACGGCTAACCTAGTACTGCCAAGTCTACCACTAAACATATATTGTTAATGTATAATGGGACCTTGTGATGGCTTCCTGTCGAGAAAAAATGGTTATGTGAGTCTAGCATGCCAGCTACTATTCTTAAAGCAAAAGAGCTGATGTGTTCACACTGCATAGCAGAGTCACTTCTTTTGAGTACATCTAAATGCGGAAGACAGGCTGCTTGTATTTTGTCAGCATAGCACTGAACAAAGATGGTACCTTTATGGAGACTTGCCTCTCATCATTCCAGGCAGTTTATGTTATTACTTCTGAAGATCTTGCTAGGCTTTGCTCAGTCTCCACCTCAGCAGAGTCCTGCTGCATCTCGAGAGCCACAGGATAGAGTCCTGGGTGAGTCAGGGTTGCCAGGGACATCTAGATGCTATCTGGTCCCTCCCACTGCTCAGAGCAGGACAGCTTAGATCAGGTTCCCAGGGGCATTCAAGGGCCTTGATCTGCCTAGTTTGGCATTCTGAAATGGAGAGACCAGCATTCAGTCTCACTGACGGGTGCGGCAGTCATCACAAGGAGTGAGTCATGGCTTTTCTTTAATCTTTTTTCCCATGATTTTCCTTAAAATGTTCTGTGCAGAAAGTCTGAATAAGGTGGAGGGTCTTACATGCCTTTAAGTAAATTCTCATTTATTCTGCATATGAGGAGAGGAAATAATGCTAAATATCTATATCTACATATTGTATATATTCATATGTATTAATATGTGTTGGCATGGAAAATTGTTTTTAATTGCCCTTTTATTTGCATTAACTTTTTTGATTGCAATTCTTTTACAGTGGCTATCATAAATGATCAGTTAGAATAACTAACAAGAAAACAAGCTACAAGATAGCAAAGCAATGAGAATATCAATTGCAATATTAACCTCCAATTAACATTTACCTTTGTTACAATATCTATTACTCTGATTACCAAAATAATTCCAGTCATAAGCTTAAATTTTAGTCATAAAAACCCAAACAAGACAGGAAAACACATAAAATAGAGAAACGTTTTTACATGTATGGATTTTTTCATTTTATAAAAAATTTGAATACTGATGTTTTTTTTTAAATTCAGAAGAAAAACATTTTTACAAATAATATTTACTTTATACATATCATATGCATTCAGTATATTTTCAAGATGATAAGTGTACATGATATATGTGTACACAGGTACAGTGTATATCTTACATATACACTATGGATATATCTTGTATGATACAACATGTATGTGTGTGTACATATATATATCCTCTCTGTGTTTATGTTTAAATACCAGTCCTGCAGAATACAATTTTTTAACTTTTATAATTTTAAAATTAATAGTATTATTAGCAAAATTCAAGTCATTACCTTGTGTCTTTGTTGGTGCCCCCTGGAAAGAAAGTTTATTTCTGGTAAATCAGTGTTACCTGTGGAACTTTGGATTGAAATGAAGTGTCTTCCCAGTCTTATCAGAAATTTATTATCACAGCTATTTCTAAAGTAGTATCATATCCACATAGGACTGGAGACACAGATATTGTCTTGAATATCAAATACATATATTTTTTTTAAATTATAATCCAGGTTTTTATGTGGCATGCTGTGATAACGGTCTTTGGGCCCCAAACAATTTAGGGCATGTAGCTGAAGCTCTTCGAATTCTCAGTTCACATCAAGCAATTAAAAGAAATAATTAACAGAGGAAATCTGATGAGATTGCTTTTTTTTTTTTAGGATATAGCCATTTAGAAAGTGGCAGCAAAAGCAGTCAGACTGAACAGAGCTTCAGGATCAGGATGCCTGCAACACAAAAGAAACAGCTAAATTTCACAGTGTAATTTCTTTCACTTTGTTTCTTATTTGCACTCTGTAATTCAGAATAAATGAAATTTAGATTACAGTAGCTATATCTCTGCTCTTCATAAGAAAATCAAGGAAAAGCTAACAGATTTTCAAGAAATAAAGGCAGAAAATCAGTTACCAGGAGATACATATACTGACAAAAATTTTAACTGAGTCGGGATTGCAAGACAATGGCCAGGGAGAGAGAACATGAACTACAAGGCAGCTTCAGAATGCACACAATTTTACTAAGCCATTAATATGATCTACCTTCTCTATTTTTGTCAGTTCAGCCACATTTTTCACCGTTAACATCACTTCATCACTTTGCATAGAGAATATGGCTGCAGCAGGTCAGAACCAGTAGAATAGAAAGCTCTGTAATGTTAGTTTGTCAAAAATTAAATATGTAAATCACCGTTACTTCTGTTCTTTCAAGGATGAATCAGAACACGTTACCTGTTTTCCAATTTTATATGCCAGTAAGCTGATATTTTGCTTCACTTAATTTATGATTTGTTTCTTGATTATGAACCTTTGAGAAAGGCTATGAATGTGTGTGAAACAAATGGATTATCTTGGAAAGAAAGATGCATTCTGCTTTGGAGCAGGAAAAAAAAAAAAAAAGAGATCAAAACAAAAAAGGCTGAATTGAGCTAGCTCTCCAATAATTTGACATTCCAAGATAGGCATCTGTGTATCATGTACTGACTAAACCCACTGCTCAAGCATATCATGCCCACACTTCCTGCTCTCCCTTCCCTTCTGTTCGGTTTTTACGTAGACAATAAATCCTACTACACTCGTAACTGCCGCTGCCAGAGGCTTAGGTCTGGCACTTCCCTGCAGACCCAAGTTTGTCACCATTTTCCATGGACCATTCTTAGACTTATCCAAAAGTTGGGACTGAGGAACCTAACTAGTAAGATTTATTAGACAGCTTTCTCCCATCTTCCTCTACTTCCTCTGTCTTACCACCCCCTCACACACACACTCACACACGTAAGTAAGAATGATCCCTTTATAATGGGATGAGCTTCTAGCTCCCATAGGTAAAATCAGTAGCTCAGTACTTGCATTGCTAGATTTTCATAGAGGTGTAACTCTCTTCCTTTTGTCATTTTCTTCACCCCTTTACTATATTTTAGCCAAAACTTCTGACCGTCCTATGGAATCGTTATCCAGATATTTCTGTTGTTGAGCGTAGGACTGGTTTATGGAGTAATGTCCTGTGCTCACAAGCAGATACTTCCCACAAAGCCTGCAAGTGGCTAGTGCACATTGCAGTGGTGTTACCAGTACAACATGTAAATGCCGGTCAGCTGAGAAGTTTCTGGTTAGCTTAAACTGGGGGCTGCAAAAGTAGTTCTGCTAAGGAACTACTAAGTCTCTGCAAAACTTTCAAGCTTTTACTGGCAATGACACCAGTATGCTCAAAATGAAGCCATTAACAGAATTACAAATAATTTAAAATTCAAGGAAGTTACCTTGAATACGACTCAAACTTATTTTGTGTTACTTCAGGATTTAATCGACAAGATTTTCTGACTCAGTAAGATCAGCAGAAAGTAAACCCATGAGGGTTAGCCCGTGTGAGAAACCTATTAACCTTTGTTTAAATGCACACTGATTTAGAACTCAAAATGGTAAACAGGAGTTACAAGTGATTGCTGTGAGCATTAAAGAGTGGAAGTTTAGCAGGTTTTCTCTACATTTAGGACAAGTAATTTCTGTTGCAAATTCATTCAGCACTAATTGTGGGAGCAGTTACCCAGGCTTCCGTGATGCGGAAATGAATTAAAATGGTTTATGAAAAGCTACATTTCATTTATTTTGGAGCCAGAAGGAAAATGTCAAGGAACCAAATTACTGAATTTTAAGAATTATTAGATTTGTTTTGACATTTCACTTTTGGGTGTTGTACTTTTTACCAGGATTTATGATTAACTGGTCACAAAGTTTAGAGACATAAACCGCTAAAATTGAGTATTTCTCTGGGCACGTTACACGTGTGCAATCCAGTGCAAACGTTGGTATAATAAACCAACATGTTCAGTGTTTCTTGTTTCCTTGTTTTTTTTAAGAATCTGTGTCAACACTTCCCTTCTACCAAGCACTATCACTGTTATTTTCAGTTTGTGATTTCATGAGTACTGGGAAAAAGAGTGTCAAGTGTTTGTTTCCTTAAACAGAAATTCTACTGCCCTAACTAGATGACCTTTGAAGATGCCTTCAAACCAAAACTAATCCATGATTCTATGATTCTAATTATTTAAGTTACTAAATTAAATGTTAAACAAACTTACATCATTATATCTTTGAATAAGCAAATTTGTCAAAGGATATTGGTTGTGTTTGGAGTACTTGTCTGGAAGGACATCAAATGTCTTGGAAAAAGCATGCTTATCGTCATTCCAACGAATAAAAAATTGCTACTAGGAAATAGTTAACCTGTAAAGACAAAGAGATCTGATGAAATTTTAGAAATGTAGCGTTCTGCTCACCAGTACAAACAGGAGAACATTTTGCTGACAGAAGTTGTCCTGAAGTGCCTATTCCGGTTGAAATCAGAGCTGTGAATTGCTCCACTATGAGTTCCTTATCTACTGACTAAAGTAATTTATCAAGCATTTACCAATGACCTTGGCTCAAACAATCCAGACTGCTTAAGGATGAAAATTTAAATTTACTGAAAGCAGTCCTGGTCACCAAAACCAGAGGTATCATATCAATTGAACACTGTCATGCGTGCCATTCCCCACATTTGCTGTTTAGCAGAGTGTTTCATGATGCAGGTTGAGGAACTACAGGCTATATTTTACCACCAGCAGTTTTCAAACATTGTCTTTAGGACCCCATGTAAAAATTTCATAGAATATTGTGGTAATTTTTTTCCCCACAAAAATAGCATTACTGTTGATTCCAGATAGATTTTGGATGTGATTAATTCAAAGTACTGGTGTTTCTCAGGGATTCTGATATATGCAGGAATCAGAATTCCTGTTTACAGGAAGGAAAAGAAAATTTCTCCCTGGAGCATGGTAGCCTTGAGAAAACAAGAAGATTCAATGTGTAGCCAATTATTGCAGAGTGAGGAGAAAATCAGAAAATATTCAGATTTCTTTTGAAGGCTTTAGCCTGCCAATAGTTCACGATCAAACTTTTCTCAGCAAATTTCAATATCCTCTAACTTTAGGTGAGGTGGAAATAACAGAAGATCTTCATGCAGTACTTTCCATTCTAGGTAAAATAAAAAAGATTAAAAGTGCTCATTTTTCATGATTTACAAAAAAAAAATAATAATAATCCACTCCTGGTTTTAAGTCTAAACTTTTCCCCCTTATTCTCTTAGTATACAAATGAACATATCTGTAAAGTTTTACTCATTAAGGCTGACAATTAGAACTGAAAGTCACTTGCACAATGGGCGTATTTTCTTCCTAGCAAAGAGGGCAGATTGATTTATTTTATCATCATGTCACATGGCAGTGCTACAGCACCTGAGATTATATGACTATCTGCCTGTTCAGAACGCAGATAACCAAGAGGAATTTTAACCTCTCCCATTGACTTTTAGGGGGTGATTAAGAGAGGTGATTTACAAGTGGAATGGTATTTCACCATTCCTGGAGATTCAGTCAAAAAAAATATGTACTGTGTGATGCCATTTTTTATCTACATAAGCACTTGAAAATGGATGCATTTAGATGAACAATTCAGAAGCTTGCTTTTATCTTTCATACTACCATTCTGTCCCAAGGGTGGGATATACATTGTTTTTTTTAACATGCTACTAACGTGAGATTTTTTTATCCAACTAATTCAACAGTTTTGACTTTCCAGACTGTGATTCAATAAATCTCTAAAAATATTCCTGAACAGATTTCACTAAATCATATACATGTTCAGTTACGCCTGTTAGTCCTAGTCATCTGGTAAATATGAATGAATATATTTTGATAGAAAAAACATCTTTAAAGCTAGAAAGACATTATAGGATTTATTTTGGAAAATAAAATTTACTGACAGCTACTTCCTGAAACTGCAATGACAAAAAATAATTTACAATTAGAATTCTGAGCTCTTATAGTTGTCATTGTTGCTCTGTTATACAGAAAGGCCCCTGAGATTAATTATCTACTGTAAAATATCACTGTGTTTCTTTGTGCTTCTTTTGCTCCTTAAATAACATAAATAACTGACCAGATATTTTTTTTTAGGTACCTAGACAACTCCATGTGTAGTATTCTTCAGTTATTTTGGAAGCACGTCTGTAGAAATTCACTTGTAAGTACTTGATCTTTAAGATTACTGAAGTGTACTTTTTTGGATTAACAGCTTGAATCCATGGATTCTCACCATGAGCCAAATTACCATAACTGTAATATCTCCTTACAGCATGAGTCACCAAAGCATGTGCCATTCATGTGGAGTCCAAATTATTCTGTCAGGCGTTCAGATTTGAAACATCTGAACTTCAGTTTGCTGTACTTCATATTATCTTTTGAATTAATCATTCTTGCTAGATCTTCCCTCTATCTATTTAATTTTTCTAGTTATTGAGTTATTTACATAAATTATTAATACCGTAATTTTGTTATGGAAATTCAGACAAAGGGCATACCAGGGAAGATAAAAATTGTATCTGGCTTTGGGAATTGATGGGAATGGAAATCTTTTCTTAGCTAAGACACTGATGTAAATTATGAGCAACACAGGAAAATGTTTTGATCCAGAATTGTTTTGAAAGTGAAAGGTTCCTGAATCTGTGGAAAGCCTCATTTTCTTAAAAGTAATTCTGCTTGACTGTAGGTCAAACATGGCATTTTGTGGTCAAGTTCATCCCTGGGATTAAAGAGGGGAGGAAAAGAAAGAGGGAAAGATTTTGAGTCCTCCACTGAATGCTACTCCATTGAACTAAGGGATACAGCATAACATTATTTGTAATAGCACGATATAGTAAAAACTTTATTAAGTAGCTCAGAATATGCTACTATTAATAATTATTCTTAAAAAAAAAAAAAGTTGGAGCTTTTTCTGCTGTATAAAGAGATCCTACAGTACAGCTTCTTCTTGCAATTCTTTGGTTCTACCTGGAAAGAAATGTAGCTATCTCTTGGGGTTTTTTTGGATTTAAAGAAAGCCCTAGGTTTCCTTTGAAGGGGAATTCTTGGAGACTGGCTGGTGTTCAGTGAATTTCAGAGTGTGAGTTTTAAACTGACAGATACAATCTTGTAAGAAGGGGAGCTGTTAACTCACATCCTTTCACTGCATAGATCACAGTCCAATAGATGAGTAACTGTTATGTTTTTGCTTTAGATGTTTCATATATTGCAACTCTAGTTAGCCTGGCAGGTTTAGTTACCCAGTTAATATCAGTAGAGCATTTCATTCATTTCCATATGTCCTTAAGTTTTATGTTTTAATTCTGTTAGTTTATTTTTGTATTCTAATGGTAATTGTGTTAGGGATCCCCCTTAAGATATGAGCAAAAAATAGTGTTGTGTTTCTCTTAATGACTATCTATATCACCAGTGTATCCAAAAAGTTTAATAATATCTATACTTTCCTGAGAATGATTAAACAGGTTCTGAAAAAAATAAATTGTTTCCTAAAAATGTTATACCTTACATATTTGGCATACTGATGTATGCAGAAGAATTTCTTACAGTCTTAAAGAAGTGCAGGCCAAAACCTGTAGCCATGATAAGGCAGCTATTTTACTGTTTTATCAGAGTGCCTCAGAGCAAGCAATTGACAGTTTTCAAGGAATAATCCCATGGGTTTTCAGTAGCGCAGTAAATATTCACTCTTTGGTTTGGAAACGATGTTGCACTGGCTAAAGGGAGGGTTGCCTGATGGAGGAACAACGACAGTAAGGGAGCAGGGGGAAGCTGTGCAGTTAAGATATTCTTCAGTGCTTGATAAAGAGGGTGTGTAACAAGGTTATGAAGTTTGCAGTGGAAAAACGACCCTCATGAGAGTCCAAACTAAAACTGACTCTGAAGAACTGCATCAAGATCTTCTGATGCTGAATAATAATTGCACATGAAATTCTATACCCACATAAGAAAAATAAAACATAGGAGCACAGACCACACTGTGCACAGACCATTATGGTTCAAAAGCAGCTACTACTGCTTAGGAAGGATAATCATTAATTGTGGCTATCACTCATTGTGGATATCATCGTGATGTCATAAGGGGTTAAAGAGTTTATAAAATGAATAATTACAATGGTCTGTCCTGAAACCATAGGAATGGGAGCATAGGGACAGAAAGTCCTTAGAAATCAGATGCTGCTAGTACTCACTTAGTGGTCAACTGTTGTCTGAAAAGGAGCCGCAACAGGACGTAACATTAAATTATAACTTAGTAGTAGCTGCTGGGATAAATTTATAACCCTTGGTGACCTTAGGTGATTATAATACTAAAAAACACACCTCTAGGAGATTTTATATTAAAATGTAGGACCACCTTAGCATATTAAGAAAGGTAGACAGAAAATAGGACATGCACAAATGAGCTTCTATACAAGTCACCGATCACGTATTTCAATATAATTTCCTTTTGTTACTGTTTTGTATAAAAAGCATTGCATGTTTCCTAAAAGGTGTGCTGGCTGTGTTAGATGCTTAGCACACAGTTCAACAGAACTGCAATAAAACAAATACCTCGGCCTGTGTATCGATTGGCTTATTGCACACTGGGTGGAAAACCCAGATTTGGGACAGCAACCTTACTACTCACAGGGTGTTCAAAATCATTACAGAGAACAAAACAGAAGATAGCGGTATCCGTATAATGAATTTTCATTGCTACCACGCCTTGTGTACCGCTTGCAGTTCTTGATTGCACAACATCTCCATTGTCCAGGACTACAGAGAAGATAACAAGGGGGATCAGAAGCATACAGTGCTCTCCACAGAAGAGAAGAAATCAGTTGCAATGCTTTTGTCTAAACAGCAGAAAACTGAAGGATATCATAAAATCATAAACAATGTAGAGAAAGTGAGTAAGGAATAATTATTCACTTTCTGCTTAGATCGTCCTTAAACCATTGGATAACAGAAGCTATTAAATCATACCAAAAGGATAACTGAGTTATATTTTTCTCATTTTCATAAACTCTGACAAAACCAGGATGTGCTACTTAGACATTTGATGTGAGAATCACGATACTTCTCACTGACTGCAATCTTTCAGGATAAACCTGCTCCAGTGTGGGCTGTCCAAGGGCCGTGTTCCTTCAGTGAAAATCCACCTGTGCAGAGGCATTCTCCAGGGGCTGCAGTGTGGATACCCACGCCACCATGGGGCCTCTCCTGCGGCTGCCCCACCAGGGTCTCTGCTGGGGTGGCAGGGGCATCTCTGCTGGGGTTTCTGGAGCACCACCTCCCCTCCTCCTGCTCTCCCCTCAGGACTCACAGGGCTGTTTCTCACACTTCTTCCCTCGCCCCTCACTGCGGCTGCTTCTGCAGCCCCTCACCACTCTCAAAACCTTGACACCTACACTCAATACAATTATTTATCTTACAAGTACCTGAGGTCAGAATTGTTTAAAAACATCCCTTACATCCTTTGCATTGGATCATGTGACTGAAAAGTTCATCATTTACAATTTTTAAATAGTGAAGGCTTTGTAACTCAATATAGAAATCTCCTAGTTTACTTTTTGCAAGCCATGGATAATCCATGCCTCTTAAAAAATACTACATATTACTTTACACTTTATAGATTCACCCCTTCTTTTGCTGTACCCACCTTCTTTGACTGTATTTGTTTTTTATTTTGTTGGCCTAAAATTTTTAGCTTTTCAGCAACATGGAACATTCTTTCCAAATATTCCCTCCCATCTGTATGATGAAGTCTCATGTTTTATTGAGCAATTATGTCAGTTGAGCAATAATGGCACAGAATAAAATAGCTGAGAGATATTCAGATAATTTTTTTCAAATTTTCTTCTCAGTATTGACCATATTATGTTCTTTAGGCGACACGGTAAAATATGGTATATCTTTACAATTGTTTAAAATTTAAGATTGCCAGAGTCCTGGCTTGTGCTGAAGTCATGATGATTTTTCTACAGATTTCCCTTAAGCCACAATTTTAATCTATGTATGTTTTTCCAAGATATAACTATCTTTCATGACTTTTTGGTGACAAATGGCACTCAATTTTTTTCAGACATTGAAAAAAATTTCCTAGAAGCCTTCCATAGAAGGTTTCACTAAAACTATTAACTTCCTTCCTCTAACATTTCTAACATTTCTTTCATTCTTTCCAAGCAGATGTGTCTAAATATTGTCTAAATGCTTGAGGGCTGATCACAAGTCAGAAGAAAAACTCAGTCCTTTCACTAATTATAAATATCAGTGATACAAAGATTTCAGTGACCTACAATTCCTTATAAAGTCTCTGATTATTTCAAGTAATAAATTAATTAATACACTCATATTATTAATTAATAATGTATGAGAAGAAAAATAGAAAGCATTACTGTCTTTGAAGAGCTTGCTTGCTCTAGTCAAAAATCTTTTTTAAGGATCAGTTACTGTACATCGATAATTTTTTAGATCAAATGCCACCATCAGCTACATGATGCTCTCCAGTAATGGCCAGAGCTAGTAAATTCAACAGTGAACAGCCTGATCAAGAGATGTTTGATGGAAATTCAACATCATCTTGATGTTGTGCAACACTAAATTAAAGAACAGTAACTGAATATAAGCTTGGACTTCAACACTGATGTAAAATTAGAGGGGGTTTTATATTGTACTTTTTGTGTTTTCCTTCTCAGTCTCAGGCAGCTTTTGGATGATCAGAAACAGCTCAGTGTGGAGTTGTTCTTGCATCTTGCCGGTACTAAGTGAGCCTTATATATACCATACCCCAGGAAAGAGCAACCTGAAAAATATATGCTGTGATTTCTTGTTTTACCATAATGCATAACATATGCCCTCTTTGTTGTTTCTACTTTCCTTTATTGACAGTTTTAATTTCAATGCATTTCCTGCCAAAATGAAAGTCATATTTTATATTCATTATGTGCTAGAGCTATGACAATTTAGAGGCACAAAAGAAACATCTGGTAAATAAAGAGATCAACTAAAAAACTGGTATTACCCCTACATGGCAAGAAAGTAACATGCACAGAAGTTGTCTGGTGAGGATACAGATTTTCTGTCTGAAAAAAGCATGTCATAATGTAAGAACAGCTTTTATCCAGTTCACAGATACCAGCATTTTTTACACAGCAAAGACTTTTTCCTCTGTGCTTAGGCTTGATTTTCTCCAGCTCTTCCTTGGAGAGGTAACAAAAAATGAGTAGTTTTCTCTTTTTCACTGCTATAACTTTTTTGACTCTTGAATACTTTGGGGAAGAAAATGTTTTGAGATTTCTGTTCCTGTTCATCTTCAGTTTCTGTGGAAGTTCTACTATTTTCTGATACTTTTATAAAAGTTTAACAAAGATGCAGCTATGAACTATGTCACCACAAGCACCAATCCTCTTTAACTTTTAATTTAACACTATCTGAATTCTGTATCAGTTCAGAGAAATCCCCAATGTTTGAATTTTTCTGAAATTGTTTGTTGATTCAATGAAATTACAGCTATGTGCTTATTCCTTAGCATATGGAGGTCTCTCACTGGAGCTGGAACAACCAACTTTTTCTGAATCAGCATCTTCTCAAAGGTAATGATTAAAACCACAGAATAATACATGCTGGAAGGGACTTCAGGAGGTCATATATTCCAACTCTGCTGATAAAAGTCACAAAGTAGTGCTGCAAACCAAACTTCCTTTATTCTGAAGACTGTTTGACCTAAACCCTATGTTGGATTTTCAATGTGGTTCCTGGCATTTTGAGGGTTCCACACTTGTTTAAGGAAAACTCACAAATTAAAGTTGTTTAATTTGTTTTCTTTCATATCATCTGAACTGTTGTCATGTTTAATTGCAACTTTTTAAAGTGTAGAATCAGCTAGTTATTTCTTACTAAAGAAAGCCAAAGGATGTTCAAAAATTCCTGTCTTTTGGGAAGTTTCTTAGGTATGTTGCTTATTCACTAGATGGAAAATGAGAATGTTACTATACACCCCCATTTTTGTGCTATGTTCTCCAATGTTTGAAATTCTCCTAAGTGCTCATTTTTAAAGCTTCATTAGTATTTTCTTTGGAAAAAGAAAGAACTTCTTTCAAACCATTAAATGCTTTTTAATTCCTACAAATAATACCAAAAATGTACTCAGAAAAAAAATTTACCCACATTAAATTTAATGAGATTAAAGCAACACAGAAAATATTTTCTTTCTCTGTTGCAAACATATCTGCACACATACCTTCCTAAAGCACAGTCAAAAATTTCAGAGCCAAATGAAAATAAAAAATAATTTGGGTGTATATAAATAATGTTACACAATTGAAATTAGTATTTTCCAAATATTAATTTCATAACCTATCATATTACACAGCTTCTTATTTATTAATATATTGTATAATCTTCAAACGGGGGAGGGACAGCTGTAGAGTAATTTCCAGAGCTTCTCTGACTTCTTTTCATGAGCTTGTTCCTTCCAGTTAGACTATAAAGTAAACATGGCTCTATTCTGAACTTCTCTCTCTCCCTCTCCATCCACACTCAAAATCCAGCAGGAACACTAAGATCTTCTGGGGAAAAAAGCTAAATTTCACCATAATGCCTAGACAATGAAAGAACTTAGAGACCTTTTCAAACTCTGGTGAGAAAAGGTAGTGCAAGCTACATTGCCATGTTAAATACAGGAAAGCTTCCAGAGGGAGACAGCGTGAACAATGGAAGAATTTAGCTAAAATAGGGATTGAAAGCATAGGAGAAGAGGAAGATAATTAAAAATCGCAGAGCTAACCCATTTCCTTACCTCATCTATTTGGTCTCTGTGGAGTATCTCTGTAAAGGCTGAGATAAGCGTTTGATGGATCTGTGTAGGATCCATGGGGTTTTGACAGTAAAATGACAACAAGGGAAAAAAACCTTGATGAACTACGCGAAACTGTTCTAGTATTAAACTACATGATAGGTAAAGAGACATTGTGGAAATGGAGCCTTGAGCTATCAGAATATTAGTGCACCAGACAGTGGCTTTGTATATCACTTGGCTCCCTACAAGTTTACCTGTGCTGAAGCAGAGCACATTATTTTGCAGTGAGAGTATCTGGCAGCAGGACACTGTCTCAGAGCTCAGTGGTGTACTGACATAGCAGTGATGTTGAAAGCTGGTAAAGCTTTGCACTGCTACTCTTCCTTCAGCTAGAAGCAGTTCCAAACATGTTTTGCACACTGAGGTAGTACTGACCAAGTTATTTCCATTTGTTCTTCGTTGTCTGAGTTGTCGGTAAGTTCTGTCTTACTCTGCTGAAATAACGACCCTTTAGCATATGACATCTTAAAAGTAACTCACAGTACTTTTAACTTTCCCTGGCTTATATGTACATTATCAACGCAGAACAGAACGTCTTTGCCTAATGTATACATAAGTTCAGAACAACATGTATGCAATCTTGTGAAACAATCTGATTAATTCACACAGTTCTTGCTTCTTTACTAGAATGAGACATCGTTTCAATCTGTTTTACCAGAATAACTGCAGTGCTCCTAAGTACAGCTATGTCGATAATAGCATTTGCATTGTGTGTGACCAAAGGAGTGATATATGGATCACTTCATCTGAAATGTATAAAACCATAGCCACACAAACCTTTGAGTTCAACATGCATGTTTTTTCCTACCTAAATTTTCTAAATAAGAAAGAGAAGGTTAAGACTTTGCCCTGGAGACCAGGGAGAAAGACTGGGACTAAGAGGACCTACCCTTGGTGAAAGATCAGGTCAGAGAATGCTTAAGCAAACTGAATGTATGTAAGTCCATAGGCCCTGATGGAATGCACCCACGAGTGCTGAGGAAGCTGACTAAAGTCATTACAAGACCACTCTCCATAATCTTTGAGTGAATGTGGTGACAGGGAGACATGCCTGAGGACTGGAGGAAAGCAAATGTCATTCCTGTCTTCAAGAAGGGCAAGGAGGACCCAGAGAACTACAAGCTGGTCAATGTCACCTCGATCCCTGGGAATGCAGTAGAGCAACTAATACTGAAAACCATTTCCAAGCACATGAAAGACACGAAGGTCATCAAGAGTAGTCAGCATGGATTTACCAATGGGAACTCATGCTTTACCACCTTGATAACCTTCTATAATAAAATGACTGGCTTGGTAGAAAAGTAGTGGATGTTGTCTACCTAGGTTTCAGTAAGGCTTTCAATACTGTCTGCCATAAAGAAGCTGATGAAACATGGGTTGCATGAGTAGACAGTGAGGTGGATTGAAGACCGGCTGTATTGCTGGGTCCCAAGGGTGATAATCAGTGGAACAAAATGTCGTTGGAGGCCAGTAACTAATGGTGTCAGCCAGGGGTCAGCACTGGGCCCAATCCTGTTCAACATCTTCATTAATGATATGTATGATGGGGCAGTGTGCCCAGACCAAGTTGCTTCGCTACCTTAAATTAGAATAAATGGCATGCACGGAGACAATTTCTCCTCATCCAAACAGTGTTTATAGTATTGTGTACATTAGCAAATTACTTCATTTCCCTACAGTGATAATTAGTACAAGTTATGAGGTACACTTCTTCTTATGTTGAGTAAAAAATTATTGGAGTAAACATATATTCATGCAATCATAAGTAAACGAGGTTAGATGTTTGATACTGAGCTTTTTTTCTTTCTTTCTTTCTTCCCCCCACCCCCAATTACCCAATTCCAGATAAGACAGCAATTAGCAGTTAAAATCTTTATGCTTTTCCATTCCACTGAACAGTAACATTTCTGAGTGTACTATAGAGAAGTAGTGATTTAGACATCAACTGAAAGATCACCTGGTTTCTTGATGGCAACTGTTTTTAACTCTACCACATGACTTGCCCTGTGTTTTAAAGATAGAAGGTCATTTTCTACTATGAATTACTGTCCTGAAAAAATCCAGTAGTGCTCCAGTAGATGGCAAAGTTTAAACTTTTAAAAGGTGTTTTACTTTTTCAAGGATTGTCAGTGAGCCACAGGGAACAGCTGTGTGACTCTACACCCCGTCACGATCTATAATGTTCTTACTCCTTAAGGACTTCTTGCTTCTGTTCAGCTATACGCCTAGGCCCATGGGAAGTCACCGACGTAGAGAGGCTGACACGAGGACAGCAGGTCTGTGGGAAGGCCAGGACTGGAAAGAATAAGTATGATCTCAGTCTGTGGTGCAGTGGTGATTAGCAGAAAATATTCCTTTCACAATGAGATGTTAGAATCAGAAGGAAATATTTTGGCTTGAGTGAAAATACACCTAAAAATGTATTCTTTCTCCCTACTCCACCCTAACCATTTCCGAAGTACCTGCTAGGTCTCTAGTGGTAGATATAATAGAGATAAGCTCCTACAGAGCCAAGAGCAAAATGCCATTTGGAATTCCAGCTGGGAATGTATTTGAGAAATGAATTGTGTCCTGGGTGATTCATTTATTTATTCAGTTATTTTTAGATAAAGTGTAAAAGAGAAGTACATAATGTTAATTGTGTGAAATGCATTGTATAGGGAATATTTCAAGAAATGGACAAAATTAAGGAAATTTGCGGCTGGAAATCTAGACTCGTGGTTCCTGACCTTTGTCTTGGTGACAGAGTTGGTTACAACATCTTTTGAAGTTGCTAACAGCCACTGGAAATTAGGATGAGCAATAGACCATGATTGCTGTAGGGTATGTTTACACTTCAGTTTTCCTTTGTGTTTCAAAGCAAGCCAGTGGGCTGAATTGATCATTGCTAAATTGCGTATATTTCCACACAAGTTGATGATGATGGGCATTCCGATCACATAATGGTAGTCTCCTTACATTGTTCTCCAGTTGTCCTTTTGTATATTTTGTTATGTCATTACACCAGGGATTATTACAGAAAATGGATGCTCTGAAAACTTTATCTTGCTGCTGCTACTGAGTCTTCCTAGATAATTTTACTCATTGCATCTTAGGTCATTGCTTCTGGTTTTGCTGTGC
Source organism: Ibycter americanus (assembly GCA_035590275.1). NCBI lineage: Eukaryota > Metazoa > Chordata > Aves > Falconiformes > Falconidae > Ibycter > Ibycter americanus. The sequence continues at coordinate 83,595,879 of JAVJGI010000040.1, read as the reverse complement.
AAACCTGAAGTCTCTGGGAGAGCACCAGACAAGCCTGGATATGAACATCCCATTGTAATCATGGCTTGCTGGCCTGTGGGATGCTGACCAGGTGGGTAGCTGGTATGCCCTACACAGTACTAGGTCCATGATGTGGCCTGTGGCTGAGACTCATCTCTGCATGGTGAAATGGAAATTTTACACCTAAGAGACTAATTTTGACGACTGCATTGCTCTCTGTAGTGTGTGGGAGAAATGAGATCTGTCATTGTGGCATGTCACTCCCTATGGCAGCATCTTGCACTCTACGTGGCTTTTTTTTGTTGTAGCACCATGAGGTCTGTTAGATGTCAGTAATGGTAAGAGTGCTGGGTGTATGCATCCATGGCTGGGCACAGATTTCTTCTAAAGGCCACTTCTTATTCATTTTCTCTAGATGCAGTAGTAGAATTTTTTTGCCAGGTTTCCTCTGAGCTAGTAAGGAACAAGTTGTGATACATTAGGTTGCTCTGACACGCACGGTTAAGTAGCCAGGGAAGGGAGGTGTGAAAAATCACTGTACTGTCCCTGGAATGTCGTCCCCTGTCCACTTTATTGTGTTTGACCCCAGATTTCAATGTTGGCCCAGACAGTCTTCATTTACTTCACAATACCTAGTACATTCGTGGACAATGTGTTGTACACTGATGTCTTTTCAGATGAGGTTTTGGGTGACCTCAATACAATAACAGTACATTAGACAAAATGTTCCTGGCCACTGGTTGTTGTCCTTGACCTTCATTCAACTAGCATTCATTTTCCTGAAACAGCACTATTCTATGTTTCTGTCAGAAGTGACTCAACCATGTTGCTCCATGTGTTCCTACTGGGAAATCCTCCAGGTAGCAACTGTTCTTCCAGCATAATGAGACCAAAAATTCAATTTATTCCAGTCCCCAGGTTATCCTTCTGTGCTCCTAGGACTGGGATTACAACACCTTTTTCTTGAGTAGCAGCTGTAAGAAGTAACAAAATGCACTGCAGGACCAAATACTGAAACAGTTGTTTCCCAGCGTGTGAGACCTGAGTTTTTATAGCTTTTTGAAGCTTGGGCTTGCTAGGTTGAAAGAAATTTTGGAAGAAAAGATTGCAGGGCTCAGGTAGCAAGGGAGGACTGGAGTTTGCAGGCTGTTGGTTCATTGTAGTCTGTGGATAGTGGTACTTAAACCAGGGTATCCTCTCATATATGATTTTTTTGTTTGTTTAATATCACCAGAAAGTTGGATTTTGTGTAACTTTCTTCCCTAGCATATGACACGTGCAATATGGGTCATCAGATAATAAGATACCTTGAGTAACTCAGGTGCCATGGCTCATTACACTTTCCATTGTCCCAGCTGAAGCTGGAAAACGCTAATCCAGATAACCAAGATTGTAACATCACACAAAAGATACAGGAGAATCAAAGATATGAAATAAAATTATCAACAATAAAACAGAGTAGACTACAGAGCAGATCATTTTAATAAGTGAAGATACATTTTTCAGAGATACAGAGATTTCAAAAAGAACAGTCAGGATTTCTCAAAAATTTTACAGAATTATTGCAATAAAACTTGACACTTCACTGGTGTAGAATGAGGTCATCGGTTCTGTAATTTATGGTAAATAACAGATTTCCCATACCATGACACATAGTTAAAATATTCTTGGGATTTTTAAAAAATAGTAAAATGAGGAAACACACTCGGCTTAAAGGACTGCCTAAATAAAATTGTATTTAGTGAAGAACAGCATTCACTGAGATTTGCACTTAAAGGATTTAGGCGGAATCACTGATATTTAACTGTTGCAAAGGATTATTCATGTAGTAGCCTGTGGAGACTGTACGGAGGGGATAGCCTTTCTGCTTCAAAAGACAGGTCGGTACAACTCTTCAATGCTAAAAGTAATTGGACAACACAGTAGAGACACTGATGTGTGGCTGGCAATGTGTGTAAGTTTGACTGGGCAATCTATGGTGTCCCCATGAAATCAAACTCTCAGCAAATGTCTAATGTTGTAACACAAAACAATGTCCCTCAAAAGAGTTGCAAGCTGACTGCGTTCTGGGGGCTTCAACAACATATGAGAATGATAGGACTGAAATGGCTTTAAAAAAATAAAAAGAGAAAGAAAATTGCCTCAGTGGGTTTTATTGTGCTATTTTTATTTAGCTGAACAGAGCCCTCTGTACCCACAGCTGTTACAAGGGGCCAGCTACCATAAAAAAATCAAGAAGTAGTTTGAAGACATCATGCCTTTTAAGCTGAAGTATTTCAAAACTGTTCAGAAGAAGGCAATATCGTAGCTGTTTTCAAACCTTGTTCCAAACAGACCAGAGCACAGAGATGTACTGAAAAAGCTAGTGCTGGCAGGAGGCTCTGGCAGTGACATCAAGCAGATCTGGCACTACCTGTTTTGATGATGTTCAGCCTTCTGCATACTTAATGTCTGTATGAATGTGTGTGGAGAAGCACCTCTTCAAGGAGTCACGACTCCCCTGAGTCTCCCACGTTCCCTGAGTGTTCCCACTAAACCATTTCATATCCATACAGCAGAGAAGCCGCTTGCTTTCAGATAAGAGCCCAGAATATATTTGAAATTCTGGAAAAGGGGCTGTTTCAACCTGGTACAGACACTATCGTAGCTGTCAAGCCAAAACAATGGCAAAACAATCCAGAATTTCCAAGAGTTTTGATACTCATCCAGAAACCATGGCAGCTGGGTTATCAGTAAAACACAGCGACAGAATTACCTTTTATAGTACTCTGCTGTACTTGATGTAAGGGCCTGAATATTTGTTATGAGAAAACCCAGTACTTTGCCAGTAGCAAATGTCTGCTTTTAAGTTTCTGTAAAAATAGAGACTTAGTCTGACAATGGTTGGCAAGTGGCTGTCTTATCTCATAGTACCTGCAGTTCAGACTCAGAGGACTGCAATTTTCAGTTTCAGTAACATAGTAGATGTTTGTTTATTGGAAGGATGACTGCAGACTTCGGAAAACTCATTTAACATAAGTAATAGTGAAATAACCATAAAATCAGAAATATCTTAACACTTAAGTGAAAATGTTTGAGACAAATTCATCTAAAATCTGTTTCATTCACACCACAAAATAGGTAGGTGTAAGACAAAAGTGAGAGGAATTCCAGTACATACATCTATGTAAAAGGAAAATAAAATATCTTATACTGTTTTGGTTTGGTTTTCTTTTTTAAACTTTGAAGCAAGAAAGTAAGATTCTGTAAGTGCCAGATATGCAGGATTTTCCAGACCTTATTTGCTTTTACTCAAGCTTACTTCTCCTGAATTAATGTGGCTTTGTCAGAAGAACAGCCGCAAGATCTTCTATTCAATGAAGGGGTTTTCCTAGAATGTTTTAAAGCTCTGAAACCCAATAAAGCTAGTTACAACACTACACGCCATAGGCTGGGCAGCCCTCAGTTTTCTCCTTATAGCAGCTGATGTTGTAACAGATGGCTTTATGCACTACCATCATTGACAAATTTTTCTGATGTGGTTTGGTTGCAAGAAGCAGAAGTCATTATAACTGAATAACCAGTTCCACAGGGAAACAACATAACACGTTCCACAGTCCAAACTGATGTATATGCAATACAGAAACGTCAATATTCAAAATCCATGATTTGAGAGTATTTACCTCTATGGTGAAATTCTTCATCCTGTCTTCCTGTATAACTGAATCTTTGCATTTCAAATTTATTGCAATGAATGTTTATGAGAAGTCTTTCTAGTGGACAGAAATATTAATCATACTTGCAATACATGAAAGGCAGTTGGAATGAAGCTGGGCTATTAATGAACATGATTTTAAATCCGGTGCACCTTTAAAAACGTTAATTGCATGGATTTCCATAATATTACAGACCTCAGCTGGTGATTGTTAAGAAACAGTCACCTGAGCATTTGAATTATGTAACTGTTACCACACTGAACAGTTAATTTCAAGGACAGTAATCAGAAGAATGATATAAATACATATACATACATTAAAAAAAAACTCAGTGCAAGTGTTTTTTCTTCTGCAGCTATGTGGTTTAATCATTGGTGTTGAATACAACAAAATTTTTGGAGAAAAGTAGTACCTTTTATTAGCTCATCTGATGTTACTGGGAAAGACAGACATATCTTACGTGTTATTAGACATACCAGTCTGAGATATCAGATATGCCACTAATTTGGGGGGTGGGTGGGTGGGGGGGAGAGAGAACAGAAAACTGGAGTTATTAGGCTAATATCTGTTACCAAAAACAATTTAAATATTATTTACAGAGATGTTGTTTTTAGGGCTGCATCAAGTTTGGAAGAAATGAAAAAACTTTAGAGTATAAATATGACTTCATGAATTTCCTCAGTGTTGTTCAAAGATGATGGTCTAGCTGAATTCAGGCTTACTCCTGGAAGCCCTGTCTTTATCAAAGTCACCACTTATTTCATTTCACCTTTCAAATATGAAATTCATAAACGAACTGGGGAGTAAAGAAGATGAGTGCCACAGCCCACTATTCAGTTTGTTCTGATAGAAAGGGGCTGGAAAAAAGGCAGTAAAGTGAAAAGTCTGAAAAACCTGCTAAACCTGCCAAGCAGGAAGGTTAGCCAAGAATTAACTTGTTTCTTTACATGGGGAATTCAGGAGGAGGTGAGTAATCCAGCTGAACTGTGCCAGAAAAAGTACAAAAGATGGGTGAAGATGATACCTCCATAAAGGCCTGTTGGAGATTGCTCAATCTACCCTTCCTCCCTCCCTCACTCAGATTAATTTTATTGTAACTGAATTTCAAAAGAAATATGAGGAACAAGTTTCAACAGTGTTGAAGCATTAATTTTAAAATTAAGTTTATTTTTCTTCTTTCTAACTACTTTGTAATGTTTTTTTCCAATGAGATATATATAATTAAACTATTTGTTGGCTTTTCTATTTTATTACTTTATGAAAAACTGAGTGCAAAATCAAACAATAAAACATAAGAATATTGTCACTATGTCTGTTTGCACTAGATAAATAATAGCAATTTGCAGATTTTCATAACACAGAATGTTTTTATCCATAGGTGTTTTTTACAGGCTTCCTTTACAAGTATTATTTAGGTATTCCTGTTACAAGAAAGAATGCAAGCAGAGCTTGATGACGAACAGCTAAGAAAAAATTGTAAGTGTTTTAGTTGGTAAAATATTCCATAGGAATGAGGTTTGTACTTCTTTGGATCAATCAGAGTCTAAATTTTTGTAGTGGAGAATGTTAAAGAGATTTCTGAAATTAAAGGAATTATCAATACATAAATTCTAGAATTTCCAAAAGAAATATATTTTATGCTAGAAGGACACACTTTTTTTGAAAAGACTTAAAATTTGAACTGCTTATTTGAAGCAATATAAATACATGTTGAGGTGAAACATAAGTAAGAATAATTTGCATATTAATAGATATATTGTTTTTATACATACACATGTACAAATTGTACACATGTATTGATTATTGAACTTCTATTTCACTAATATTAACCCTTAAATGTTCATTATACAAAAGAAAGTGGATTAAAACTCTTTTGGTGTAACAGCTTTGTTCAATTACCGTCTGCATCTAGTTTTAAGAAACATCATTAACAGAACACTCAATATAGCTGTGCAAGTCAAGTATGAATTAAGCTTAAAAGCTTCTCATACTTTTGTATGACTATCACAACATTAGAATGCACGAACCATGCTATACAGGATGAGGGTAAGTATATACTTCTTTCTTTGTTTTCAGAAACTGCCTGAAAGGGACACATATTTTGGTGATATCATTAATGACTCTTATAAGTGTATGAATATTGAATGGAATTTACGCTGTACTGTATTTATCAGCAAAAGTTTATGTGCAGCAAGCTTCCTGTGTAATTTTGAGCTGGTATATGTGCATTACTAAGAGAAGTTCAACACACTGTGCTCAAAAAATTGTTGCAGTTGACTAAATTTAGGATGCTGTTTCACAGCAGATAAAATGGTATTCTCAGAAATGTGGGATAAAATCCTGTCCTCTCTGCCATATGTTCAGGAGATGAACCAGTTCAAGGGATGCAGCCAAAACTACCTGGAAAATTTATTTTTTTTTTAATAAAACGAAATCCCTACACTACTTTGATCTTGTGATTACAAGTATTAGTATGATGGAGGGAAAGGCAATGTATAGTGGAGGGAATGGGAACATAAGGGGAGGAAAGAGGGAAAACTGAGCATGACATTACACTAGTCCCAACTTAGATTGCTGTAAACTGCCAGGTAGTTGTTCCTTGAGGCTTTATACATCAACTTTTGAAGAGATTTTTCTTGTCTTTATGACATTTTCTACATTAAAATGAAAGTGTAAAATATAAACTAAAACAAATGAACCAAGATTAATCCTTTATCATGTATTAAGAATTTACTGTTCACTGTTTTTAAAAAATAAACTTATATACCCACTATTCCTTTAAAAAAAAAAAACACCAAAACCAACTCAAAAAAATCAAGCTGTCAGCTGTAGCTAGCACATGAGAAGTGACTTAAATTTATCTGGATAGGAGTGAAAAGTTTTCTTTTAGTCAAAAAATTGTCACTGAAAGATACAGATTCAGGTCAGCCAAACATGTTACATGTTCTTTTTGAATGGATTTGGCAGGAAAGTGCAATAAGAATAGGCAAAAGCCCTTCAGGAAATGCTTTAACATTTAAAAATTTCATCCTTAACTGTTTATTATGCCATCTTAATTAGCTAAGCTACTTAGAAAAGTTAGTCACTAACTTAAACTTTTACTGCATGTTAGCATATGTATATGTATTAGCATATCAGTTATTCAGAGTTGTTATATAGTTATTCAGAATAGTTTAACAAAAATTAAAAAAAAAACCCAACAACCATTTTCAGAATTCTTTCTTACCAAAAAAAACCATAGTGTTTAAAAAAAATTTGGTTTATCCCAATAAAGTATTTATCTCTTTCCTCTTTTGATTGAACTTTTTTTAATTGTTTAATTACACTGTTCTGTGTAACAAGTTTCACATGGCTGTAGTGTTCAGTTATTATCATTCACCAAAAAGTGTTCCAACAACAGGCCATATCTTTCTTACAGGGCCTAACTAAAATATGGCTGAGAGTAACTGAGAAATTCAAATTAATTTTCATATGACAAGTATTTTATATATACACTATAAGAGATTTAATTTTAGAGACAATATTCTGTGATTGAATTCCAAGATCAAATGCAAACTTCAGCTTTGACAACAGACCAGTAACAATGTCTTTCCAGGACATATTGATCATGTGTGACCTTTTGTATTACCTATTAGACAATGTATGTCGATAGACAGAAAAACTGAGTATCTTTAAAGGCACCTTTTACCTTTAGATGTGTTTTAAGTCTTAGCAAGCTCTATTAAACCCCTCAGAACAGTACACATTAGGGATACTTTTGAACCAAAGGACTTCTTTTAAACGTACTATAATAGCATACTGGGAGGTTTAGTTTTGAACACTTAGAGAATTGGAAAGGTCCCTGCATCAAGTTTTTGCTTAGGAGATTGTGCATACGTTTCACATGATTTTGCAGTCTAACAGAGGATGCTGTAGCAGTCTCTGCTTTTACAAAATAAAACTGAATTGTGCAGTTGACCTTTTTTTTTTTTTTTTTGTTCTTGGAGTTTTTAAAAACACTGGGAAGCGCAACAAACAGCTTGTTATGGCCTGTCTTTGTGCCTTGATGGGACACCTGTCCTATGTGTACAGCCCTTGCTGTTCATTCCCATTTGACTCCAGTCTTGCGATGTTAGGGTGTAAGGGCATGTCACTGCTCTTTAAGTCTAAGATCTACCAGTGCAAACTGTTTCCAGTACCTTTCCTGGTCCATGGGATGTAAAGTCTGGTGTGATAGCAACCCAAACCTGTTCTGTTGCTCTTCCCTAGTTGTTTAGAAGTACAATTAGCTTCCTTCCCTGCCACCATTACCCCCTTCCCTAGGTTCCCTGCATACTTAGATTCTTAAAGAACAAACTGACAATTAAAAAAAAAAAAGATATAAACTGAGGATGGAATTTCTTAGTCTCAGACATATTAGTTAAGTCGAGACAAGGCTCCCATCAGGCTGCTTCTGTAAGAAGAGACATAGTCACTACATCTCCATAGAGAAACTAAATACTCTGCTTTAGCTTAGAAAGAGTAATCTTGGTTTGATGGATCTCCTTCTTGTTTGCTCACTAACATGCCCATTCCTCAAAACAAAGGAATGCCTTCATTCTAAAATACAAATTATGTCACAATCTAAAGGTGTGATGAAATTCAGAACTGGGTCTGAAATATATCATTGTGACTATACAGTAATCTCATTTCACTATTCAGTGCAGCACAGTCTTCATTCTTTGTTCCTGCAGAGCTTCAAATATTGCAGATTTATTCCACATCCCCTGTTTAAAGTGCCATTAAAAAAGATCATGGCACAGCCAGAGACGCAAAAAAAGAGAAATAAAATTAAGTATTTTCCAGATAATAAGTATAGACTCTGGGTGACTGAGTGTGAGAAATCATTTGTTCAAAGAAATCATTATCACATAACTTATATACTTCAAACTGTAATATGCATGTAAGATAGAGGTCTGCAAAAATATTGTCATATTTTTACGGATAAAGAATGCACTCTTTGCAGGTTAGGGATATTAGATTAGATTTTAGTATCAGAGTTCAAATATGATGAAACCCATTGGTGAAAAGTAGGTTGCAGTACTGATTTATCTGTTCTTTAAACAATCAATTATTAAAATGCTAAGATTAAGATTATCACAGCAATCTTTTTTCTTTCAAATTGCTTTTGTCACTTATTCCTGTTGATGTTACATGTCGTGTATGTAATTTTGCACTCAAGCAGACCGCAGGTAATAGAGAAACACAAAATGGAAAGATGAAAGCTCTTGCTGTCATTGTTAAGTGCTGGGTTGTGCTCTGCCTTTGGTGGATCATAAATACTTTTATTTTGCTTACTGTCTGTAAGGATGACTAAAGGAGTGCTATGCAATTTGTTAATTTCAAATTGTTCTTACAAAGTCTAGAGTCAAAAACTCCCGAATCAGAGTTTGGAATTAAAAAATACATGGATTTTATCTTGAATGAAAGCTTTAAAGCTCCACTGAGAGTTAGAAAACTTGTTCATCTGGACATCAGTAGACATTATGCTACATTTTTGTCAGAATAAAGATCTAACCTGTAGGATGTGGGAGCAAGTATTAGTTTGCTGTATATCAGCATAAATCTTTTCATTCACTTGGAGAAATCCTGAGTCGACTGTAATTTGTTTGTACTAATTTGATGCCAGTCCATATTCCATCCTGAAGCATGTCCTGAACACAAATTCAATATATGCAATGTGGAGGTTATGGTGTAGAGAAAAATGTGAGAGTTCAAGATACTTGTTAATAGGAAAAGAATGAATTTTGGGAAGCTTTCTGGCTTTAGGATGCTGCATCACTCTCGAATGTATTGTGTCTGATGATAAACCAATTGATTTCTAGGGGATTAAAGGTCCACTCATGGCTCATCTTTGAATGTGAAAGATACGGTAGTGGATAAAGGAAGATACATTGCCAGATAGGTTAAATTTGTTAAGTATATTATCAAGTGCTATACATTAAGCAATAAGCAGTCTACTGATGCATTGGCGGTTAAAAAGAAACAAATAAAAAATGTCAAAACTGAAAAGCAACCACGTAAAACCAAGCAGATGACTTGAAAAAAACAACAAGGAATATGTGTTACTGGGAAACAGTATTTTGACTAGCGCAGCAATGTCAAAACCTTAGCTGAGCAGATGACAGAAAGTCAAGCCCCATAAAACCATTTTGACATACTTCACAACAGTTCTGTGAGCACTTGAAGTCAGCGTGTGTCAGTGCTGAGCTAAGAGAAGTGGTCTCACTGTCATCCCTCTCCACCACCCTTTAACTCCGTTCCTCCCCCTCCCTCCTGCTGCTGGAGCGGGTGGGTGGCCGGCAGCCTGCACCAGGGAACCCCTCTGCTCCGCTAAAGCGCTGCTCTGCCGCAGCACGGCGAAGAATCTCACCCATCAAACCAGGCAGAGATGAGAAGTTCATGCTTGGGAAAGATAAACCCCTACATTATAATGTATCTTACCTGTTAAAGTATTTGCTTGGAGAGAGAGCCTCAGCCTTGCTCCCTACTCCCAAGCACCTCTTGTAATTGATGCGCTGAGTGATTTAAATTAATGCGCGTCACAATCCTTCCTCTGATCTTAATTGGGCCTAAGACATTTCTTTTCATAAACTGATTCAAAATAGAGTAGCAGTCCCTTGGTTTATTCCTCATTTGAGCCATTAGAGCTTTTGCTTTGAATATAAATCCAAACCACGCGGCCCAGGACCTTTACTGTGTAGTGAGCTAGACTAACAAGATGAAGTGTGTAGGGGTTGGAATATGAGCTGAAACATGTCTCCAGAAAAACAAGCCAACTACTTTTGCTTCTGTTATTTTAATAATACTTTGGTCCAAATAGATATTTTTTTATTTAAAAATAAATTTCTCTGTTAGGTTAAAGCCAATTTTGTGTGAGTCTCTCTGTGTGTAAGGTCAGTGTATTTTTTACCCTTTGTTGTTGACTGAAGAAATAGAAAAGAAATGTAGTAGTAAAATGTGAGAGACCTACAAGTTCCCGATTTAACTGCAGCAGAACCTGAGATAAATATGTACATTTCCTTATTTGTAACTCAAAAGCTTTTCTGGTAAAGAGAATGAATGTTTCTGAGCTGTCCAGCTCCTTCAGCTAAGAGTATTTGTACTGCAAGTGTTTAACCAAAGACGAAGGTTAATTCTGGTAGTATCCCTGAGTGATGATTTCCTTTCTTTTTAATTGCAATTAGAGAATGAGGTATTCAACTTAGTCTTTTATTCATTAGTAGAGTATAATAGATAAATGAAAGACACAAATTAATGTCTTTGGTGTTATGTAAATAATTAAAAGTCTATTTCCCTACCACAGTTATATATTTGATGAGTAGACTAAGATAGTTTTCATTACATGAATATTACGTTGTGCTGCCTGACTAAAAGAATTAATCTAGTTTTTGTGGAAAAAGGTATTGTGTTTATTTCAGTGAGATTGCAGAAGGTGATAAGGAGACCTGTTTTGTTTCACCTCAGTAGTATAAAATGTCTTCGCAGTGACAAATATAGTGCGGAAGGGAAAGCTAGGCACTGTGCCAGATTTGCAAGCACTGCACAAAAGTTTTGCTGTCCTGTTCCATCAGTTTTCACTCTAGGCAAAATTATTTTTGCCGAACACTGTATGTTATAGTTGAGTAGAAAAAAATGGAGGTTAGAGAGCAAAGTTTAAAGTGACTTGTTTTCTTTGTTGTAGAACTGCAGCAAGCCCGTGAAGCATAGCTGTCTTACTGAAATGAGTACACAATTAAGCAAGGTGGCAGAGAGAGTATACAGGGGCCGTATCGCTGCTTCCCATTGAGACGTACTAGAACCGGATCACAAAATGAGGAAGCGATAAGGCACATGTTTCTTTACAGAATTCTTCTCACATCTTGGTCATGTGTTTTGACCTATGACAGCAGGACATGGCACAACCCATCTGAAAAGGGATTATGAATTTTTTCCAAGTCTCGCAGTTTTTAATGCTTTTTCTTACCCCTGATATAACAGGAATAAGTCCCCTGAGGTCTGTGGAAGGGTGTCCGTGGTTCACATGGCTGCAGAGGTGAACATGGTTTTCTTCCTATTCTTGACATCTTACAAGCAAGGATGATTACCATTTTTGGGCCCTGATATAATATAATGATCTTTTCGTTATGTCACTACTCACTCCAATCATAAAATTATTTATAAATAATGTTTCAGTCCAGAAGCACTTCAGAATTTCCTGGGTTGTGAAAACAGACACGGGGGGGCTTGGGGGGTGGGGGGCGGGGGGCACCTTTGCTATCTTATTAACTTTTTGAGTTCAGCTTTCTGTTAATGTCTACAGATACCATCTCTCATGCAAGTCATTTTCCATAGCATGTAATGTCAATTTTTGTGAAGCTGGACACTATTGATAGGAGTTGATTCCAGTTCATATTTCAGTTGGTTTAGGCTTTGTTGCTAATGCAGCAGAAACTATAATTTATTGATTTCTTCCAACGTACCACTTTCTTTCAAAAGGGCCAGCACTGTTTTGAAATAATTACATGTGTGTTTTTCTCTTTGATTGAGTTTCTTACCACTTTCTAGAATGCTATACTCTGAATTATTTCTGTAATTGTTGTGTTTCTGTGAGTTTCCAGATAGTCTGTGCTGGTCATTAAATTCTCACCATCACATGAGTGAAAAGGTGGTTTTATTGCCACATGGAGGTCATGTGCTATTTGTGCTTTGTATCTGCCTCAATTCAAAAGATCCCTCGTTAGTGTGTGACTGGTTGTGCATGTGTGCTGAAGACTAGCTGTGAAAAACTCATGTTTGATGTTTGATTATCAAAGGTACAGTGGGCATGTCCCTGTGAATGTATTACTGGAAGTATAATTTCTGTTATCATGGGTTTTTGCAGAACTGGTAAGGATTTAAACTAGATAATATGGGTGTCATTTGATCTGAGGCATTGCTAGGCTTTTTTTTCTCCTCTCCCTCTGTCTCTTTTTCTTTATTTCGTTTTTTTTTTTTTTTTTTAATTGTCAAAACTAAGGGAACACCCTGTCTCCAAATAGTTGAGAATGTTTATGTGCAGGTGACATTTCCATTTGGCCCCCCTCCCTGCTTCACTCGTGGGCTCTATGCTGAGTAACTATGGAGCGTCTGGTTATTTGGGAGTTTTATGGATGTCTTTCTTTGTTGACTTTTTTTTATTGAAATAACTGGGGAAGGTTCTGGTTTTCTGGGAAAAGCTAGTGTATGTTGTCCATGTCCCATCTTTTCTTGCTAACCCAGCATGAGATACAATATTTGTAATGCAATAGGGTACCTGTCGAGTTCAATCTAACCTCATGCATCTGTATGAAGCTCATTTATGTGAAACACTCATTTCCAGAAACTCTTTGCTTGAGACTAATAGAAATTATATTGTCCAAATCTTGTTTTGCAGAGGAATGTTAAGGATATTTTTCATCCAAATTTTCATTTTAATATTATTACCTTACTAATTGCTCTATTTTTTCAGTGCTTTGGTGTTAGCCTTTGTAAGTTGTTGGCCCCTGCTAAATGATATATGTTTTTAATAAAATAAAATGACTAATGCACTTTTCCAAGCATTTTCTGTCATTTTTTTCTGCAAAGATAGAGCTAAAAGCAGAAAAAAATCTGAGGTAGCTCTGTAATGACTGACTAAACAAACCACTTTACATAACAGATTTCAAATTCTCAATTTGTATTATTTTCTTACAGTATAGTGAAATCAGGAATAACATTTATTTCATTCAAATTAAGGTTCATTTATGTTGGATTTGCTATTAATTTCTTCTGTCTGTCCCTGTGTACAGACAAACCAAGAAAAAGAGCAATAGCAAAATAAAGGAGATGATTGTAGCAAGGCTTCTGAAAAGTTTTGTAGTCAATAGATTCTCTCTTTTAGCCTGAACACTGAGTGCAATGAGGGACAGAGGGAGAGAGAAAGAAGAGAGTAGACACCTGCTGTCTCACTCTGCAGGCAGTGATAGGTAGATGTCCAAGCCAGCTTTTAACTATTGAGAATTTAAAACTGTGGCCACAACCTCAAGGCAGGCTAATTGCTCTCTGGGGCAGACACACTCACTTTCCCACCTTAACACAGGGTCAGGGAAGAACCGGATGGTGGGTTGTTCCCAGACTGAACTACTTCATGGGCATTCGCTTGGTTTGCTTTGGCAAAAATGTCATTCAGGGCTCACATTTAAAAGTCTCCTCAGAGCCACTCATTCTTTCCCAAGGTAGAATTTCTGTTGCAGCAAACTAGGTAAAGTCCATATAAATGCTTTAGGGTTAACATAACATACACATGATCAATGAATGGCCCTGCAACTGCTTATTCCTTAGGTAGTCTGCATGCCATGATCACAGTGATGTGTGAGAATGCAGCACTTGAACAGCTGGGTAATATTTATGAAATAGATTGCTTTCCTGGTTCTCACTGAGTAACTGTTTATAAAACTGAAGCAAACTTTTATTTACTTCTCAGTTTTTGCCAAGTCATTGCTTACAATAAGCTTCACTATTCACTACAATTTAACAACTCAGAACACGTCAGTAGGAAATACATCTGGACCAAGAAATAACTGACAGCATTTCTTCTCCTCTGGTAGCAAAACACACACTTTGAGAACAGTTAAAGCACTGTTATTCTGGAGTGACAGTTAAGAGAAGCATAGCTGAAGCAGATCCAGAGGACATTTGCCAAGAAAATGCCCTTGCTTCCTGGTCCGTAAATTTTGAGCACCTTAAGTACTTGGAAAAATGCTTTTAAACTAGAGCAGGCAACATTCCAGTTGCAAAATAAGAATTTTAAATAGGTTTGATTAATTTGCCATTCAGACTTGTACTATATAATTATGTTTTCTCATGGGTGTTTGATTAAAGAAAGAAGTAAACCACTTCAGCATTAGAGGCATTAATATCCAACATGCTGATCCTGGTAAGAACTTAATACTTCCTTCCATACAGACAGTGAAACAGTCACCAAGTAGAGGGGAAATGGCATCTTTGTCTTTGGGTGTCACACTGTAACTAATGACAACAAAAGCAGAGCTGTTTTCATAAAATCATAGAATGTTTTGGGTTGGAATGGACCTTAAAGAGCATCTAGTCCAATCCCCCTGCTATGGGTAGGGACACCTTCCACTAGACCAGGTTGCTCAAAGCCCCATCCAGACTGGCCTTGAACACTTCCAGGGATGAGGCATCCGCAACTGCTCTGCCTAACTTCTTCCAGTGCCTCAGCACTCTCACAGTAAATAATTTCTTCTTAATATCTAATTGAAATCTGCTCTCTTTCAGTTCAAAGCCACTCCCCCTTGTCCTATCATTACATGCCCTTGTGAAAAGTCCCTCTCCAGCTTTCTTCTAGGCTCCCTTTAGATACTTGAAAGCCACTATAAGGTCTCCCCAGAGCTTTCCTTTCTCCGGGCTGAACAACCCCAACTCTCTCAGCCTGTTTTCATGGGCGAGGTGCTTCAGCCCTCTGACCATCTTTGTGGCCCTCCTCTGGACTCATTCCAACAGGTCCATGTCCTTCTTATGTTGGGGGACCCAGAGCTGAATGCAGTACTTCGGGTGGGGTCTCACGAGAGCAGAGTAGAGGGGGTAAATCACCTCCCTCAACCTGCCGTTCAAGCTTCTTCTGACGCAGCTCAGGATACAGTTGGCTTTCTGGGCTGCAAGTGCACATTGCTGGATTATGTTGAGCTTCTCGTCCACCAATATCCCCAATTCTTTCTCCTCGGGACTGCTCTCAATCCATTCTCTGCCCAACCTGTATCTGTGCTTGGGATTGCCCTGACCCATGTGCAGGACCTTACACTTGGCCTTGTTGAACTTCATGAAGTTCACACAGACCCACTCCTCAAGCCTGTCAAGGTCCCTCTGGATGACATCCCTTCCCTCCAGTGCGTTGACTGCACCACAAAGATTGACGTTGCTGGTAAACTTGCGGAGGGTGCTCCCAGTCCCAGTGTCCCTGTAGCTGACAAAGGTTTTGAACAGTGCTGGTCCTAATGCCAACCCCTGAAGAATGCCACTCATTACTGGTCTCCACTCCAGTGGCCAGCTCACTGGGTAAAAGAGGCTGAGTCATCTCTGCAGACAATCAGAAGGCAAAGGTCTCCCTCCATAAGAGCTCTCTCATTCTGAAAGATTTCTGCCATGTTTTCCTCACAGTAGAATGAAAACAAATAGGATTTTAGCCAAAGCAGAAGCCTGTGACACCAATAAATTATAAATGGACTAATCAAGATATAATTAACTATAACTGTTAAACTATTAAATACTATAATTAACAGTAGTATGTATTTATAACACTGTGATGGCATACCCAGACACAATTTTACTTACATATGTGAGTAACATCACCATCTAAGAGGCAAAAAAAGCTAGGCCTAGTTACACATAAAAGGCATCCAGACAACCAAAGCTGCCAGACAGAGAACAAGGTAAGCACAAGGGACATCCTTCCAAATATACAGGGATGACTGGCAAGACAAAGAGAACAAGATAAACAGTGTGGGAGTAAAGGAAGATCCCCCTCGTCTTTTGGTGGGAGGATATTGGCATAAACACATCAAGCACAAGTAACAAGAACTGGAGAACTGGAGGAACTGAAGGAAGACACACACATCAGTTCTGACTTCTCTTGTTCACTAACTCTCAAGCCTGATCAGTGGGACCTCTGCAATTAAGAACCACGCAGGACTGTACCCATCAGCACCAACTATATGGCATCTTCCTTATGGTGCTATATACTCACAGTTAATTTAGAATGTGACTGTCAAAAGACAAAGAATATTACATATGTATTGGTGATGATTAATATTAAAATCTGACCATCAATAAATGTGTTACTAATGAACAAATTGAGTAAAAGTTTATTTTTACAGTTGAAGGCTGGCCTGATTTGCCACTCTTCTAAATAGTTACATCATAATGTTTTTTTAGCTGATATATATATGTGTGTATATCTGTATCATATACATACATACATATATATATAAAATACTTCCATACACATATCGACTTGTGCTCCAGACCCTTCAGCCAGCTTCGTTGCCCTCCTCTGGACACACTCCAGCACCTCAATGTCTTTCTTGTAGTGAGAGGTCCAAAACTGAATGCAGTGTTCGAGGTGCAGCCTCACCAATGCCAAGTACCGGGGGACAATGACTTCCTTTATACTGCTGGCCTCACTGTTTTGGACATAAGCAAGGATGTTTTTGGCCTTTTTGGCCACCTGGGCTCACTGCTGGCTCATGTTTATAGAAATAATGTATTCTGCCATTATTCCGTAATGAGGTGATTTATGCATAGGATACAGACCTGTTTGGTAATGTTTGGTACAAACATAACATCATTTGCAAAAAATAACTTCCATACTCTGGCAAACGACAAGTCGTAACACCTTACGCTTAAATCCCAGGGTGGAATTTAAAGCACAACAGTGTTAAAGCTCCTAACCTGGAAAACATAACTGAAGAGTATTAACAATTTTTTCTTAAAAAGCATCCAAAGAAGGGCTGATTACTTCTGCCTATCCTTCATAGCACTGTTAAAAACAGAACACTCCTGCTTATGAGCCACCCAGGATTCAAATCAGATATCATCTCATGTATCTCAGGAGCGTTCCCTAATTTACTTTCATTTTTATTCAGGAACTACTTAATGAAAATTGCAAAAGCAGTTGCTTCATTACTAGATTACAGATGGAGGCTCTCATGACCATTATTCTGCCTGATGCCATGAATCTTGAAAAGTCTTTCATGCGCTTTCCCCAGTAGTAGCACAGCTGCTATTGTGAAGCAGCCTGACCGTTCAGAGCTCTCCTGAACCACAGGAACTTGTCTTGGGAAGTGTGAGCTCAAACTTGTTCCAACTCAGGTAACATAAACCCTAGGGCAAGTGCTATAGCCATGATGGTGTTTTCTTGAGCATTTTTAAAAGGAATCGTTTGGTGGGAAAAGGAGCAGGCCATCCCCATGTGCCAAAATATGAGCCAGCAGGGAAGAAGACCAGCCTGGCTGAACAGAGACCTTTGGCTTGAACTAAGGGAAAAAAGGAGAATTTTACCACCCTTGGAAGAAGGGGTAGGCAATTCTGGAGGACTATAAGGATGTCAAAAAGTTATACAGGGAGAAATTAGAAAGATAAAATCCTAACTAGAGATCCAGCTGGCTGCTGCCATAAAACAAGAATTATTTTTACAAACACCTTAGAAAAAAAAGGAAAGCCAAGGTTATTCTCCATCCTTTATTGGATGTGGTGGGGAACATTGCCACAAAGGATGAGGAAAAGGCTGAGGTACTTAATGCCTTCTTTGCCTTGGTCTTTAATAGCAAGACCAATTACCCTCAGGGTACTCAGCCCCCTGAGCTGGAAGGCAAGGATGAGGAGCAGAATGAAGTCCCCACAGTCCAGGAGGAAGTGATTAGTGACCTGCTGCTCCACTTAGACGTGTACAAGTCCATGGGCCCAGATGGGATCCACCCAAGGGTACTGAGGGAGCTGGTGGAGGAGCTTGCCAAGTTGCTCTCCATTTATCAACAGTCCTGGCAAACTGGAGAAGTCCCAGAAGACTAGAGGTTAGCCAATGTGACATTCATCTACAAGAAAGGCAGGAAGGAGGATGTGGGGAACTACAGGCTTGTCAGCCTGACATCAGTGCCAGGGACAGCTGTGGACCAGATCATCCTGAGTGACATCACACAGCATGTGCAGGACAGCCGGGGGATGAGGTCCAGCCAGCATGGGTTTATGAAAGGCAGGTCCTGCTTGACGAACCTGATCTCCTTCTACAACAAGATGACCCACTTAGTGGATGAAGGAAAGGCTGTGGATGTTGTCTGCCTAAGTAAGTCTGCCTTAGTAAAGCCTTTGACACCATCTCCCACAGCATTCTCCTGGAAAAACTGGCTGCTCATGGCTTGGATGGGTGTACTCTATGCTGGGTTAAAAGCTGGCTGGATGGCCAAGCCCAAGGAGTGATGTGAATGGAGTTACACCCAGTTGGTGGCCAGTCATAAGTGGTGTTCCCCAGGGCTCAGTATGGGGGCCATTCCTGTTTAGTATCATTATCAATGATCTGGATGAGGGGATCAAGTGCACTGTCAGTAAGTTTGCAGGCGACACCAAGTTGGGTGGGAGTGTTGATCTGCTTGAGGGTAGGATGGCTTCTCGGAGGGATCTGGACGGACTGAATCAATGGGCTGAGGCCAGTTATATGAAGTTCAACAAGGAGAAGTGCTGGGTGTAACAACCCCACACAGCACTACAGGCTTGGGGAAGAGCAGCTGGGAAGCTGCCTGGAGGAAAAAGACCTGGGGGTGCTGGTTGACAGCCGGCTGAACATGAGCCAGCAGTGTGCCCAGGTGGCCAAAAAGGTCAACAGCACCCTGGCTTGTATCAGAAACAGTGTGGCCAGCAGGACAAGGGAAGGGATTGTCCCCCTGTACTGAGCACTGGTGAGGCTGCACCACGAATACTGTGTTCAGTTTTGGGCCCCTCACTGCAGGAGGGATGAAGAGGTGCTGGAGTGTGGCCAGAGAAGGGCAACGAAGCTAGTGAAGGGTCTGGAGCACAAGTCTTGTAAGGAGAGGCTGAGGGAACTGAGACTGTTTAGTCTGGAGTAGAAGAGGCTCAGAGGGGACCTTACTGCTCTCTACAGCTACCTGCAAGGAGGTTATAGGCAGGTGGGGCTAGGTCTCTTCTCCCAGACAACAAGCAACAGGCAACAAGTGGAAATGGCCTCACGTTGCACCAGGGGAGGTTTAGATTGGATATTAAGAAAAAATTCCTCACTGAAAGAGTGGTCAAGCATTGGAACAGGCTGCCCAGGGAGGTGGTGGAATCACCATCTCTGGAAGTGTTTAAAAACTTCATAGATCTGGTGCTTAGGACCATGGTTCAGTGGTGGACTTGGCAGTCCTGGGTTAACGGTTGGACTTGATGATCTCGAAGGTCTTTTCTGACCTAAATGATCCTATGATTCTATTATTTAAATCTTCATGTGGGCTTGTGCCAAAACTTCTATGGTCCAGATAATTGTGCAGGGTCTCACTGGACCTCCATTTGCTTTCTTATGTGGTTGGGAAGGGAGAGGAGGTGGCAAACCATCCTAATCAGTGTGCAGAATTAGAAAAACCAATACAGCAAACTTTCAAAGCAAGCCGAAGCACATCTGGGGAGAGGTGGTTTTGAGTATCATACCTAAACCATGGTTTGCATGTTTACTTAGATGTTTACTCCATCTAAGATGATTTTTTTAAATTGCTTTTGCTATGAAGACAGGTATGTGCCTTTGCCACAGGGGAGGCTAGGATTCACACAGTTTTATCAATCCTTGATCTTGCAGGCAGTTACACATAACCTTAAGTGCTATTTACCGGAGTAAAACTTCTTGAAAGTGAGACCTGAAAAGAATCAGCTTGAAATGAATGAGGCTATTGATAGAGGTATATTCATCTTTCAAGGTTTTTTTTTTCCAAGAGTATGCAACCTAGAAAAGCAGCATGATATGAAAACAACTCATTAGTCAAAGAGAAATCATAAAACTGAACCTCTGCCTTCCACAACTCTTAAATGAAAACTGCACTGCCTAACTACTGTTTTCTAAAATATACATTGATCTTTCATGTAGTTCAGTATAAATATTTAAACCATTTGATGGATATCTCCATCTGGTTGAGGCACACTAGCTTTTCTGCTTCTATTCTGGCACCAAAGATTGCCACTGCAAAGTTTTTAAGCTGTGTTGCATTTAGGCCTAAAAGAAATCATATCACTTAATTTAGATTTAGGGCATGAGGTATGCTACAAGAATTTGAGAGGTCAAAGGAGTTCTTAAAACTGCTATGTACAGTACAGAGAATTTTAAATTGGGATCCACGTTTCCACAGTGATGACACAACATCCTGATGTGTAATATGATTGAAAGAAGTGCAATACTAGCATCACAGTTGCAGGCTTGGACATTTAAAAGCAGAGTTTCATCTGTGATAGTTGTGTTCTGGTGCCAATCCTTCAGAAGTTAGGGACTTACAAATCCTATTTTGAGTTTTAACTGAGTTATACACAGATCTCTGTATCCTGAGTCATCACTTTCAATTGCAAATAAAACTTTCAAACTCATATTTTATAAAAGTTAAAAGATGTAGTAGAACCTCTCAAAAAAAACACAGCCTGTGAAATTACCAAAAGAAAGAGTTAAAGACCTGATGCAGTAAAATGTTTAACACCCTTAGCACTCATTATTTTAGTAGGAGGGTTAAGAGCACTCACTGATTCATGATATTGTACTAAAGACTTCAGACAATCATTGTATCATCTTTAGATGATCATAAGATTACACCTGTACATTTGAAGTTACTAGCTCCTTGGTAAAATTTGATCCTGATCTTACAAACATCTTACAAATGTATCTTTACTTAGACTTACCATCAGTTTTGGTTTCATTTGTATCTTTAAGTTTTGACTTAGGCATATAGGTAAGGGCAACAGACTGATATCCATTATTATAAACACCAATACTCGATGAAAGCATCAAAACTATGTTAAAGATAGAACACATTAGATGTGGCATTTAAGTTGAAGCACACTCCTCCCTGATGGGCTGAAGTAGGAGTTGTCTGGATAACTTTTAGATTAAAAACAGTAAAGCAGATTTCCAGTGCTCTGATCAGAATCTCTATCGGCAGACTGCGATGAATAATAAAAAGCCTATTAAATAAGTCTTTATCATTACTCATAAGCACAAGCTTGGTTCTGAGCAGGCAGCACAGGGTCTCAAGACTTGTCTGCCTGTCATGGCAGGAGCTGGTTTTAGCCATGGCAGCAATCGCCTGGTGTCCACGTGCCTGTGGCGTCCTTGCATTGGCTTCACTCTGGGGGTGCATGAGGCTGAGGGCTGGGGGAAGAGTAGCCACTGCAAGGGTACATGTAGTCACTGGGGGACAAAGAGTTTCTCTAGGGCAACCGCACTGTAGAAAGTATAGCATGTGGCTATAATTTTTCTGGGAAGCAGTGAGGGGGAAGGACTCTGAAAAGATAATATATAAAAATATCTCCTAGTTGATTTTGAGGCTGAAGAGGAAGGGATCTCACGTATAAACATTGTGTGCCCTATGGTGAAGAATTTGGGATGATGGCTGCTCACTGTGTCATCCATGGTTTCTCTCTTTGAGGAAAGTGGTCACTATTGATGTTAGTACCCACTAGGACATCGCAAGGGTAAACACAATACCAAAGAAAATGAGTAGGCATTTGGAGATTTTCTTTTGTAACGATTTTAGGGATAAAAGTCTTAATGAGGGTTTGCCATACTAATTTGGACTATACATGTCAGCAGTGCTGTTAACTGGCCTAATGAGAAATGTTTGATATATTTTGATTAGACTAGCAAGATTTCAATTAGTCTATCAATGAATCCATGGCTTCATATGTGTGGCATGTTCCCTTTTGACTGTAACAAGATTTTGAGTATAACGAAAGTATTTCCAGCATTGTTACTGGCTGAGTGAATACCATGCTCAGGGAAACTAATGTGAACTTCATCAGATTTTTGTGAACTAGCCAACAGAAGGAATTCAGGTAGGACATACCAGATGTTTAAAAAAGGTTTGCACTAGGATTCTCTCAGGAAACTACTCTGAACTGTTGGAGTAGATGATTTCACTGAAAAGAATGATAGGACTCAGTAAACCAGCAGGAATTAGTAAACAAGATGGTAGAGGTCAGCTGGCCCAAGAGCACTACAGTGAAGCTATCAAGTCTACAAGAACTTGCCTCATAATGTCCTCTCTCTCCTGCCACAAAATTATCACACCATTCTGAGGCTGAAAAGTGAAGGAACAACTAATAATGACATTTCCCTAAAGCCAGTATTGGGTTTGCGTGGCAAGGTTTTGGTAGTGGGGGGCCTACAGGGGTGGCTTCTGTGAAGTGCTGCTAGAAGCTTCCCCCATGTCCAATAAAGCCAATGCCAGCTGGCTCCAAGATGGACCTGCCGCTGATCAAGACCGCTCATCAGTGATGGTGGTAGCACCTCTAAGATAACGTATTTAAGGAGAGGGGCAGAAAAAACAACAAACAACTGCACAACTGCAGTGGGAGAGAGAAGTGAGAATATGCGAAAGAAACAACCCTGCAGACACAAAGGTCAGTGAAGAAGCAAGGGGAGGAGGTGCTTCAGATGCTGGAACAGAAATTCCCTTGCAGCTCACGGATAAGACCACGGTGAGGCAGGCTTTCCCCCTGCAGCCCATGGAGGTCCACGGTGGAGCAGATACCCACCTACAGCCCGCAGAGGACCCCACACTAGAGCAGGTGGATGCCTGGAGAAGGTTGTGACCCTGTGGGAAACCTACACTGGAGCAGGCTCCTGGCAGGACCTGTGACCCCATGGAGAGAGGAGCCCACGCTGGAGCAGGTTTGCTGGCAGGACTAGTGGCTCTGTGGGGGACCCATGCTGGAGCCGGCTGTTCCTGAAGGACTGAACCCCCTGGGAGGGACCCACACTGGAACAGTTTGTGAAGAACCACAGTGCATAGGAAGAACTCATACTGGAGAAATTCATGGAGGACTGCTTCCCATGGGAGGGATCCCATGCCGGAGCAGGGGAAGAGTGTGAGGATTGTGGTGGCTTGCCCACACACCCCCACCCCCACCACTGCCCCACGTTTTAGATACATCTGGTTGTGATGGCTGTATTCAACTCGATGTGGATTTGGGGGTTTGGCTTGAGTAACATGCTTCTCTCACGAAACAGGTAACAGATGCAGTCTAACAATGAACGTGACTGAGTGACGCCTGCGGTGATGTGGGGGCCTCATGCCTCACAGCCCAGTGTTGCTTCAGTAAAAGCCAGGAAGACCCCCATAAATCTGCACCAAATCCCCTGCCCCATACTGAACCATCAGGCCCCACTGACCTTTCAGAACTAACAATTTTTGTTAAAGGCCAATCAACACACAATAATTGACTTAGTCCCACCTCGCCTTGAGTATAAATCTGGCATTCAGAATTCTCTGTTTTGAGGATGAGAACTCCAACCACTGTATGGGTCAATGGGCTTGGAACTGTTTCCTCCCCAAGCAGGGACACCTCTTTGGTAAGACTTGCACCTCCAACTGTGCTGCATATCACTAGGGAAAGTACTGTTAACAAAAGCGCTGAACTCAAGCTCAATGTTTGCAGTAAGTGCATTTAGCAGTGGCAATTCTGAATTTGTTATATCTGTTACCTTAATAAATCATACATTTTTTTTTTTAATTTTGCAAAATTGTTTCAGTGGAAGTCCTTGAGAGGGCTCTGACAGGCAAACATAGACTCTGATGAGTGGCTGTATCCTTTAGACCTAAACTGTTGACCTAGTCTGAGACTAGGATCGGTTCTAGCCGCACCTAGACTCCTCTCTGAGAAGGAGTTTAAAGAGCAAGGGGATCCTTTCCAAACCTCATGACTCAACAGGAGGTTTTTTCCCTCCCTGGCCACATGTCAGGCTCATACACAACATGACAAGGAGTCATCCACATGAGGAGGAAGAAGCAGCAGAAACAACATGTGATGAACTGACCCCAACCCTCATTCACCTTCCCTCTGCACCACTGTGGGGACGAGGTAGAGAAAATCAGGAGTAAAGTTAACCCAGGAAGAAAGGACAGGCAGGGGGAAGGTGTGTTTAAGATTTGGTTTTATTTCTCACTATCTTACTCTTTGATTGGTAGTAAATTAAACTGATTTCCCCGAGTCTGTTTTGCCCATAGCAGTAAATGGTGAATGATCTCTCCCTGTCCTTATCTCAACCCACAAGCTTTTTGTTATATTTTCTCTCCCCTGTCCAGCTGAGGAGGGAGAGTGGTAGAGCCACTTTTGGTGGGTACCTGGCATCCAACCAAGGTCAACCCACCACACTGAGGCATTCAAAATCACCATCTAAAAGCAACGATATCAGTTTTCATGATCACCCTGCTAGAAGACAAGTATCTTCCACCTGCCAGCCTGAAATATCATCCCCAAGGAGAAGGCGACTGCCTTCTCAGTGTGAACCTTCAAAAAAGGTAGCTTGGTCATGTGAAGTTTCTTAATGTTACATCTCAGTATTAGTCATCATGCAGCCCCATGGAGGAGATACGGCTTATTACATGACATTGATCTTGTATTGAGGTATAAAGATGTTTTCTTCCGCCTTCTTTAAACCAAGAAGAGTCAGTTTGAACACATAATTTATACATTAACTTAAAACAGCACAGGAACTGAAGTGAAAGGATCTGAAATCTTGCTTTACAACCAAAAAACTTGGTTAATCAAGATCACAGAAAGCTGGTGAAACAAATCAATAGAATTGGAAGGCTGGTAAAATAGAAATAGTTTATGCAGGAAACATGAACAGGAAAAAAGGAAACCAATACTACACTGTAGATCAAGAATGCTTTGAAGTCACTGTTTGAAGCTGAAAAAGAGGTGAGAGGCAAATTTGTTGCATTTCTCTGGGTGAAAATAAAAGGAGAAAGAACAAAAGAAATGTCCTTATGAAAAAGAAACTGTAGATGAAATTTTTGATCAGGCAACAGCAGCAACCAAAGGATGACAGCAATGTGGGACTAAGTACCTAATTATTTGTTGGAAAATGGTATGTAGGGCACAGTCCTACAAAATGTATGGAGGGTGACTATGGATAGGGTAAGTTAGAAAAGTTCAAATGTGCAGAGAATGTAAAATTCATCCTGGAGAACCTGATAAGTAATCGAGACCATCTCACGATTATTCTTGAAGAGATGGTTAGGGTGTGATTTTTCAGGAAATTTACCCTCCCAAGGGAAACTGTAGATCATGAATTATAGATTTATTGCTTCGACTTCCCCTCTCAAGTCATTGAGTAATCGATTTATAAGCAACCGAATGACAACAGTAAAGAACATACACTGTTTCTGATCATTGCAAATCCTTTTTGACAATATAACTGTAGAAGATAGGTAGAAGATAAGGTTGAAGCAATACCTGAGATCTATTTTGAGCTCAGTAAGCTTTCTGGCACTAGCCCACACGACATTTGTAACATTAGGAAGATCAGGTTAGATACTATGGCCATAAGTCAAATTCCTAAAGCAGTGTGTACTCTTAGAGTAGATAGTAATGGTTCACTGATGAATTGAGAAGATATTTCAGATGGATACTTATAGGGATCTGGCTTGGGCCAAATTCTAATTGGTATTTTCATTAATGGATTGAAAGAAAAGTATTAAGAATATGTTTGTAACATTTGCAGAAAATGCCAGTCTAAGAGGATTCATTAGTTCAAAGAACAAGATGATAATTCAAAATACATCTGATATTCAGAAGACAAAAATAAATAAAAAGCAACAAGTACTTTGCTAGAAAGGAGACATCAGACAATTCATCAAAGAAAGAACAGTATGCTCTGCAGCAGCCAGTGAGCTCTGCAGATTTCTGCACTTGGGGACCTCCATCAATGCAAACAGCAAGAACACATCCCTGCCAATGAGGGGGATGACTCTGCCAATGACCCCAGTGACAACCAGAGCTGCTGTGATGGTGACTTCTTTAGAAAAATCAAAGGTGGGAAGCCTAAATGAAAATCTTATTCCTTTCTTGATTCTGAGCTATCAAAAGCTCACCCCTCCAGTACAAGACACTATTAAGTTCATTGGCTCCTGCTATGTCTTTCTGAGTTGTAGAAGCTCCTTTCCAGAGCTGTGTCTAGCAAGAAGGCTGTCTTTAGATTCCGTTAGAGTTCCTCTTCCACTGCAAAAGCAAGTACATTTGCTGTCGTTGTTTGCAGCCTTGAGGAAGGCATATTTCAAGGCAAAATGCTGTTTGGCTGAGACAGGTTCCGGCCAAAAAAACCCCTTCCACTGTCACAATACAGCCACATTTAGGCTCTGGTCTCTAACTGTAGAATGGAAACGAGAAACATGTGGGCACCATTTGACAGGTTTCCAGTTATCATACTATCCCCCTAGAAAGGGACTGTTTGTGCTGTTTAACACCACCACACAAGGTTTCACAGGGCTGAAAACTCAGTGCCCTTTATCTGGAAAGAAACAGTTCCAAGTTTCGCAAAATGACTCAAAGACAACTCCAACCTTAGGAAAGAGAGAAAGTTACAGAGCCAACTCACTCACATGGCTGTCCTTCACTATTTTATTAGAGATAAAATAATCCGCTTCATTAACAATGTGGTTAAGGATCTAGCATTCAGCATCTGACAAATCCAGACTCCCAGAATAGTAGGAAGAGTGAGCAGAAAGTATTCACTTTTTGCAGGCACAATGTATGTTTCTTTTTACACTTGGCCTTTACCACTTTCATAATGGCACGGGTAAATAAAAAAGGCCACAGGGCAGTAAGAGGCTGGAGAAAGGCCCTGGAAGACTGGAATTTTCTGGGTGTGAGATCCATCCCTTCTTAACCACTGCAGAGTAAGATCCAAATTAGTTGTTAGCTATAAATATTGCAGTGAGAGCAATTACAAGCATGAACCTGTTTGATTTTAGTGTTTGCTCTGCACTGAAGAGAGAACACTGTAATGTAGTAGTTACCTGTCTGTGTCTTTCTAAAATGACAATAAATAGAGCAAGTGCAGTTTCTTACAATTGCAACAACTGTTACAGAGCACGGGGGTTTTTTCTTGCAAGGATCTTGGCTGCCAAAGAAAATGGTCAATTTGGCTCAGAGGTAGAGCTGTGTAACTGCAGATTTGATTCAGTTCTTTACTCTGTCAGTGATAACACGCCACCGTGGTTTCCAGAGGTTCTGTCCTTGGTGCCATAAAACAGTCCACAATACCAATTTAGATCCTCTAAATAGATGGCCCCTGGACCAGCTAGGGGCAAGATCATCACCACTGGTTTTATTAATACCTATTAGCTGGTATGGCCCAGTAATTGTCACAGCCATCTACCTTCGGGTGCTAAAATTAAGTTAAGGGTAAGAGTCTTTAATTCTTTTTCCTGTGTCAGCCATTTCCCTCTCCTTTCTTTCCTCTCCATTTCATTTCATTGCTATTCTTACTGGATTATTAGAGATTTGTGAAGCTATTCCTGCTAACAGGAAACCTTATTTCTCCACAGAATTAAACCTGATACTCTACACAATTAGAAATTGTTCATTACCCTTCCTGCCTGTGAAGACAGTTTTTCTAGAGGCTGTTTTTTCTGATAGCAAGTAGGAGATTCACACAGTGGTAAACAATCCCTCTTACATTGTTTCCTTTATGGATAAGACCTCTGCCACAATTTATCTCAGGTTCTACTTAAGGCGAAATAACTGACTTGGTACTAATCAAAGTCTGATGGAATCCAGACTTTTTTTTTTTCTTTTCACTTTTTCCTAGTTTTAGATTTCTGAGGTTTTTTCTGCATAGGCTGGATCTTCTGTTTCATCGCAATAAATTTCTAACTTGTTTTTTGAGTGTCTAACACTGAAAAGGTGTGTACCAAAATTGAACTTGTGTGAAGTGAGAAAGCAACATAGACATTGTTTTTTTCAGAACGGAGATAAGACTGAATTGTTTCTCATGCTGTTTGGACTGAGTGATTAGATTACAATTTACGTTCAATAGTATATTCCATGAATTTTCCAGATAAGCTCAACAGGGCAGAACATAGCTTACTAAAGAGGATCAGTGCGTGTACTTGTAATGCAGGAAAGTTTTTTAATTAAGGAGCATAAGCAACATTCTTGAGATTTGCCTGAAATGCATCAAGAAAAGGTTGTAAGAAAAGAGTCCTATAAAGCCCAGCCATCCAAAGATCAGTTAGCCATCTGATGTAGGCAACAACTGAGCAATAACCTACAGCCTCTCCACTGCCCAGATCTCCTGGATATTTCTTTTCATTTAAACCTCTGCTTTGGCAGACAATTTGTAGTCTACTCTTCCTTTGTCAGCAAAAGGTTTGTGCCTGATTACAGGTATTTAATAGCAGGAATTGCCTCCCACTGCAAAGGAGGTGGCCTAAGAACCTTAGTGGTGGTTTGGATCAGTAGTTAGAGATCTGTGCACAAAGAGAAACTGGATCAGGGGCTGTTAAAATATCTTATGCCCATGTGGATCTTCCTTCATTGATCAACGTATGTTTCACCAGAGCCAATGTTATTGCAGGTGCCTTGCTGAGTGGTATCTCCATTAATATCTTTTCCAAAGAATGCTTCTTAAAATAAAAAAATTAAAAAAGAGAAAAGAAAAAAAAAATTACCCATGTTGTGAATCCATACACAAACAAGCATTCAAAGGAGAAAAGTAACTGTAAATTTTAAAGATATTTTATCCACAAACACATTTATTATTTATCCTTCTTCATCTTTTCTTCAAGATCTTGTTAGACACTTGGGACATGCGGAGATGAAACTGGGGAACGCGCAGACTGCACTGCCCCATATACCCAACTGTTAGATCAACATGAGAAGAAAAGATGGGGGGAAAATTACACTTGGACTTCCAGAAAGTATTAACAGAATCATTGTTACAGTGTGGAATAATTGGTTTGCTCTACTTGTCAATACTGAAACCTTGCCAAAATACTGTGTCTAGGTCGGTAAGAATGTAGAGACTGACAGCAGAGGGAATTAAAAAGACCCTAAGTGGCGTAAGCCATTTGGTATACTGGCCTGTAAGGACCGAGTCAAAAGAACATGTTTTACCAGTTCCAGAAAAAAAGACACTAAAAGAGGACACAATTTCCCCTGGAAGACAATCTTACTAAAAATGGCCAGTCGGTTGTTCTCTGTGTTGGTTGGCTGATTTGTTTAGAGAGAGGACTGGTAAAATATAATTATCATAGGTGATCAGTTGTTAAGAAAAGTTTTCAGCCTGCAAGGCTAATTATAAACAGGAAAAAAGTTATTCTTGGGGAGTTTATGAAATCTTTTTCACTGAAGATTTTTGTAAAAAGGAGGTAGCTAAACAGCTTTCAGGATGTGGGTTCCGCTGTGTGTATTTTCTTTCATATAGGACAAACTGAGTGGACCTCCTGAAGTCCCTTTGAGGCAAGTGTGTTTAGAATTCTTTTAGATTTCTTCTTTCTTCTCAGCCTGTGTGAAAACCCTATGTTGTGCTACAGCCAGATTATCATGAAATAACTTGTTTTAAAGTTAATTCTTGAGACCCTCTAGTACTGGAAAAGCATTCAAATTTTAACATTGATAATCTAGATTTAAGGATCTTTTAAGATTGTTTGCAAAGCCAAAAAGTATCCTCAAACAAAGCAGTTCTTAATAGGTTTTTTTTGCAGTCATTCCCTGCTTTTACTAACCCCAAATCAACAATAACATAGATTCTGTCTTTCTGCCTTTTAATACGAGCAAATAAGACTGTTCATTTCCTTTTTTTTTTTTTTAAGATTGGCTTTGCTCATTTTCAATAGACTCAGCATGTTATTTCCTCTGAACAGATAGAGATATGGTTTTTTTCTACACAAGGTACTATATCAGACATCTATTTCAAACAAGTAATCTTTGAAGTTAATTTTTGTTTCTGGTAGATCTTTCTAAACTTTCTTTTTAAGTGGAGAGTCGATAGCAAGGATAATAATTTCTATCCTTTGTTACTATTTTCACGGTCTCCTAAAACGTATCTGCCCAAACTTTGCCATTGTTTGGATTCAAATATTCCTCTATACAGGATCTGAACTGATGATAATTCTAGCAGCCAGAAGCTATGTTTAAACCTCAAAAACACTAATTAATTTTAACTACTAATACATGGACCATTCCTTGTCATTTTCTAGTGATTGTTTAGTTACATAGAACTACTTAATTTAGGGAGAATTGTTTTGGATATGGTAGCCCTTTTCTGCTGGAATAAACAGAGTGAGAGTCTGGGAAAGAGGGAAGTTGAGCCAGGCTTAGAAGATGTCATTAGCAGAGTGTCTTGCAAGCCCTCCTGTCCTGGGTTGCAGAGCTTACCTGACCACCTCACTTGCTTGTGAAATTAGAACAGGCTTCAGACTGAATAAAAACGTATCATTGAAGTCACTCATGAATCACAGAACTGCTGCCTGAGGGAAGAGCTCCTTGCAACAAACCCTGTATATTCCTTCACCTTTGTTAACGGGGCTTCCTCTCAAACTGCTCTTACCCAGACAGCAAAATCTTCTGGCCTCAATACTTACATGCATCTTCACATACAGGCTTTCAATCTTTTGTCCTCAGAGAAGGATGTCTGTAAGATAAAGCTAAAGAGAAGAGTGATAATGTTTTATGATAGCCATCTTTCCTGAAGGAAACAAAGGATAATAAAAAAATAAAGCACAAGGGTTTGGATTAATTTTCAGCATTTCTGAAAGGAATACTATTTTCTTTTAGTAGAGCATTTATTTTTATCTTAAACGTATGTGTCTATTTTCCGCAGATAAATATTTCAGGTTTTGTGAACTCAGTCTTAAAACAGTTGTTATATCAAAACTCTCAGCGCTACGTAAATCTCTTTGACCAACGAAACCATTCTTTTCTGCCTTGTATTTAAAATACGAATTGGTATAAAATTTTGTTAAATAAATAGAGGCAAAAGAACTCAGATATGATTAGGAAAAAATTAGTCTGTGCAAGGTTTTTCAAATGTCATGCTCATGCCACCAATCCTATAGGTACACACTCTTCTGCACACAGAGAATTTTTGTACGCTTCTGTTGTTTTTGTTGAACCACAAATTTTAAACTAGATTTGTGTCTTCCTGAAAGGTCAGCACCTTCCTGCAAAAGAAGTAACTGACCTGGGATGATGATTTGGATATTTCAGTCTTAATATTGATACCGGTAATGAAGATCTTTGCTATTTATCGAATTGCATCATAAACTTCAACATGCAAACAAGCAATGGATATGAATTTAAAACTAGAATATGAAAAAAACATTGGCATTGTAAAAAATAGCCATATTTTCATTTGCTAACATCTTTTCTTTATGACCTGTACAATATGCAACATTTAGAAAATGCAGTTGGGTCCGTTGGTTTTGGGTTACTATGCAAAAATAGTTTCAAGAGGTAGGAAACTATATCTAAGGCCTTTACATCTCAGGATATTGAGATAACACTCTGGTACGGGATGTGCTTCAAGATGCCATTGTGATTGGGCAGACAAAGGCAGTATTTCCAGAAATTTTGAAAATATATTTAAAGTTTGGTGGAAAAGAAGTAATAACAGAAACGCTCTCCCAACTTCCAACTCTTTCTAGCGATCATTAAATGAACTTCTGAATGATGACTTGCCTGGAATTTATTTACCTATTTTGCACAAAAAGATAGTTGAAAAAAAATGGTTATTTTCACTTTTCAGTCATTCATGACAGACATCTCTGAAAGTTAACTTGGAATTATTAGCAGACAAAGACAGAGCGCCAAGCTTCAAATAACTTGATTGTGGCATAACATTTTTTTGTCAAATATTCTTAATGAGCTTAATTTCTGTCCACAAAACAATCAAACAGGAAAACTCCTTTTTTCCAACAGTAAAATAACAAGCAACTGTCAGAAATGCAACAATATTTCCATGGATTATGGCAACAGTTGCCACAGAGAAAAACATGTCATTTTCACTTAAGTTTCTGTTCTTCTCAAATGAGAGAGAAGTTAATACATTGTCCTACCAAGATGTTGTAGTTTAACTTTATATCAATCTTCAGTGATAATTTAATTTATCATTTTATTAACAGTCTTGTGATTTATTTTGATCGACTTGATCGGCTTTTGTTGCTTCTGTGACTCAGTGTTAGCTGGTACTCCTAGCAATAGAGGGGGGGAAAGCCCCAGAGCTGTTAGAAGCTGTTCTGTAGTGGGCTTAGTGATACACTTTGCTGGCATTCTGATACTTAGCCACAAGAAACGGATAAACCTGTTCTCTATAAATGATAGTCTTACTGTAGCAGTTCCGTCTAAAAATTCATAAAAACATCTCAGTTCACCCTTACATGATCAATTATGCTCTCTGCTCACCATCACTTGTGTTTTGGCATAAGGCAGCCTAGACTCAATGCCCTGTAAAACCAATATTTACTCCACCATGACGTAAACCAGTATCTACTTGACCCAGTAGGAAATGAGCAATGTCTAAATAGCAAAGCATCGAATACATACAATGATATTTTTGGAGAACAGACCCATTCTGGATATAAATTTTCACTTCAGTGGTGACAGAAGGCCTTTGTGCAGAGATGTATAAAATATGAGGTGTTTAGATATATGTTCTGAGTTACAATAAGGTGGCTTATCTTCAGTGTGCTATAGCCATTTCCAGATACTTAAGAAAATAAGGCTATCTTTAGTAATACACAGAGCAGCTAATTATTTTTTTTTCGTTCCATTCAGTGAACTCATGTGTTTATTAATTGTTAGGATTCACTATATGCTAAATGCTAGGCAAGAAGAAGTCTAAACTTTTAGCCATCAATTCCTAAATGCTGAAGTCAGGCTGCAGTTAGAGGCCTAATCTTAATAGTTATGGAGCAGTATAGCTCTGAACTCCTCAAGACTTGCTTTGACAAGAACAGTTTCATTCTATAATGAACTCCTACGAAAAGGAATGTAATGAAAATGAGAGGCAATGCTTGATAGTATGAAGTGTTCTTTGCTCTTTTTAATATAATGACAGTTTTTTAGACCTTAAGATTTTATACAGATGCATGTGAAGAAAATACTAGATTTTGCAGGTAGAGCTTGAAATGAGTTTCAAATCAGAAACTTGTTCTGTTGGCCTAGGACAAAAACTGAAGACTAAACGTGATTCTGAGCATGCCCCTGAAAGATCTGAAAATCATAGCTGCTGAAAACATTTGTATTTGAGTATAGCTTAGCTACTAGTTCATGTTTTACATAATATGTGCAAGTTAGACTCTATTTTCAATTTCTGCCTCTCTGACTTCATTATTTTCCTAGGAATAGATTTGATTTCATAGTAAAGAACAGTTTTCTCACTGCTAAAGATGCAGTACATCAAGATAATGACAGGTACAAGCATAAGTCATCACATTCTCTCAGCACATAATACATCCATCACAATGTGATTTTTATCTGTGCAGTTTTTGATTTCTTCTCTAAAAAAGCCCAGGACAGCATTATAAACCCCTACCTTCAGCAAATGTTGATGGAGAATTCAAGATGTGGGAGAAGCAAGTTTTAACATTAGTCTTGCTGTTTATTTTTTATATACATATACATATATTTGAATAGTTAAACCTGATTTAATCCTTTTTTTAAATTTTTTTTTCCAAATTTGCTACAGCTTGACTGTAGGGATACTTAATTAGGGTTTGCTGTTTTGCTGTCTGCTTTCATTTACTCAGTGAGTTGATTACTTTGCCATTTCTTCTAAATATTTTTTTTCTCCTTGCTTTATTTTCCACCACTCTATAGTACACATTTCATCTTCTCTTGTTATTTTTTATTTGCCAGAAAATTTGAAAATATCAGGCTGCAGTTAAAAAGACTTGCATAAGCAAGCAACCTAATGCTGTAGTTAAATGGACCAGCTTCAACTGACTTCATTTGGAGTGAAATCAATCATTCTGACACCTTGAAAATCCTCAGTGTCTCACATTTTTTTCCGAAAGATGAGAGGATGCTCTTCTGTTTTCCCAGCTGCTCTAACTGCATTACTGCTTTCCATCAAATTTCATTCTTACAAGAATGTACATCTACATTTTACCTGTATTCATACATTAGTTTTTTACTGCCTCATACTAAAAGTTTACTCTTCATAGATTTGGTATTAATCTCTGAATTCTCCTCTTTGAATTTATAGATTATTATTCTAATTTCTGACTTCTTTAGCTGTCACAGAATCACAGAATCACAGAATCACAGAATCACAGAATCACAGAATGGTTGGAGTTGGAAGGGACCTCTGGAGATCATCTAGTCCAACCTGTCTAACGCCCCTGCTAAAGCAGGTTTACCTAGAGCAGGTTGCACAGTCACATCCAGACAGGTTTTGAAAGTCTCCAGAGAAGGAGACTCCACAGGCTCTCTGGCCAGCCTGTTCCAGTGCTCTGTCACCCTCAAGGTAAAGAAATTTTTCCTCATATTCAGAAGAAACTTCTTGTGGTTCAATTTGTGCCCATTGCCCCTTGTCCTGTCACTGGGCACTACTGAAAAGAGTCTGGCCCCATCCTCTTGACATCCACCCTTAAGATATTTGTAGACATTGATGAGGTCCCCTCTCAGTCTTGTCTTCTCCAGGCTACACAGGTCCAGCTCTCTCAGCCTTTCCTCGTAAGGGAGATGCTCCAACACCCTCATCATCTTTGTAGCCCTCGGCTGGGCCCTCTCCAGTAGTTCCCTGTCTCTCTGGAGCTGGGGAGCCCAGAACTGGACACAGCACTCCAGATGTGGCCTCACCAGGGCAGAGCAGAGGGGGAGGATCACCTCCCTCAACCTGCTGGCCGTGCTCCTCCTAATGAGCTCCGTATCCCATTGGCCTTCTTGGCCACCAGCGCACACTGCTGGATCCTGGGCAACTTGCTGTCCACCAGCACTCCCAGGTCCTTCTCCTGAGAGCTGCCTTCCAGCTGGCCAATCCCAGCCTGTACTGGTGCATGGGGTTGTTCCTCCCTGGGTGCAGGACCCTACACTTGCCTTTGTGAAACTTCATTATGTTCCTCTCTGCCCAGCTCTCCAGCCTGCCCAGGTCTCGCTGCATGGCAGCACAGCCTGCTGGTGTATCAGCCACTCCTCCCAGTTGTGTATCATCAGCAAACTTGCTGAGGGTATGCCCTGTCCCTTCATCCAGGTCACTGATGAATAAGTTGAATCAGACTGGACCCAGTACCGACCCCTGGGGAACCCTGCTAGCTACAGGCCTCCTGCTAGCCTCTGCACTGCTGATCACAACCCTCTGGGCCTGAGGTGCCATAGTCTCTTGTGCTTCCTTTTTTCAGAAAGATACTGTTTTTAATGGCATAAAACCAATCAGAAACTTTATTATGCTTTGCAAGAAAATTCCAAAGGAAGAATGTCCTCTGCTTTTTAGGTATTTGGATGCTTGAAGTCAGCCTTCAATTATATCCCATGTGGCAAAGGAACTTCAGATCCATATCTGAGAAAAATGGGGACAAATCACACCTGCTCTCAGATATGGAATACCTTCACAATGCATGTATTTAATACATAAAAATGCACTCTAAAATCAAAAGTTAAATTCAACCAAGCCTGTTTGGTCTGCTAACAGTTAAAACTCTCTAGGTAACAGAGCTTCAATGGCTGGTTAGCCACCTTGGCCACTAGCTTGAAACTTACATACTCAGTTAAAACTGAAGGAAGCAACGTAGGTCCTGGAGTGTGAACTCTCTCCATTGCACATCTAGCACATTCATGTCATAAAGCATCAGCTGAAGGAAAGTTGCCACAGAGCAATGTTTTGCTGCTGAAAAGCAGGGTGTGATATGTTTGGAAAAAGAGATTAATGATCCTGAATGATATTAGCATTGGTCTGTAATTCCATTCAAGCCTTTGAAAACAGGAAGCACTGGGAACTAGTAAGGCAATCTTCGCACTTATTTTGCATGTCTTAGCGTGTTGTGTAGTGTGAAGGGAAACGTCTGTCCCAGCAAATGCCAGATCGGTACATGGAGAATCTGAATAATTTTTTATTTTTTGGGGGGGGTATTTCAAACCTGTTTTGTAGAGGCAGGAAAGGTATAACGGTATAGAATAATGGGCACTCAGCCTTAAAAGCCTTAAATCCAAAAAATTGGTGAGCCAGTATACAAGCTGCATCTCCCTGTTATTGCAAGGACTGGGATTTCCTGCACCCATTAAGTGTTTCGCAAAGCAAAGTGAAGAGAAAATCAAGTATGGAGTACATTTTTCCTTCCTTTCCTGCCTGAGTAACTGTGATTTCTAAATAACTGAGAGCTACCAAGGGTTCTGAATAGCTGAGTGCCACTGCTTACTAAAAGCAACCTGTAAGAACACTGAAATAAAAATTATTTTTCTGTTGTGCTCGTCTGAAGTTTTTTTGTACAGTGCAGTAAAACACAAGAACTAAACCTTTCCAGGAATAAAGTAAGCAGCCTGTTAGGATTATTGCAGACAGAAGCTTTTTGTTACTGCAGGAGTGGAGAGATAATGAACTAAATCAATAGTGAGTACCTCTGACCTCCTTCTCTGCAAGGTCTCAGCTATGCTCACACACCAAGGGGAGCGAGGCCAGGTCCTGCAGGTGCTGACTGATCAGGTCTTTCGTGCTGTTGCCACATAGCCTGAGGCTCCTGAGCCAGTCATTCCGCCAGGCCAGTGGGCTGTGGGAGCAGTGGCAGCAGCCGGTGTGCTCTGCCTGTCCCTTAGCATCCAATGTTGCCCATAGCCTGGCAGCAATGAGAAGCTCAGGGAATCCAAGCAAATGGATCTGTTGGGCAATAGGCCCAGTAGCCAGCCACGAGGCTAGTGATCTGTTATTTGGGCATGGCCCAGGGTAGAGTAGCGCAGAGAGATCTGCTGTGTACCTTCAGTTTTAATTCAGAAAAGTCGCTGGCACAGGTGTACTTGTCAAAGCACTGTCCTTCACAGTGTCCCTTAAAAAAAGATAGATTACTCTAGACACAAAGACATGAAACACTACATCATAGTAAGTGTACCATAATTCAGTGACCAAGATGAAAAAGAACATATTGTTAGCCATTTAAAATACCAGATGGGAAGTTTAACTTTCTCATTCCTGTCTCAGAGTCTGCCTAGAACTGTCTCTCTCTTTTTGTCAAACACACATATCAGAATCTCTCCTTAAAGCATCTGAGACTGAGAACATTTTACACAAAAAGAATTAACAGAATTACGTAGAATGATTTTCATAAATTATTTGTGTGAAAGCTGGGTGCCATGAAAGCTGCATGCCATGAAAGCTGCTTGGAGTTTCAACATTTATTCAACAAAAATAAAGGCTATCTATCCTTCCTGAGATTTGCCAGCATGGTAGATTTAGCCCAGCTGACAGCCAAACACCCACCCAGCTGTTCATTCACTCCCAGTGGAACAGGAAAAGAAAATCAGAAGAACAGGAATGAGAAAGCTTATGGGTCAAGCTAAAGACTAGAAGATTACTTACCAATTGCCATTGTGGGCAAAACAGACTCAACTTGGGGAAAATTAACTTAATTTATTGCCAAATAAAGTAATATTTAATTACTAATTTGAGTAGCGGGAAGCAAAAAGGCAAACACTCAAACAACACCTTTCCTTCCCTGTTTCCCAGGCTCAACTTTATTCCTTGACTCTTGATTCCTCTCCTCCCACCCTTGTTACCACTGCAGTTTATCTTCAGCCCCTTCAGCAAGGACATGGACAGAGAAAGGGTGGAACAGGTTGTTTGGGTCAGCTCATGGTGGTTTCTCTCCTTAAACTGCCAGGCTGTGACAGTTCCTGAGTCTTTATGCAATAGTCTTTATGAGTAAAATCTGTGTGAGATCTGTCTGGGTATATATATGTATACATATATATATATATATATATATATGCACTTACATATATTTTAAAGTTTTATGCACTTACATATATTTTAAAGTTTTATAATTTCAGATTAATTTAAATGAGAACTATTTATTTTGTCTTCCAGAAGCTGAATGGATAAGGCTAATTTGGTTTGTTCCATACAAATAAATGTTGCAGTATTGTATAACTACTCTTCTCCAGGATCCCTAAAGGAAAAGAAAAACATCTGTGCTTAATTCATAAAAATCAAGGCATTTTTATGAAGCACATTCATTTCCTAAAAACAGAGGATGTGGTCAAAATGCTTATGTCACAAGGCTGTCTTAGCAAAAGGCTTAAATAAATAGATCTGACCCTAATGTTGCCTATATACCCACCATATACACCAGCCTCTGAATAAAGGATCTGCCATCCCTGTGAGACAAATCATATGCAGTTAGCTTATCTTTCTTTCAGCTACCCTGTTTAAATTCTCCAGTAACTAAACTCAACAATTAAATAAGACGTGTATTTAACTGACACAAAAAAAAAGAAGTTTGGGATAAGCTGGCACAAATTCTGTGCTTATGCTAAAGCAAAGGAGATGCAGGGGTTATGTGCAAATCCAGTTCTGCATCCTGCCTGCACATGAAATTCAAACTTTTTCCTGGTCTGGCTTTTCTGTCTAGAGAAGTGCCCTGTACATTGATAGATGACAAATGCATTGCTTTGGAAATGACACCTCCTTCATCTCACAAATGCAAATGTTTTATAACAGCTTTTAATTCTTCACAACGATCAATACCTCTTGTTGATTTCCTGGAAGCTGATCATTAGTTGGAAGAGTATTTTTAGTATTTCATATCTTTAATATGACTTCTTAATATCTTCGCTTACCAATGTTCTTTTTCTTCTTACCACTCTATTTCCTGCTCCTCTTTTTGTTTTCCTCCATCAGTTTCCTTTTCCTATCTTGTGTTTTCTCTTCATGGCCTGGCATTCTGCTGCTCAGCCCTGCATTATCCAAAGGCATCCCTTTTTCTTTTCAGACTGTACCACAAAAGATTACTGCAGAAGGGTACATAGGCAGTGGTTTTAACAACTAGATGAGTTATGTATGAGGCCTACAGTACCTATATTGAGGGCATGCACAGCCTGAATGGATAAAAACTCCACTATGGAACAGGAAGGAAGAAGATCAAGCCACCCAAAATCCCAGCCTCTTGCCTTATTCTCAGCACTGCTATATATAGTAACACTTTTCTTCCACACCTATTGCATGTCTATGTCTTCCTCCTGAATTTATTATTTTCTACTCAGTTTATTCTCAAAATTCTTCTTAGCTTCTTCTTGTGTCCTGTCCTGTCTTATACTCTCTTCACCTAAATTTTTTCTTTTTGCTCCCAAAATCAAGTTTCTTTGAGTCAGCTGGTTTTCTCCCCCCATCAGACACCAAAATAACCTTTGCTACCCACAACTAGCATGTACGGCCAAAAATGTGAAGCTTTAATTTTAATGTATCTTATTTTCTAATGTTCCACTAGTAGTGATACTGTTTGGTGGATTGCATGGACTGGGTTCTTTTTAAGGCTTTACTCTACAAAAGGCTGTTTTAAACAACTTCTTTTAAATAATGAAACCAGACAAGAGAATAGCTAATTATCTCCTTCCTGCTTCCCCCTGGCTCTCTGCCCTCCACCCCCACCCCCCACCCTACCCCCTGGCAGTGCAGAGGAGCATGAGCTGTTTTCTTTGTGAATGGATCTTTGTGACGTTTTCCCCATTTTTTTTACTTAGTCATATAACCATATTCTGGAATGTTTACTAGGCTCAGGACAGGGTGGGCTGTTACGGAAATTTGTGAGAAGCCTTTTGAATTTCTGAAAAAACAGGACTATGCTTTCCAAAACATTCCATATTTTTTTCCTCAAACTCCTACCACCACCAAATTTCTAAGTTCATATAAATGTTAAAATCAGTTGCTAGACAACATGTAGGAATCACTTCTGAATGTGTGTAGATGGCTTTTTAGGAGGCCCTTTAGGGGGCAAAAGATCACCAGCATGCTCATTTGGTTAGAATGAGGAAAATACTAATGAATTACTTATGTCTGGTATTTTGTTAAAACATCCTCAGCTGATAGAGTTGTATTCAGTTTGGACCTAGCCTAGGTGAACTGACATGTAGAACCAGTTAGGATGACAAAAATTAACACAGTGTAACATATATATGTAAAGATTTACTGTAACAGGAGAGGAATTTTTAGAAAGGTATGTACTACAGCTCTCTAGTGCCCATGGGGTCTGCACACTTGAAATGTAAACATATTGAAAAAATTTGAAAATTCAAAGATTAGCAGTTGTGGTCACTGGAGCTTACTATAGAGTATCAATACTGCAAAGTACTGCCATTACTATGACTAAACAGCTTTAAAATTAAGTAATGCAAGTAATGAAAATGTTACATGTTCTGGACAATTTACTAGAGAAAAAAAACCAGACTTCCCAGAGAAAGCACTTCATTGAAATTTAGATGAAAGAGGTAGAATGTGAGTTAAGGGCATATTAGACATTAATGCTCCATTATTCAGCCAGCAGACAGACAGTGTTGAGATCTGATTTGTCATGCCATCAAGCCTCAAAATTAAGGACAGGCATTGCTGGTACTGTAACATAGTCTATAATGCAGCAGATGGCATGGCAATTAATGTTTACTGGACAAGGTCTCTCTTAAGTTGCTGTTGCTTAGACTTTGTGTCTGCAGAGCTGGGCTTGCTTGGCCATAGTTACCTTACTTGGCTCCAGAATCTTTCTCACGGCAGGAATATTTGGTTGCTTTTGCAATTAGTCAAATGCTTTCTAAGTTTTAAAGCTGTGGCCAAAATGCACAAATTCAAAGCCTACCTTGTGAAAAAAAAGCTTGTCTAATTTCTTCAAACCAAGCTCCACACATTGAAACAGTCTTTGGGGTGTAGGTGCAGAGCAGGGATGCCCTGGGTAGCTCCATGGAGTCTGACAGCCAGAAAGGCTGATGACCACATGTGCTGCTCTCATCAGAGGTCAGAAAGGCCCAGAGCATTATGATGCAATATCATAGAAATGTGAAAAAATAAGGTTGTAATGAGCTTTCTGGTTCTGAGTTGGAGTTATATTTTGCTCTGTAGCTGGGGTCAGCCTTAGGCGGAGAAAAGAAGGAATTGCCTGGTTTATTTTTCTCTTGCAGTATTCTGTAATCATTTCAACAGATGTGACTTCAGATTGGTATTTGCACTCTTCCTTTGCCAGAAGAGTGATAAGTTCAATTAATAATCAGCTAGCCCTCACCAAGAAAAGCACTGTTTACTCAGGACAGCAGCATTACAATGAAAATGAAGATGAGATATAAATGCCTGTCTTGCTTAGCAGTGGTCTATTTATATCCCAAAGGAAATATAAATCTGAATTTCTTCCCTGTGACTGTTCACTCAACTCCTGCCCAGGTTCTGGCCTAACACACAGCTCAGGCTAAGGCCTGATGTATGCTGGGAGCAGCGTCATTAGGTCAACGCAAGAGCAAGATGCAGGCAGGACGGGATGGACAGGGAGGGATACAGGTCATTATGCAGCTGTCACCACCTGCTGCTTGCTGCCTCCTGCAGCCATTGTCTTTTGCATCCTTGCATATCAATTGCCCAAAGTTTCTTCTGTATCCATTAGTTTATGGAAATGGCATAAATCAAACTTCCAAGCTGGGAGGTATAAATACATCAGTTTACCCAAAAAGATTTTGAAGTGGATCCAACAGCAGCTGGACTGCTGGGGCTTTGGTGCTTCCCCATGAGATACAGGGGGGACACACTCTGAGAGGGAGGAAGAAGAATGAGCTCTCCCACCCTTTGCAAGGTAAGGGTTTTGCTTGTTGGTACATGAGTTACAAGTTAGAGAACTTGTGAGTCGCGAATTACTGAGGTAATGAATGAGTGATTTCATGTTAGACTAGCCTGTAGAAAGAAGACTGAGCCCATATATGAAGTGTTTGTTTGTTTTCCTTCCTAATGAGTTCATACAGTAAAGTTTAATTTACAGAGTGTATTGTCCTGTAAATCAGAAAGATTCAAATGAACCATGACACCGCCCCTAGTGCTTCTCATACTTCCTACA
Organism: Ibycter americanus; assembly: GCA_035590275.1. Classification (NCBI taxonomy): domain Eukaryota; kingdom Metazoa; phylum Chordata; class Aves; order Falconiformes; family Falconidae; genus Ibycter; species Ibycter americanus. The sequence continues at coordinate 83,553,632 of JAVJGI010000040.1, read as the reverse complement.
GTCCCAGGCTAGTCATTTGCAAACTATTTCTTCAGGCCAGGACTGCCGATTATGTGAGTTTTAAGTCTTATTTCCTTATCTGCCTCTCTGACTAGGCCTAACTATTTCAAGTATTCCTTCTAGTAGGGAGAAGATTTGGACAGTGGCACTTGAAATATGTTTCACTTGCATAGTTTCACCATAAGATTGTGATCTTACTGGCTCCTAACCTTTCCCAGACTCTTTAGTTCACCATCCTTTAGTTCACCAGCTTCCTTTGGGGCTTGCTGCTGACTGAATTCCTGGCTCCCTGTATATCATTTATAGCCCTAACACAGTAGCCTTTTGCTGTTCTATGATCCTACAGCATTTGTCACACGGGGTATTGATTACTCAAACCCAGGAATATAGAAAAATGAGAATTTATTCAGGTTTATGATAAGCTGTACCAATTCAATTGTTCTGCATTTAAATAATTCACAAGTAAATAGAGCTTCTGTACTACAGTAAGCCATCCACCCACTCTTACAAATTTCATTTTGCTAGCTTTTGTTAATGTTAACTTTCTGAATTCCCCTATTTATAAGTGAAATCACCCCTTGGAATTTAACAGAAAATTAGCATTTCTTGTAACAGTCATTTCTGAACTAGCAGCTGGTTTCTGTTCTGTATGCAGGGATTGGAGTTTTATTTAGGCTATGAATGTAAATCTTGGATAAAACTAGAAAATGTTGCTATCAAATGCTTATTCAATGCTATTTCAGTACTGTGATAACGAATTAAAATTAATAATAGCATATATTACATTCTACTGAGGATACCTAAGAGATCTAAAAATGACTATGAATTCAGCCCCAAGAACCCTGTAAGGTATTACACACTGTAACGGGAAACAAATCCACCGTGTCATACAGCAAATTGGAACCAGATCCAAACAGAATGATTGTTTTGTGGCTAAGGAATATGCTTTCTGTCACTGTATAGAGCAGAAACGACAGCTAATTTTCGCTTGATTGTGCTTTTATAATTTAAGTTTAAAAAAAAAATTAAAATATTTATGGTACCACTATTGTGAATAATGTTATCACAGACAGGATCATGTACTTATTTAGACCTTAATAGTTGACCAGACTATTAATTTCTTCTATCAAAACACAGAACTGTATGATTCCATATCCATTTAACTAGGTAATATCCATGTTTTTTCAGGACATTGCCCATAAAGGAATAATGAAAAAGTCTGTCAGACAGTGAGGTAGCAAAAACTTGCCAAGCCCCCAGACTTTATCAGTTCAGTTTACAGAAACACAATGTGTTGTGGAAGTTGAAGGAAGTATGCTAGAAAGATGTGCTTCTCAAAATACCTGTTTGTTCCAGTTTAGGAAACACTAAATCAGATTTCATTTTGGGGATTATCCTTACTGGGAGATGGACCAAATCTGCATTTTTTTAATTATGATTAATTTTATTTTGTTTTGTTTTGAGGGTTTAGTTTTGTCTAGGTTAAGGAGCAAAATGCCACAACCTAGTGAAGCTTTGACTAGGCCATATGAGACTTGAAAACCAGCAGTAGTAGCTGGTATGGTGATGAACTTTCCTTCTACTCAACTTCCTCAACTACTTCTTATCTTTAAGCAATATTTTATTATAATTTTAGTGCATCTGAAATTTGACTTCAAAACTACCTTTTAGCAGTCTGTTTCTGTCCAGTGATTACTTCCAAATATGAGGTGAATATGTTATGTCTTTTTTAAAAAATGAGGTAGAAACTCCAATGTTCTTTATCACGGATTTCTTTTTTACCATTCAAGGTAAATGAACAAAAAGAGTATCTACTTTATTTGAAGAAGATAATCAGCTGATAGAAGTTTCTGACTGTACTGTAACTATGCAAAATGTGGTAAACCTGGTGAGTCATTTCCTTCAGAAAGGATAGCTACAACTGCTAAGCAAATACCCATGGAAAGGCTTACATCTCAGTAGACCCTGCAAGAAATATCACATTTTTTTAATCAGAAGGAAAAGTTTGTCCTGTATTTACAGAACTCAAAACATATCAAAAGACTGAGTCACTTGTTCAGCCCTTTTGTCCTAAGAAGTGAGTCGTCTTTAATACATATTAACTTTTTTCAGTGAAAGCCAGGAAGTTTAAATAACACCTTGTCATCAATACTAGTTAGAAAGGCACGGAGCACGTTCCCATTGCAGATGGGGTTGCATAAAAATTTAGCTGCCAACCCCTAAGAAGCTGTTCAAGGTTTGAGGAAACCAAGTCTTGCAAGAGTCCTACAACTTGATAGCATTTCATGAAGCACTGTAAGACCTGAGACCAAGGTTTAGTTTGTTAACAGAACAGCTGAGGATAGCATACTTTTCTTCTTGGAAATTACTCCTATAGAACTGCATAATTCCTTGCTTTGCTTAGCTGCAGGAATTTCAGCAATTTAATGAAAGCAAATACATAAAAATAAAAGGCAGAGGGAAGCACATGAAATAAAAATGTTAACCCTAAAACCTTGAGTTCAGCCACGTTGTAACCTACTGTAAACAATGTCTTATCAGGGAAAGGATTATGCTATCTTTTCTGCAGGTAGTGTTATCACCTACACTTACGATAACATCTTCAGATATCAGACATTTATGGAACTCTAGCTGAAAAAAAGCTTAGCAGATACCCTTCTGAATGCATTTTTCTTAGCTGGACAGCTAATGACCTGCTGTTCAAATATTTTTTTAAATAGTGTGGTGGAAGTGATGTCATGTGTGTATACTCTTTTTGCTTTTCTCTTTACACCCAGAATCTCAAAGGACAGTCCCCACAGCTGGTCTTGCTAAGCCGGCAGTGACTTGCTAGCTCTGCACAGATATGGGTTCTAGGCCAGTGTGAGCTGGTTACATCCATACTGCTTGTAAGGTTCAGGTTTTGAGTTCAGACCAGTCCTCAACCTGTGCCATATTTTTCGTTGCTTGGAGACTGACATCCCTCAAACTGGTGAAAAACTCAAGAAGAAAGCACTGATAGAATTTATCCAATATACAATTTATCCAAGCTCAGGCCTAAGGCAACATAATGCCAAACTGAACTGGTTAAAGTATTAAATATATTAATATTAAGTATAAAGTATTAAGTAATGTAGAGGAACTGTAGAGGGTTAATTAACATTGATAATATACAGTTGTGGGCTTGCTTCTGGGGCAGCGGGTTGGCTGATGTGGATAATGT
>JAVJGI010000040.1:83439838-83550330 GCA_035590275.1 Ibycter americanus | reverse complement strand
GAGGCAAGAAGCAGGGTGGACTGGCCTGAAGAGGATGAAGAAACAGCATGGACAGTAGATGAACTTTTGGAGACTTGCGTGGGAAAGCCTTGTTGCAGCATGATAGTTTTGTAGTGCTGCAACAAAGTAACAGACTGGAAAGAGTCCATTGAAGTATCACTAAAATGGCTAGCATCAGATATATAAAGATACTGAGGGAATTGGATTTACTTAACATGGATGAGAGAAGAATTGGGGGTATGTAACTGCAGCCAGCCCTTGCATTAAAGGGGGGTTATGCAAAAGAGGGATGAAAATAATCTCAGAACTGCACAATGAAAGGATGAGAGGCCATATTCATAGGCTGCAACAAAGGAATGCCAATTGGACACAAGGAAAATTTTCTTAATAAATAAATGTAATGGTCAAGCACTGAAACAGATGGACCACAGAGGCTGTGAAATCTCTGTCCTTAGTGATTTTCAAAACTACACTGGACAAGATCCTGAGAAAACTAATCTAGTTCTGAAGTTAGTCCTTCTTTGCAAATTTGAATGATCCCTTCCAAATTAATTTTTTTGTATGATTTCTGTGATGTATGCCCTGAAAAACAATGTGGCCAGTTCTGGATTCCCCAGTGCAAGAGAGATAAGGAGCCACTGGAAAGAGATCAGTGAAGGTTCACAAGGATAATGAAGGGCTCAGAGTATCTCTACTGTGAGGAAGGCCTGGAGAACAGAAGGCTCAGCAGGTATCTCATTAGTGTATATAAATACCTGAAGGGAGGATGCAAAGAAAAGGGAGCCAGGCTTATTTCAGTGGTGCTCAGTGACAGGACCAGAGGCAACGGGCACAAACTGAAACACAGGAGGTTCCCCTTGAATATTAGGAAACACTTTTTCACTGTGAGGGTAACACAGGTTGCTCAGACAGGTTGTGACACCTCCATCTTCAGAGATATTCAAAAGCTGCCTGAACGTGATCTGGGGCAACCATCTCTAGGTGGCCCTGCTTGAGAAAGAGGGTTGGACCAGATGACCCCCAGAGGTCCCTTCCAACCTCAGTCCTTCTGTGATTCTGCAATATATGGTGTGTTAAAAAATAGTCCTGGTACTGTGTTGACAATACAAATTAATCCTGTGAGTTTCTTTTCTTTTTCATGTATACAGCTACAAATGACCTGAATGTCAACAGTATCCAATATTCAGTGATTGCTTTTGTCCAATTTATAAAATATGAAAGTTTTATTACATAGTTACTGTTAATTGACAAATATTTGCGTAAATTTTGGTGAAAACAGGGGTACTGAGTATTCATGGGTTTCATGGGCTTTAACAGAATTATTTTTTAAAAGCAACATTTGTTTTAGTCATAGTAAGGCATTGTTCAAGATAATTGTGGAAATGTCTTGCTAGGTCCCTGAAAATACTATATAACCAAAGTTTAAACACAAATTGAAAAGCCCCTCCTTCCCTCTCTCCATCACAGCAACCTTTTCTGCTGTACTCACCAAAAATCCAAGAAAAAAAACCCAAACAACTCAGAGCTTCGAATCAAGATTCAAATTAAATGCACTTGGCAACCAAAATTTATTCCATTTGAACTCTAATACACAGAGTTCTATCAAGGTTGGGTAATAATTTAAAGAAATATAAAATGATTGTGTCTTATGGTCCCTGTGTCAGTATCAGCAATGTTATTAAATAATTGAACTGTTCTACCTTGTGCTGGAAGCTATTTTTTCTCTGGAGTAATTAATGTTCAAATGGAAGGAAAAACAAATGCAAACCAAGCAACTGTGTGTGACATGATTAAGATAGTCTTGGGTTTTATTTTTCTAATAATGTTGGCTACATAAAGCAAAAGCTCAAGCAAACATCTGGGTCTGTTACTTAACAAGCCTTTCAACTGCAGTAGCTGTAGCATCTTTGCTGTCTGGAGAACACTAAACTTTTTGTAAGTTCTGTCTTTGTTTGCTGAGTGTTTTTTTCCTTCTTTTAATAGTCTAGATGAGATAAACCAGAAGAATAAACAGAACTTTTCTGAGGAATCCACAGGTAATTCACCAAGGTACACAATCTAACAAATGAGTTTAACAAACAGGTTGGCTGATAAGGATTCTTTTTGTGTTTGTTTTTTTTTTAAGTTGATTAGAATTTTTTCATGAGTTTAGTTTAGAATCATGTTCATTTATGTCTCCCTTAACTATTTCTTAGAAGCATTTTTACTACAAATTAAGTTGAAGGATAAAGTACTCTCACATACATCACATTTATTACTATAGTGGCATGCCACAGCCAAGATCGTTTTACAGATTTCTGTTTTGTCCACATCAATGCCAGCAACAGTAGGAACAGGGATGGCTCTTTGTTGGGATTTTTTTTGTGACAAATAATCCAGTTTTCCGGGGTTTTTAAGAAATAGCAGGAATTAAACAATCATCATAGGAAAGGAAAGTGCCATCTCTGGGTATATTAAAAGGAGGTAATTAGGATGTGACCCAACCATTTTCCTATTTACAGTAACAAAAACTTATATTCAGGCAGTCAGGTTCCTTCACGGCTTGCTGCCACCTCAGCAGCAAGAATGGAATCAAGTGAAGTCTTTCCACTCATTTGGTTTCTGTGGTTTAATACTTGCCAAGTAATTTAAACCACAGTTCCTTGGCTATGCCAGGACTTCTTAACTTCCTAGCTAGAAAGAGACTGGTACATGGTGTCCAGCACAGCTGTGGGTGTGAGGGTAATCATTCTTGTTTAGCTATATGTTCCCATTTTTAGGAAACTATTTGCCTTCCTGAGAAAAAGAGGTGAGTTCAGTGTTTTGCTCTCTAGTTACTTCTATTCCTCTTTTATTCATTTGTGACTGGGGCATTAAAGCACTGAACGGATTCTCCATTTTATTTTTATATGAGAATATAAATACACGCTACAATTGTGTCTCATGGATTCACGGTTGAATGAAATGCTAAAGTGCTATATGTTTTATGGGACACTCAATTTTGTAAGCTAAGCAGTAGTGTAAAGTAGTCTGAAGGTCTGCTTGATTTGAAAGATAATTGCAAATACTCCTGAGGCTTTTAAGAATTGTGATTTATTACTGGGCAGTTTATATTTGAATTTATTAATAATATTCTGAAGTAATACAAACTCTTGCCTGTGACAGAAGGATTCATAAAGACAGTGTTAGTGTTTTGTGACACAACTAAATGACAGCTTTCACTTCAGTGTATGTAAATTTCTGTAAATATAGTGTGACACCTTTTCTTTGTTATCAAGGTTTTCCATCAGAAAATATGTCCAGTCTCCCCTGATGCTCAGTAAGGCAAGCAGAATATTTTAGTTTCCGAGGATAGCAATAGGGAACTACCATCTCAGTTTGCTTCTTTAAACACCTTTCTTTTGCTCCACTGACATTAGTAGGTACATACAGAAAACAAGCCAACAATCAACATGGAGAACACAAAATACAGAAGTATTTATAGAGGGTATCCAGAGTAGCCAACATAAAAGTGGTAAGACTGCTCTAGCAGTGAGCAGGGTGGAAGCTGATTTAGGAATGGATTGAGATTAATGAGATACGAAATGACTAAGCAGATAAAGGGCCTAACTGAGCTGAAAACGGCTGGGGAAATGCAGGCTCCATATGGTTCTCAATGCACTTTTCCTTTCTTCATACAAGTATTCAGAAAGAGGCTGTTAAAAAGAGTGCAGGAGAAACCAAATGGTTCAGGAGCTTCATGGCCTCATTCCAGGTTTCAGGGAAGCCTTCATTGCTTTGTTTCTGGTTGTGTTAACCCTCTCACCAGATCTCTCTCTCTCGGTTCCCCCAGCACGTTTCTGAGCAAGCATCCCAGGAAAGTAGAGCTGTAACTGCAAGTGAATCTTTTTTGCAAAGATCTGAATTTTGCCTGTAGAGAGGTATTAAGCAGTTTATTCATTTTGGGGAAGCTAATGTCTGACACTTTAACAAGGTTATACATTTAATTGAGGAAAGCATGTTTCAAATGATTGGTACAAAAGATGGAAATTCCTCCACACACAACAGTAATTTCTATTAAGACATAAACTTTGTTCACTTTTAGCTTTAACCTCTCTCCCCTTTAAAGTGTGCAGTAGTGTTACCCACGGTCATGAAGTGATGCTACAGAAGAGCAGGAGTGTGTCAGAATGTTGCATGGGCCAGGGGCTCCCCAGGCAGGGGCACGGTCAGGATCCGTCCTGCCAGCCCAGTCAGGGAGCAGGGCAGGCAGGGGGGAACCACAGGCAGCTCCAACTCCTTGCATCAGGCACCTCCCTGGGGACAGGTCAGGAGCATCTGGGAAGTTAGATGGGGCTGGAAACACTCTCCCCAAAGAGGTGATCAGGAAGAGGGCAGCCCTCAGCTGCACTGCCTTTGCGCTGGCCCTAAGCTCCAGCAGCCAAACCCACAGGAGGGAGGATGAGCCCAGGGCCCTGACACTTACCTCAGAGCTACACGTTGTTGTGGAAAAGGCAACAGTGACTGAGTTCAGTTCCTTATTGTATCAAAATAATGTCTGAAAACTCCTATTGCTGCTGATGATGCTCCCACTCTCCTTAAGAAAAAATGAAGAATTCCAATCTGCCTTCTGTTTCTAGAAAATTAATTATTTCCTACTGATTTTTCACCCATTTTAATCTCAAAATCTTTTTTGCAAGTGTTTATTTAACTACTCCTTGTTTGCTACTGTTTACAATGAACTTTTGAACTTGTGTCTATAAATTGTATAGGCTAATGAATGTCTTTCATTTCCTTGGAATGTTTTCAAATATTGTTTTCTGTAATCCTTAATGCTGAGCTTACTTCTGTTACACTAATATTTGCCAGACTGAAAATAAAAAAAACCCAAACAACGTTTAGGATGGTTGATATAATATTTTTACAGCCTCTAGAATTTTTAATTCCTGATTTTGTATAAAAGCATAATATTGACAGGTAAAAGATGGAGAAAGAGTGCTAGATTTCCAATTGTATTGTAAAAATATTCTTCTGTCAGATGTATTTTTTTCCATAACAGACTGGTTTTTTTATGTATTATCTTTTCTCTTAGCAAAATGCATACCTGTCCCCTGTCAAAGCAGACACAAAATCATTAGAATAAGAGGAATCAAGCTCTCACGCTTCACCATTAATATTACAGGACAAATTGAAACAATTATAACAATTACAAAGTTTAGTAACAAGGACAGGGACACAGAGCCTTAAAATAAACTGTGAGTTGTGGTTATAGTAACAGCAATTTCATTTGAAATTGAACTGGGCCAATGTCTGTGGCTTTGGTGGCTCTGAGGGACAGAGGTTATTTCTTTAGGTTGGGATGCTTTTGGCACAAGCCATGCAGCATTATAAATAAGATACTTCACAGGATTCAAATGAATTTACCTTTTTGGCATTGAATTAAGGAACCATTTGTAAATGTAATGGCACCCAAAATATCTGGCAAACTGCTACTACAAAATTTCAGACACAATGATAAAGATGCCATCTTTGTTCAGTCCAGAATTGGGCTTTTAGGCTTTTCTAGTTGCAAATGTGTTAACCAAAACTACAGGAAAAAGCTGGGAGAATTGTGTTATAGAAAATCCAGCATTTCTTGTGTTTAGTCTGGAGCTATAATTATACCATAATAAAAATATTGTCCCTTATCTATGGCCAAGATGTTAAGGTAGCTGTCAGTGGATGATAGTCTGTGTTATACAAGTAATCGAGTATTGAAAAAATAATATTTATTTTTACATGATACTTCAATTTATATATTATTTTAGCTTTTCTTTGGCATTGTTGGGAAAAATGGACTATAAAATTATTTTCTCTCTGATTTATGTAAAAAGAAACAAAATGTTCTTTTCTTTGAACCCATTACTCTTCTTTTGGCCTGAAATTCTTTCCTTGTGGCCAATACAAGCTTTTTACTGAAATTCCAGGCAAGCTTTTAAACCTAGTTCTTGGTTTCTATTTTAGCTGCTTCTATCATTCAAAAACATTTAAATAGATTTAATCTTATATTTGTAGCTCTAGGATTTCATTTTCTATTTACTTTTTTTGGTCATGGTTTTGCCAACCCCTTTGCAGAGAAGCTGGCTGACTGCTAAAGCTTCACTTCATCCCTACTTACAGACTGCAAAGAGACAGGCAGACTTACAAAGAACACCCCCATCACAAGTGTCTTTGAAGGCAGCTTAGCAAGAAGAGGAAGAGAAGGTATGAGAGAGGATAGAAACGTGTAGCTGTATAATTAAGAAGTCATACAGGAGATTAGAAACTGATTAGGAAAGGCAAGGGAGAATACAGAGTAGTACAATTTGGGTAAAACATATTGTCTAGCCATTCCTGTCCTTATTTGTATTCAACATATGAAGACCCAGAGAAAATATTATCTCCCTGATGAGCTGTTAAGACTAGCCAGTATTACCAATGAATAGATAATAGCCTCTCTCTAATGTTGTGGGAGAATCAAGTTTCAGTACGCAACAGTATGTATATGCATGCATAAGTATATATATTTTCATATAGATGCATATAATGGTATATATATTAGTACAGTATAATATAATCTATACTATTAGTTTTTATATGTTATTATGTGTATATATACACACATACATAAATACATGCAAACCCCATACTAATATAAATATATAATATTATCTGTGTACTTGTAACATGTGTTTGCATATATGTAAAGAAGTAATACACATATTTTTGCCATTGAAAGTATAGCTAGCATCAGAGTTATTTTGAATTGCCAGGTATCAGAATGGCTGAGGGCATCACCCATTCAAAACTGCCTCCTGATTGAGACGTCGTCCGTGATCTGCCTCTGGGGAACCAGCAGCTTGTTGCTGAAACAGAAGTGACTACATCTAAATGTAAAAAGGGAGGCAGAAGGGAACAACCGTCAACTGTTCCTTTTCCCAAACTGCCAGACAGTCCTTGCAGTACCAGTTTAGAGATGTCCATTTGCTTTACCTGATTTCTCAGCCTGAAAATTAAGGTTTCTATGCTCATTGTTCAGAATTTAGGAAACATGGACATACCCAGAAGACTTCATAGCCAAAGCTACTTGTTAGTTAAAGCAGGACTGAAATAATTCTGCCGTACTTCCTACATATGAATTAACGTATAAGCACAAATATAGGCATTTCTGAATTGAAAATTACCCCCCCCTCAAAAAAAGTTAAAAAACAGGAGTTACACCTTTCTCATAGTCTCTTATTTCTGCAAGGGAAATCCTTAACCCACTAAGCTCTTTTTCTTGAGAACGCTAGACACTACCTGTCTCCTTCAGCTCCTTGCATTGCTTCTCATAGAGTCTCGGAAATCAGGGATGTAGGCAAGAAAACCCTATGAAGGGATACATAGGGATCTGTGTGGGGCAAGCTATAGGTGTGCGTGGCCTTGCAAGAAGAAAAAGTGGAATTTCACCTGGCTCCCTGCAGTCAGGCAGTGGTACTACAAGGAGCTGGTTACAAAGTCAGACTTGGATGTGGGATGGGCAGGGTATTGGTTGAATTTTGAGGGGAGTAAGGGCTGAATGAAAGTCTTAAAATGCTTAATAATGCTATGCACTTGTAAAGAAAAAGGTAATGGACAACTCTTCTTCTTGGGAGAAGTTGTTTAGCAACCACATTTGTTGTATTGGCTGGAAGGAGGATTTGACAGAACCATTGAAATATTAAATGTTCCCCAGTCCCTTCATGACAAGCTGAAAGACTCAAACACAACTTTGACTTCAAAAATGTTGACAAAATACAAAGGAGTCTGTGCCACTTAATACATATTTTAAATACATGTTTTAAAAAAACAGACAGGGTTTTCAAATAAACTTGTTTCATTCAGTTTGGAGCTGTGCAGGTGTTAGTTGCATACTCGGGGATTGTCTAAGTGCTCAGGAAATATTATACAAGTGTATGGACCCAAAGAACCTATGAAAGTAATTTGGATAATACATTTGAGGCTTTCAGAGACATGAACAGAGACTGTCTTCCTTGTTTCTCATCTACTCTGTAACTTACAGCAGAAGTAAGAACCTTACTTTTGAGTTTAGAAATGAAGTTTTAACTGTCTGTAAAGCCAGAATTGCTGGCACAAAAGCTGTAAAGTTTTTGAGGAATCACACTCTGAGGAGCCATTAAAAAGAATCCTGGAATGTCATCGAATAATCAAACATCATGAAGGAGCATGCTGCAGTTGCTGTTTTTCCAAAGAAAATGCTGTCAACTGAATTTCCAGCACCGCTTCCTGAAGCATCCTGCGTGCTCTCTTGGGTCACTGGTTCAATCCGTTTTCTTCAGTACATTTCAGGTTGGGAGGTCTTGAAGCTGGTGTGATTACAGTGATGCGGTTAAGTCAATTGAAGCATGTGAAGGTTTACAGAATATCTGTCTTGTTTAAATAAAGCTTAATTTCATGAAAGAAGCAGATGATCAGGATTTACAGGCAAAGTTGGGAAGGCAGAGAAGAAAGATGAATAAGACTGGATACAGATTTAATTGTAACTGTCAAGCTTTGAAGACCTCACTTACAAATCATCTACTTGTTCCATACTTACAAAGAAAGGATTTACAAATCTATTCATTTTAATTTAGGATTTATTGGGATGATTTGTACATTAATCATAGGAATTACATATAGAAGGTAAGATTTATAAGCCTAGGGGAGGATTATAAACTATGATGTAGGATTAATAAATCTATTGTATGTATATAAATATATTTCCAGACTTCTAAAGCTATTATATGTGCTAGCTAAATCATAAGTTTAAATTAATGATGTCTAAATCAAAACTGAGTAAAATACTTTTTTTTTTTTAACCCAGTGGCAAATATAAAACGAGTTGGTACAGTCTAAAACAGGAACATCAATGCATACAATTTATAGAATGAAGTCAATATGGAATACATTTTACCAGTGTAAACGTCTGAAAAGAAGAAGATGTAATACTGAAATAGAGACTTTCAAAAACCAGTTTCAACTTTTAGAAACGTGTCCAGCTGGAAAAAAGCAGCAGTCTAAAACAATGTATTCAGTGGCCACATACACGATGGTGAGGGGAAGTCGAGAGAGGGTAACTGAATAACGCCAGGGAAGCATGCTTTGCTTTGACTAAGCCCATTACAACAGACAGTTCTGGTGACAGTGCAGTGATTAGAAACAACAGGGAAGCTACACTACTAGTCTGAAAACAAACTTGCCATCCACAGTAACTTTGGAATCTCTTCCCTTTTTTTTTCCTTCCACTTAAAACCTAGAGCAGGGGAAGACTGGCTTGGTGAGTAACTGGTGCTGAGCCATTTAAGCTTAAAGAACTAATTTAATCTTCAGGATGGGCAAAAGAGCCTATAATGATAGTGTGAGCAACTTCAGATTTTCAGTGGCACAGCTTTCTAGAACAGAAACCTTACACAAAGACAAAAATGAGAGTCTTGTGGTAACCTGCAATCAGCAGAAGGTACCACAAAGTAGCAGTTACACTCTGACTTAAAATCCAAAAGAAAAACAACGGACAGCGTTATCAGAACAATCTGAACAATTTGACTTGCACTGTGAAAGTGTTTGAAGTTTTCCTTGGCTGGCACTGAGATCACATTTGCCAACTGGTAGTCAGTTCCTTAGATTTGCTCTGTGTTTGTAAACACCCCACAGAATTTATTTGTATTCCGTTACAAAATCTATTTTACTCTGTTTCTGAATAACCACAATATATATGAGAAAGGAAGAAAACTCAAAGCAAAACTAAGACAGAAAGACTTTAAAAGGAAGAAAGCAAAGAAGAAAGAGACCTTCATTATGTAGAAAGCTTAATGGTAGAAAAGTCATAATTCTCTGTAATTAAATGAAAGGGATTGTCTATTTAGGGTCCTACTTGCAAACAAGTTTCACCAAAGTTTTAGCACTAGACAAATTAGTCAGGTGTTCACCTTCATATATATTTCATTAATAATTCAACAAAAACATCTCGGGAAGAAGTGAAAGTTTCCTTTTTTTTAAATGTTGACTTTTACACTAGTTCTAACTTTTCTTAATTACATTGTAGTTGTCTGTCTGACTAAACAGGCTATCATGTGAAGGATCACTGCACGAGGTCTCTCTAAGTCCTGTGATGAAAGCAGGATAGGTTTTTAATATCCTTTATTCCTTCCTAAAGCTTACCCATTGAAGTACTGGCTTTGGCTCAGGAAGTCCCTGACACACACAGTGTCTTCAGCAGTTTCTGCGCTGAGGGGAAGTTGTACTATGTGCTTATCTTGGTTTCAGCTTTTTTTCCTTATCATCTGTTTCTGATGACTGATGGAGACAGACTGTTTGGCTAGACAAATGCTTGGTCTGACCTGGAATAGCTACTCTTTTCCATTTTTTGAGATTCTCACTGTTGGCTGTTTGCTTGCATTAGCCCTGATGAGTGCTTTTCACCGCTGTAGCATAATGTGAAAAATTATGTGTAAAATTAATAGCTAGCCAGACTGACAGATTTACCTCTATGTAACTCTTATCTGCTGACTCTTCTTATCCCTTGAGGCTGAGAGGTGGTGAGATGAATTCAGCTCCCTCTTTGCATCAAGGGAATGTCTTAGTAAATTCCAGTAATGGACTCAACCACTTTTTCTGCAAATGCATTCAATGGTCACAGAGTAAATGGAGGAACAGCTTCTTTAAATCACTGACAAGGTTTAAGATTCAAGAAAAGGTAGGACTTGATGTTGAGGTTCCAGAACAAGCTTGCAGAGCAGAAGTTAAGGAAAAATATTGTTACTTACTGAAGAAGAAGTTCAGACTTTAGATAACTGGAACCGAATACTTAGGATGCCAATTTTGTCATTGAATTCTGTATTTATTCCTTCTTTAAAATACAAAGGCATGAGAAAAATACAAGCAAAGCTAAAACAATGAAGCAACAAAAATTGCTTGAAACTGAAAGCCAAATCAGGATAGCATTTAAGCATAAACAAGGATGAAAAGTTAGAATCATGATACCTGACAGGTATTTACCTTCCCTCATTTCCCGCAGAGCTCTTTCTTTCTGCAGTGCACTTTTATTTAAGAAGTAGCACATTATCACCTCCCAGTCATCTGGAACATTAAATCCTGCTTTATATTGCCATTTTGCAAGAAACCAGCCTGCTGCTTAAATATTTTCCTGTAGGTCCAAGTACCTTGAATTATTTCCATCACGTGCATATATTGCAACTACAAAGTATGGGAAGACCATCAGTTAACAACTCCCGCCTGGTACTAACCTTACTGCCTATTTCACTTACACTGTTCTTCTCTTCTTTTTGTGCTTTTGTTATATGCTACTTCCTCCCCTACAAAAGGCAACTGAAGAGGGTTTCTTGCTTTCATCTGCTTTTCATAGGACTGTAGAATCATGCAATTATCTAGGTTGGAAGGGAGCCCCAGAGAGCACTCTCATCCAACCCACTGCTCAAAGCAAGTCTCATTAGATCATGTTGGTCAAGGCCATGTCTAGTCAAGTCTTGAACAGCTCCAAGGACAGTTACTGCAGCCTCCCTGGACAACCTGTTCCTTCATCCTACCCACCTTGTGGAAAACAAAAAATAATCCTTGTATCTAATCAGAATTTTCCATGTTCCAACTTGTGCCTGTTTCCTCATGCCCTGTCGCCGCCTGAGGAGTCTCCCTTCATTTTCTCTGTATCCTCACAAGTAGCTTTAGACAACGCTAAGGTCTCTCCTCAGCCTTCTCATCACAGCTCAGTAGTCCTCGCTCAAACAGGGTCCCATCATCACAAGAAGACAAAGTCCTACTTGCAACACAAGGCATTCAGCAAGGTCTTGATCTGATGACCCCACTTCCACCCAAGCCTTTCCTCCTCACTGGCAGGACTGAGAAGACACCACCTGCCTCCCCTTCAGCACCTTTTCACCTTGCCCGCAGACTGTAATCACTATCAGTATGCTCCAAGTTACCCCTTGCAATATCATTGTTCCCACATTTAGGAGAAGCAAAGAGAAAGGGTCCAAAGGCAGGCCATTCCAAATCTTGGGCTCAGCAAGTAACAAACCTCCTGAGCTCTCAGGTCAGGTCAGCAGAACTTCCTGGTCTTCCATGGTTCTTCCATCCACCACAGCAGAGAGTCTCTTATAAATATAATTCACATTTTCCACTTCATATAGACACTGGCCTAGCTAAGCTGGCTCAGATGCATCTTCTGATGGGTCTTACTTGTCCTTACCAGTATCTGTTCTGAAGATGCAGACCTTCAGGTGAAGCAGGAGCCAGAAGTCAGAAGCTTCCAGCTTTCTCAGTCTTGAGAGTGTACCTCCACTGCTTGTTTGACCATGGCCTCTGACTATTCCTTCTTTGCTGCTTTGTATGGCTCAGGCTGTCACCTCTGCCAGTTTTCTGTGAAGACCCAGTCAATCTCCTCTTCATCCTCCACAGTGACACATAGCCTGCTCACCTCTACAGCTCCTTCAGTGAGTGACTCAGTGCTTCAGTCAAAGCACATCTCCCACGTGAGAGGTCCCCAGCACAAGGCGTTCCCTACAGCCCCACACCTGGACACTGGTGTCTCTCCCATGGACCTCTGTTGGGAAAGACCTCCAAAGCATCAATGGCATTTTTACCCATCAGTACCAAAATGTGTACCCTCAGCATCCTGAAACCGTTTTTGGACAGTTTGTAAGCAGCCTCACGCAGTCTTGAATGGATTTTCTGTGTCCTTCTGCACCCTGGCTGTCCCTTGACAGCTGCTATACCTCTGGTCTGCTCAAAGAGCTGCAACAGTAATAACTGTTTCCTCCTCTCTGCTGCTCTGTATTCTGTTTCGCCCTTGCTTCTTGGATACAGAGATAGTATCTTCACCAGGCAGCGAAAAGGAAACGTATGTCAAGATCATGGGTTAGAAGAACAGGATTTCAACACAGGAGAAGAGAAATTAAAAAGGTGATAAGTGAAGTAATAATCCATTAATGCTTTTCTATCATTCCAGCTAAGGTCTTCAACCTTGTACTTTAAAAATATACAACATACTGCACTAAGTCTTATAGCTAATGTCACTATTCTAGCAGTTTCTGTTTTGATGTGAGTAGACACCTCTGAAATTCTTTATGAACCTTAGTAGAACTGACCAGTTTACATAGCCATGTCATTGTTATGCTCAACTTTACATCTGTCAACACAGCACTGGAAAACAGACTAAGGAAACCAAGGTTCCAGACCTTAATTACTCACAGACGTATTTGTATTGATTTATTGAACACATTGTTCATGAGCTCTCATGGCCAGGATTACACTGTTTGTGATCTTTTTACCTTTTTCTTGACACTTGCAAATCAAACGTCTATCTGAAAGTCAAGAAAGCATGTTTACATTACTGTCGCGACCTGACAAAGCACACCTGTTATCCTCTCAATGGATAAATTAAACCACTGATAGACCTTGGAAATAAGGCACGAAAGGGAAATGACAGCTATTTGAAGTAACGTGAAACGTGAAATGTAGGAATGAAAACCTAAAAGTAAACAGCATGAAATACAGTGAATGAACATGTGTCAAACTTAGGCAGCTTTGTGTTGGATTAGTTATTCTATTTTTTAAGTAGGTACTTCAAAGATAGTGGAAATCTTTTTTTGTGTGTCTGTCTTGGGTTTTACCTCCTGGCAATGACAGTTCTTTCATCTGAACTAGGGGGAGAAGCAGTCCTGTAGAGCACTAGTAGTAAAATCATGAACAGTAACAAGTGAAACTAGGAGCACAGAGTAAAGAGCAAATGACATAGGACCAGCACAATCATACCATCTCTTTTTAACAGATGATTGTCAATCCCTTTCTTAAAAATTCGCAATGATAGTCATTCCACTCTTCTCAAACAATTTACCAGCGTCTAAGTACGGTTAACTTGAGTTTTCTTTACATCTAATCAAAATCCTATTTCATCCTGCAATTAAAGGTCCATACTATTTTCTACATTTTCTTTAGAATGAAACTGGGGGACAGTTTATTTCCTTCTTCTGTGTGGCAACAAAGAACATTCAAAAACCACTGTGTGCAGAACCAGAAAAGAAAATGGAAAGGAGTTCATGAAGATCAGAATTTCAGTGTTAGGTCCCTTTGTTACCTTCCAAACTGTAATACAAAGGACTTTATTCCATGGTACTTTTTTACTCAAGTAATTTTTGAGAAGTCTTAGTTGGAAAACCTTTTCTTGATATGTTTTGTATGCTTTATAATATCTTTAGTAAAAGTATCTTTAAAAATAGGGTGCTGGTTATTACTCATTATTTTATACTCATTGTTTTTACTGGCTCTACTGGGTCTGGGTTGGATGGAATTCTTTTTATTCATTCACAGTCCGTATGGTGCTGTACTAGATTTGTGACAAAACCAGTGGTGATAACATAGCAGTGTTTTGCCTATTACTGAACAGTGCTTACACAATATTGAGGATTTCTCTTTTTCCCACTCTGTCCCCTTAGCAAGCGGGCTGGGGGTGTGCAAAAATCGGGGAGTGGACATGGTCGGGACAGATGACATAATCTTAACAAAGGGATACTCCATACCATACAACATCATGCTCATCAATAACAGCTGGGAGAAAGAAGGAGGAGTGAGGGACTTTGGAGTTTGTTTTCCTAAGTAACTGTCACATGTAATGAAGCCCTGTTTTCTTGGAGATGGCTGAACATCTGCCTGCCAATGGGAAGGAGTGAATAAATTCCATATTTTGCTTTGCTTGCATATGAGCTTTGCTTCACCTACTGAACAGTTTTTATCTCGATCCACAAGTTTTCTTGCTTTTGCTCTTCTAATTCTCTTCCCCATCCCACTGAGCGGGAAGTAAGCCAACAACTGAGCTGCTGGCCAGGGTCAACCCACCACACTGACAGTACATATCAGAAGACATATTGCCAATCACAAGAATTTCTGTCTAGGTTTTTACCCCACAGGAACTTTAAAATCAGGGTCTTAGTAACTTTTAATGGCACGTTACTATTTGGTTTTTTCCGTTATTCTTTTCTCCCCACTTCAAATGATACTACTGGGCAATTTCAGACTAAAAGTCACATAATATGCTTCACCTGGTGTACTGGGTGTCATCGTAGTAGCTAGTGAAACTGGGCAGCCAATATGCACCCGAATGAACCCATACTATTACTAATAAAGACATGTGTCTGATATTGTGGGACATCTCCCCCAAAACAACCACCCCATTGACTCCTCAGCATGGCCATTCTGGAAAAGCCTAGGAGCTGGTCTCCCTCTTGGGAAGAGGGACCTCTCCAAGGTCATTCACTAGGGCTCCCAATCCCAAAACTCACTGAGGATGTGTCTCTGCCTTGGGAAGTAGGCATATGGCCATTTAGTGAGTAATTAGCATATGCCCCACTATTTCAGCTTCCCAGTTACGCTTTCACACCACTTTCCTCATGTGATTTCCTTTATATGCATCTACCCGGGGTTTTAGCTGACATCATATTGCCTCTCAATTTCCCTGCTGCAATTTTACTAACAACCTTCACATTTCATGTCCTGAATAATCTGGTATTACTAACAGATTTTTGTACCTCACTGCTTGCTCTCTTCATGGGTATTTAGGATTATACTAACCAGCACAGTTCCCTGCAGAACTCCACTGCTGACCACCCTCTATTCTGAGAGCTGAACACTTCGTTTAATTTCCTGTTTTCTACCCTATAAATAATTGTTGGACATACTGGTACTTTTACTCCTTTCACACAATTATTTTCTTTAAAAGTCTTTTATAAAGGATTTTGTCAATGATTTTTTCTGAAAGTCCTTTGCATTAAGACTCAAGGACTATCTGGATTATAGGTACCTAATATGGAATGTCCTACAATCAGTACTTACATTATGAAATGTGAAAGTAGACCAGGATTTAAGAACGACAACAAGTCATTAAAAAATATTAGTAATTAGGAACCTATAGTTGGCAGCCTCCTGCTGTACAAACTTGTCCCTCAGGTGTTAAGTTCGATAGTTTTACTTAATGTCTAAAACTACAGATTCATTATAG
Organism: Ibycter americanus; assembly: GCA_035590275.1. Taxonomy (NCBI): domain Eukaryota; kingdom Metazoa; phylum Chordata; class Aves; order Falconiformes; family Falconidae; genus Ibycter; species Ibycter americanus. The sequence goes on along the minus strand of JAVJGI010000040.1, from coordinate 83,534,330 downwards.
ATATCAGTTTCATGGCATGTTGCAATCTTTCCCTACTCCCTGCTCTTCTCTACGTTGTAAAGACCATAAACTACTTGTCTCTCTCCTTCCCCTAGGAGATTGATACCTTATCAGCTCTCAGAAATGGATTTTTTCAGAAACAGAGGTCACCCCCCAAAAAAATGTTTTCCACTTCACAGGTACCAACTGCCTTATCTTTCAGAAATAGTCTAACTGATACGTATCTAATTAAATTCCAATTGGTTCTTCCAAATTTCCTTTTTGTTTTCAGGTTTGTTTCTTCCGTTCACTGACCTGAAGAAGGATTTGGTTGCCTGAACCCGTGTCTGATTTTCTCTAGCTATGGCGGTGAATGTAATAAAAGAAGCATTACTGCTTCTTGTGAACTTTGTCTTGCCTGTATCCTTACATTGTTATTGCAGCAGCAACAGCATCATTATAAAGAGGTTATCAGTTTAAATTCACTCAGAAGAAAATAGGGCCACCTTGTTTTTCCATCTTTAGCTCAGAGATTACCTACAGGATTAAACAACGCAAAATTTTATTCTTAAATTTATTAATTCTGGAAAACATCTTGTGAAGAAATTCACCATTTTACCTTTAACTTCCTTTCTTTCTACACAGATTCTTATTTATGTAGTTAGGTTTATGCTGCTGTTTTGCATAATAAACAACTACTGTGTTAATAAACATACAAGAAAAAATGTATGGTTTGTTTTGTATGCACCTTCGATAAAAAGCTTATTTTCTAATATATTTTAACAGTAAATATTAATGTTACTGTATTTTCTCTCTGGTGTGCCAGTGGAATAGGAATTTAATAAGATTACAAATTGGATAAAGACATGCTTTTTACAAACTTAAAATTCTCAGTGAAACCAGTATGAGATTTGGATAGCCAAAAACTGTAAGAAAGACTAGAACTCAGTGTTGCCAAAGGCATATTCTAGCATATCTTAGTGTTTGGTGATAATAACAGTGTTGCTGCTCTGATTTGTATTATGCTGTCACTCCAAATACATTAAATTTTCACTTCATTTTTTAAAAATTGCAGTGTCATTCTAACCATACCTTACACTGTACTTCTCACATCTTCCACATAATTGAAAGTGAATGGAAGTCCCTTTTATTCCTGTACACAACTGTCAAGTATAAGGCAGACTGTGAATTCAGTATGATAAGTTCTTGTGGGATTTTAAAATGTTTGATTTTCACATTTATTTTTAATTTATTTGGATATTATTTTTTTTTAGTAAGCTGTTTTCTTTAGGAATGTCTATTTGCTCTTCACAAGAACCTCATCTGTATTTTAACATATTCTTAAAAGAGGGATAAATAATTTAGCTTTTGCCCGAAAAAATACCAGCTACATACAATTCAATACTTTATCTAGTTTCCCATTAACATAGAGTTCCTCATAAATCAGCAGGAGGAATCCATCTCCAGAAGCTGCAGCAAAAGTATTAAATCTAATTACTACTTATAGCACAATGCATGTCATCTTCTAGCCAGCGTACTCAGCTAACTCTTGGGGTAAAAAAGGCATAGCACAAAAAAATAATAGCTCCTATCCTGAATACTTAATTCTTAATATATGCAAGTGTTTTTTATTAGGAAGAAGTGGGCATGAATAGCATATGCTTTTATACACACATTTGTTACATTTTTAATTTGGGGACAAAGTGCAATATGGATCAAAGAGTGCTTTGTTTCCAGACTGTTAAAGACTCACAGCTGAAGCAGATTTTTGAAAAGCTCAGCAAAACTTTCAGACAGTTAAATACAATCAATTTTTCTACTACTCAGCACCCATTAAGACCATCATGTCAGATTTTCCAAAATAACTTAGCACCTGATGTACTAGTCTGTTCTGCAATCTGACCATTCATTTGGATATGTAAAGAAAACCTCAACCATTCAATAAATCTGCCCCTTCATATATGCAAGTTCTTTCTCTTGGGATTCAGAACTAAAGAGATCCCTGACTTTGGATTTTACTGTAGTCAAATAGAATGTACATTTCTTCTGAATTAAGGGAATTTGACTCCAGCAGTTGAGAGTTAACATCAGATTTTCATTCCATTTGCAGAGACAGGACTAATCTTTTCCAGTTTCCCTCTCCTCCGAGACATCAGGAAACACTAATTTTAGCTGACATTGGATTCCTATTCATTTCTGACATTCTAGGAGAGTGTTAAGACACTATTGACAATGAAGAATTACTTGTCTGCATAACATGTTGTGTACTGCGGCACTCAATACACACGAGAAACTTTGAGCAGTGACAAGGCTGGCTTGATATGTGCAAGACTTCAAAATTATTGATGTCACGCACAGAATATCAGGTTTTAAGTGTGGCTTATCTTGTTACCCAATTTGTCACATCCTTGCACAGAATTAAGAACAGCATATTTGTCATATTACCTCATACCTCCATTGATACTTCCGAAATGATTTCACAAACATAAAACCTTCCAAGCAATGCTGATAATTTTTAAATGCCTACCTATCTTGCTAATGTTTGCACTAAATTCACATCAACAGATTTTACATATTGTCGTCGATACTTAAACACTGCAAAAAATGCCATAAAATCATAACTATTTCTCCATTTAAAAATAGACTACAAAAATAGATGATCAGAAAGTCACAAAGAAAATTTAACATTTTCACTCCTCTTTATGATTACTATGTATTTTCCTCATGTATCTACATGTTTGAGGGTTTGTGTAAGGTAGGAAGCCTTGAAATATTAATATAGTTATAATTACAAACTTTTAATAGTCTAACAGGATGTAAGATAAAAGTCACTTGAAGTTTTTTATAGCCTGAGGGACTATGTTGATTCCTTTCTGCAATCTATTTTTAGAGTATTAAAAATGCATTATTGGGAGTGCTCTGATAACTGCTTACATGTCTATTTATTCAACTCTGCAATTGTTTATGTTAGAATTATGGACTTGGTTTTCTATTGAGACAGTTTGCTTGCTTGCTGAGTCTTGAAACTATTTTAGTTCAAATTATATTAGAGAATCACATACAAAAAATTCTTTGTTTGCAGCCTATCCAACAAAATAGAGAGGGCTTCACAAGCATCTATAGCTCCAGGGCCCAGTAAATTAGGTCTTGACTAGAAAAATAAAAGGAATAAAGATTGTCATATGTAAGAGGGTGGATTGGATGTGCTGCTTTCCATAAGAGAAAGGAAATTGTATTCCCTTATAAATTGAAAGTGTGTTTATTTTACATACTTTTTCAAAAAATCACATATTCTTAGATAACAGGATCTACTCTAAGATAAAGAAGGAATTATTTTTAATATTCTTCCTCTGGCCTAAATTACATTTTCCTATGACGAAAAAGAAAGAAGTAAGTCAGACTAGATATCTCTATGAAATTTACATTATCTTGGTGACTAGCCATTTTTATACCAGCCATGAAAGTTGTAGAGGAGAGCGGCTCCGGAGCGTCTACATTTTGCCACACCCTCAATGGTGTACAGCAGTACAGTCAGAAAACAGGATGTATTTGTAGAGTGTTTCAGAACAGAATGATTTTCTTCTTTCTCTGCTGCTGCCCTTTTTCAAAAGGCTGAAAATTAATTTGCAGTGCATGCTTCTGTTGAAGCAACCACTGAAAGATTATCTTGGGAGGTCTAAGCCACAAAAACCCTGGTATCATCAAAATGTTGCTTTTTGACCTTTATTCTTTTAACGATCACATTACGAAACTGATATCCTTTTAAAATTATTCACAGAGTAGTGCACATTTTATTTGTTTCCTGTAGATGTCTTATTAGCTATACCATTTTCCTTAATATTTATATTTATTTACCTAATGCACAGGAATAAGTGGAAAATAATAAAATTAGCTTTATGTACAATTCTAATAGTTTATTTCACATGGAAAATTACTCTTCTATTTTAATGCAAGCTGTATACAGTGGAGTATTGTTAACTAAGTTGATTAACCCTTAATATTATAGTGAAACAGAATGTGATTTTAGTCATGTCTAAGTAGGGCCGTTTGCAAACTCTTCTACGTTGTTTTGGAGAAATCTCAGTCTGTGTTGCATTTTCCATCTGTTCAGTGTTAACTTGCATGCAGACTATATGCATGCTGTCCTTTAGTCCCGGTTAATAATGTTTCGATTTCTACTTTCTTCCATTCACACTTCCCAGGGATGAGGATCCGTTTTCAGTTGTATTTCAGAGCTCATTACAAACACCTTTTGTTTTGATTACTTTGAAGTTCTTTAAAAGATTAGGTTCCTGCATCTGATTTATATATTTGCAATAAAAGCAGGAGGAATTGTCTCTTACTGGAAACACTGAAAAAATTAATAGTATATTGAAAATATATCAGGTGCTATTTTTTATTCATCTTTAAACCAGTATAAGTTACTTATTTAAAAATTTATATACCTACTGAATTCATTAATATAGTAAAGCTAAAATCTCATTCGTTAATGCTTCATGTGGTGTTACTTTGGACCAGGAGGGAATTGTTTCTAATTTAAGAACCTTTGTCAGAAGCTATCAATCAGAATTATAGATAGATTTTCATTAGAGCAATGAGGTATTGGGTTTTTTCCCACAATTATATGGGCCAATGCTTTTTTCTTAAAAAGTTTAATGCTTTTTTTTTTTGCTTCAGTGTTCACATAAAGAGGAATATTCACAACCCAATATTTTAAACAATTAGTAGTGACAAGGGAATAGAAACAGTGACAGAACAGGGAAAGAATAGCTTAATAAGTAGTTAGATAAATCAGTCAGATTTCAGGTCAGATTTCAGGGTTTACTGTAAGGTATTTAAGAGTCAGTCAAATAAACATTTCTACTGTTTAATTTCAGGAGTTACAGGAAGATAGGCCAGACCTTGGAGGCAGAGGTCTGCAGCACAGCACCTATATTTCAAACAGGGGAAATGAAAATGGAAATATGAGACTATTTTGCTTCAAACTTTCAAAGAGATTAGCATTAATTAAGTAATGAGGGTGCGCATATGTAAAAGATGAGAGTATAATAAATGTCAGGCATGAATTTGATGAGACTCAATGTCCTTTGCAGGAATAACTGGCTCACTTGAATGGAAGGAATGGCAAATATGATATAACTTCATTTCAGTAATATTTTGATGGGACCACATGGCATGAAATTCCTATAAGCAAACTAAGAAAATACATTTTAGAAGAATCTATTATGAAGTATATGAGCTACTAGTAACAAAGATTGTGACATAATTATCAAACATTCCTTGTCAATTGTTGGTCCATAAGTACATCCACAAGCTCCAGGTACCATGACCAGCCTCATCTGGGGACTCCACCCCAGCACTCTGTCACCCTGTGGCCTGAGAGCTACATGTGATGTCTGATCCTCTGCCTTGGTCCCTGCCTGATCTCCAGAGCGCGAGTGTTGCACTGTGCCACCTACCTTCTTAATGTTCTGGCTTGACTTTGGACCTGTCTTGTCACTACAGACATGTCTGCTGGTTGCTGGACCGTGGCTGAAAACCAGTTACCATCATCAGACCTGCTCTGCTCACCATGCTCAGGTACTGTGGGACTGCACCCCTTGTTCGTGAGGAGCCTGCCTCTGCCTGCCCTGCTGCCACCTTTGTCTTTCCTTGCAGAGCAACCTCACGCTGGCTGCTTCCTGACAGTCCATGCAGGGATCATCTCAAATGGAATCTGTCCTCAGTCAACTTCCACACTCCATAGCACTGAAAACATGCAAAAGCTAAATGCCGTAGAAGTTATGAATACTTTGGAGATCCAAATTGGACAGGAGAGTAAAATCCAAAAGGAATAATTAGGTCAGAGTCTGATCTGCTGGGTAGGGGTCAAGAAAGGCAAGATCCAATGAATGGTGCTTCTCTCCTCCCAGATAAAAGAATTAACTGAATCTCCACCAAGTTTTGCTTGGCACAACATTTCTTGCAAACTTATAAACTTCAGAGGAAAAAAATAAAAAGTTGAAGCCATTGCAGAGCATTAGCTTGAAAAGTTTCAGAACACTATCTGTGCCTTTTAATCAAGTCCTTTCTAACAAAAAAATTAAAATGAATATAGCTTTAATACACTGCTTAATAAAGTTAGTGCATTTTATAAAGGAAAATAACTTAGGTTTTTACCTTTCTAGCCCTGGACAGCCTACAACTCACCTTTCAAAAGAGTATAGAGATGTCTTAAAATAACTGCTTTTGTGCAGATGTTTTGTTTTAAGTGTACATGTGGCTAATGGTTTCTCTGCTCAGTCCTGAACAGAGAGTTTCAAAGTAAGCATAGACTACCAAGAGAAACAAAATGTCTTTCAGTTGTTAGCCAAGATACAGCCTGAAAGGATCATGTATCCTTTTTTGGTGATGCACCATTCTCTGCTCATTCTCCTAGATATCTCTAGAGTCAGTCATTTTACAGCAGCACGTGATGGGAGAACACAAGATCATGGACACAGCAGAAACTAGAGAGGGTCCAGCCTGATACAAAAGAACAAAATGTCAAGGACTGAAACAGGTTGCCTAGAGAGGCTATGCAGTCCCCACTGTTGAATGCTTTCAAGAGTTAAATGCTTTCAAGAACTAACCGGAAAAGTCGTGAGTAGCCTGGTCTGATACCACAGCTGACCCTGCTTTGAGCAGGAGGTTGTACTGGAAACCTTCTTAGGTCCTTTCCAATCTGAGTTATCTTATAATCATATGGCCAGCAGCTTTTCATATCATTAGCTGGGAAGGTTTTCCTCATGCCTCTCTCTGGTCTGTTTTTTAATGTATTTGATAATACAACCAAGTGTGAATTACAGCCTGACATTTTTAGTGAAGTTAAAATTCCCAACTCTTTACAGGTTGTGAGCAACAATGCTATGCACACACATAGTATTTTGGACCTAAACCAGGCTCACTAAGTAAGACAGAACTCATCTTACTTTGTATTCTGAATGACACCTTTCTGTGGCCAATTTAGTCTCTGTTGATGCCCAAATTGTATGTGTTGGTCTGCTGCTTTCTGGCTCTCAAGCTTGTATATTTGTATAACTGAGTTAAAGTTCACCTCTGAGAGAATTCCTTTTGTTAAGAAAAGGGAAGTCGATATAGTCTTTTCTGTTCAGGCTTTCTCATTCATACTCATGTTTACTTTACTACCCTCTCATCCTTTCTTTTTGCTCACTGCTGCTAAGAAACAACTTTATCAAAGGAGAAAACAGACCAACTCTTCATATGGCTTCTTGCTTTCCCAAAGCTTCTTTTAATCTGAATGGAATTTTGGGAAGAAAGAAGATATATTGAAAATGTTTCACATCTGGACAGAGCGACAAAAAGGTTTGATGGGAGAGGGAAATAATTCATGATTCTTTCTTCACACTAAGAAAGAGCTTGCTAATATGATGCCATAGAGAATTATCAGTTACATTAAAGAATACCTTAAAAATGAATTGATGCTCTATAGGCTGTTATGACTGGGATTCCACAGTTGCAGAGGTCTGTAGAGGCACCCTCATGACATCAAGAACCAAGAGCATATAGTAATACAAGTTATATAAAATGACAGAAGTGAGTTCATTTGTTATTTGCTTCTTTAATACTAGATGAAGGACAGTTCTGTGATCCCTTGCTTACTGGTCTGCTTCTCCAAAATGTCGGTGATTTGAATGAAAAGGATTTAGAAAGAACAAGTTGCAGCATTTTCACATTCTTTCTATTTGTGGTGAAAGTTTGATCAAACCTACCAAAAACTAAAACTTGTCGTGGAGGTGTCTTGGTTGTTTATGTCCTAATCATAACCATTCAGAGTTGGCCAAACCTATAACTGAAATGAAACTGTCTTATGTGATCAGAGAGAACAGATGCTTCTAGCAAGGTTTAATTGTCCAGTTTTTCTTTTTACTGTGATGTCTTATGCTTACATTTTGTTATCAAACTTTAACTGCAAGCAAATATAAGCAGCCGAAAAACCTTCAAATAAATGAGATTTCAAACGCATTCCTTGCTTACTCTTCATAATTCACACAGACAGCCTCATTTTTAGAAAAATACAAATATTCACTGACTGAATCTTTTTTGTTGAATCTTTTTTTTTTTTTAGAATTTTTAGAAGTTTGGCTGTTACCAAATAATGTTTTCTTTCTTTTCTTTCTCAAAAGAACTAAGTAATGTATCTATATACCATCTATATCTACATAGTCCTTTCCTACACATGGCTGTTGATCTGTTGGTTTTCCTAAAACACCAAAGATGTGATGTTCTTGAAAAGCATATCTCAAAAGACGGAATAAAGCTAAATAGTTCTCTGCAATCTAAATATTTGTACTGGATATAACTTGTGCTGGGAGGCATAAGCTAACCCTTGATACAGTCACAATTTGCAGGAAAGCTTCACCATCTGATTTCTGACCCTTGAGAAAATTTGTCACTCCTTGCTACAATTGCCAGTTTGTACTGCCAGTTTCCAGTTTGCCTACGTAAAAATAAACTTTTACCACTTTCTGGTGTCATTATTCTGAGAATCATGCTTAAGGTGTGACTATCTACGAGAAACTTTGTCATGGCTGAAAGACAACCATTATGATTTAAAGAGCACAGACACTTCCGAATATGATGTTTGGTGACTTTTACATGCTTTTGTTATTACAGATTTGGAAGACTGATTGAACAGGACGGGTAGGTTTGGCATGTTTCTAAAGCTACATCAGATGTAATGAGCTTGACCTTCAAATTCATAACTAAGATTTCTTTAGCTTATTCTTCAGATTTTTTCTTTGCAAATGTAACTTTGGTGACTGCATGGATTTGCAGATATTTCAACCCATCTTTTTGGGCTGAGAAGAAACCTGTACAGTAAAATACTTCTTATTTTGCTTCTGAAGATATTTTGCAGAAAACCTGTGAGAGACTTGGATGTATTCTAGGAACTCACAGAAGCCAAACATCTAAGTTTTCTCTTCCTAAAGACAGCTCATAGGTCTGGATTTCAAATTAAAGTGATGCTAACCAAGTAACACTACAAGTAATTCTGGACAATATTTTCATATTTTGTGTCACATAATTTTAAAGATAAATAGCATATTAATCTGTCATTCTTAAATGATTTATTTGAAAACATTTAAAGTTAAATAACAAAAGAAGCATTGGAAGACTACTCCAAAAGAGAAGAATCCTTCAGCAACAAACTCAGGAAACAGATACTATACAGTTGGTCCCATGCCTAAGTAAATATTTGCAAGATAAGCATAAACAATGGTGAAAACAATTGCAGATTACTTATATGAGAAAACTGGGAGGTGAATAATTTTTCACACAAAATATTTTTAATTGAAAACTCTTCAGAGTAATTAAAATGTATAATTAAAGTGAGATGTGGCAAGATAGTCTCTGAAATGCCCAGAGAAACACCTGCTTGAAGGAAAATTAAACAATATGCAGCACAGAATACCATTATAAATTAATATATCATGATCCTCTTCCTTATGGTTAACATTTATTGTCTATCTATTGCAAAACTATTAAGAAACTGCATTGCAGCTTTTGAGTATTGAAAAGTTCCTGGTCCCAATAATCCACTTAGAGCACTCATATTTCTACTGTGATAAGAAATGATCTGATAGGTATAAATATTTGGAAAGGTGTTTCCTTATTTCAATAAACATAACTGAAACTAACAATTTATATTTATTTATATTAATCTATTTATTAATAATTAATCTTTGCTTTGTGCATTGAAGTTACAATCTACAGCAAAGCAACTGCTTTATAAACCTGAACTGACGCATGCATGGAACAAAGCACCATTGAAATCAAATCAAAAAGAACATATTTCTTAGAAAGCTATACCCCTTTCTCATGCTCTTTTTGTGATGTTACCATCTACTGTCCTCCACTACATGCCTGACATACTGATACAAATCTAACTGTTCTATAAGCATAATGACAACATAATTATTGCTTCCAATAAAAATTTTCTTTATGAAGAGGTCAGAGAAATTTAGAAATCTTAATACATATTATTTTTATAGTTTAGCTGGTGTCCATATTTCATATGTACTTCAAAAGCGCTGCAAATAACTAACTCCTGCATTCCTTTTGAAAACACAAATATATTGTTAAATAATGCTTGCAACATTTAGTTTCCCTACAAGAGTTACGATTTCTAAAATAGTGTTTACCTTTATAAATATACCCTTACTGAGGACTAAGCAGTCTAATGTCATTCAACAGAAAGCTGAACTTCATAACTTTTAAGAAAAAGTAAAACCTAAAAGAAATAGTAAAAAAGATCATGTAGTAAATGTAAAAGAAAAGAGTTTGTAAGTTAAAAATCCTCACACAATTTTACTTCTGCACTTTTCGGCACATACTATAACTCTCCACAGTATTATTATACCTTTGTGCAGTCACCTACATGGATACAAAATCGATGGAAACGCTCATCATTCTGATGAGATTGTATTTTTTGCTGTTGTGTTGACCAAGTTATTTTTATCTTCCTCTGTATCATCATGTGTCATCTGTTTCCCAGGCTCATCAGAGCATATTCACCTAAAAAAAGTTACCTGCCATTCTAGTGACATGGGGATTGCTGATACACTTGATTGTTCCTGCTCTCCTCCTCCTTTTGTGATCTTTTACACTAAAGATCTTAATTTCTAAGGCACTGAAGTGCTTTGTGATGCAGGGTCTGTCAGTGTGGCCCCTTCTAGATGAGATATTTATTAAAAGGCTGTCTGTAATCACGCTGGGTGGATTTGGTAGGTCAGGAGGTCTTCCTGAGCGCTATAGTCCTAAAACTAAATCTGATTACACAAGGTGGGAAGTAGTAAAGGATATTTAATTACTAAATCACATAAACTATTATTCGTGAAGGCAGCGATGCATCATGAATAAGGCAATGGAGCACACTGCTTTTATCCTCTCCTTTCAGTAAGCAAGGACATCTGCATCATTCCTCTGTAGGCTGTTTATCCCATCAGTGGGGATTGTTCTCGTGAGCATAGTACAAATGAGATTCTTACTCTTTTAAACAAGGCTAGGATCTAAAAATATATTGCCATACTTGTTAAAACAGGTATTTGCATCCTTCTTAAGCAAGTTTTCTGAAACTGTGTCTGATGTTCTGTGTGTATCAAAAGGTACCCTCTTCTGCTGACTATTTTTGTCATTCAGGTTATCCCCACTTTGTTGTGGCTGCAGGCTGATGACTATCCAGGTCTTGGCCTGAGGTTAAGCTAGCTGAACGGGCTTGGAAAACTACTGGACAAGAGAAACTCCTGGATGTAATAAGATGGATGTATGGGGATCTAACAAAAGCTACGGATGTGCGATGAGGGCATGTCTGGATTTCTCTGGTGGTTCAGGAGTAGATAAACAAGAAACAGCCAAACTTCGCAGGAGGTGATTAAGGGAGACCTTTGGGGAGGGGAATCCTGCAAGGCATAGGAAACCTAGGAAATCATGTCAGCAATATCACATATGCCCAAGATCAGCTGGTTAACAGTATCAGAAATATCAAATTAGGGTACAGATGTACCAGAACTAATGGCATGAAAAGTAAATAGGGATAGGTTGTTTATTTGGTAAGGAACAGTGGTAAAAAGGAAGAACCTAGGAGAGGAAAAAAAGAATAGAAATCAGCAGCCGAGTCTTGGTGCTTGATTATCACATCTGGGGCAGGGACAGTAGAACAGAACTGTTGTTGTGACCATGCAAAAGATGGTGAACCTGCTTCTACCCTCAGGTGGACCAAGGGGAACCAGATGCGCTCACTTGCTAGCCAGGCAATGTCCAGGTAAAGCCGCCTAGTTGCACCTGGTCAGCACCCCTTCTGGGCTTCATGGCACCAGTACCTTTCTCATGGCTTCCCAGAACACTTCCAGTCTGAATACAGGAAATATGGGATTAAAAGCCTGGAACAAGATATGGGCAAGGGGTGCTATCCTATGGCCTTGGGGCTCTTTCAGATGCATGCACTGCTGTAGATAAAATTATATTAACACTGAATCAACCCCTAGAGACCTCAGAGCAGGAGGACAGGAAAATTACATGAAATTATACATGGAAGCCAGTCTTCTAGTTCTGTTCTGGTACTTTGCAGTCCAAGCACAATGAAAACTGTCAGACTTCACGAAGAAGTTTTTAAAACTCAGCAGCTTTACTGAGTTTCAAACTGTTTGGTCTAGGATGATATGCTGGAAAAGTATCACTGTAGGATAGCTCTGCTTTTACACGCTTTCCCAAGCCTCCTCTACTGACCATTGTCCAATAAAGGCTACTGAGTCAGGTTGCCTTTTGGTCTGGTTCTGTACAGCTAGTAGTAGATGCAAGGGAATCCCTGTCAGGACATTTGCATTGATGCCTTACTTTCAGGAGGGCTCCTTAGAAGCACTGGTCGATTTTACAGTAGTCTACATATTGAGCAGATGCATGGATTTAAAGATGAATTCTAATATTCCATATTCCATGAAGTCCCCTCCTCTTCTGCCTAATGGAAGTATTAAAAGGAAAAGTCATGAAGCATTTCTCCCTTGATAGTCTGCTAAAGGTTTCTCCAAATGTCACGCTGGTCTGGGTGACTAGAGAAGATATATGATAGTACGCTAAAAAACCCCCACAAAACAAAAGCAAGCATTCAGAGGGAAAAAAACGCATTAAAATACCATAACCAGAAATTCGAAGATGAAGTCAAACCAAACAAGAATTGGTCTTATGGAGGTGTGTTGAAAACACAAGCTTACAAATTCTAAAATTTATAAATGGTTCAGTCCTCCAAACTACAGCCTAGGGAAACACTTAAAAAATTGTCTCACCTGTCCACTAATGAAAGCAACCATCAAGGTAAATTAAATTTTTGTCTGTGTTTTTTTCCAGCATAATGGCCAAATGCAGCTTGACTTCTTTTAATCTGACTGCTCTGAAACCACTGCAAGTAACGTAGTTAGACCAAAGCAGGGCTAATGCAGCCAGTGTCTGGCCTCAGGTCAGTGGAGTGTGGCTGTCCTTCTCCAGGACCAGATGTCAGAACAGCAAAACATTTTATGAACAGGTGAATAATCTGTTCTCAGGATAGCAACATCAGGGACAGGGACATGACGTGGTTTCTGACATGAGGAATATTTTTACTTAAGCATAATACCCTGGCTTTCAGTGCTGACACTAAATACCTTTTCCACAGAGTCCTTTATGGTTAACTGCATATGAAATTAATACATTCAGTTTTCAGCAGTGTTATACAGTTTCATGATGATCTGGATGACACACTATCAATTAATTAAGTTCAGAAATAAGGTATAATTCTCTGAGCAATTATTTAATTTCTTCGCAAGCAAACTGACTTTAGCTAACATTGTGCATGCTTTCCTGCAGTTAGCTATGCTTCAAAGACTGCATGTACACCCTGTATGTCTTTTTCCTCTCCCATCCTACAAGTAAGGAGAGTTTAAATAATATTGGATTTACCTTCACAGAATGCATCCAGTAGAATGTGCATGAGCACATAGCATAAACAGCACACATAATATACAGACAGTTCTGTCAAATATTGGTTGATGCCTTTGCTGCATGTATGTGAGAAGACTATTACAGAGATCCAGTTTATGCATGAAAACATTATTTGCACCTATTATTTTACATTTACCTTTTCATCCCTATACATTTACTTAAGATTTGTCATGAGAAGCTTAGAAAACAGCTGAAGTTCCTATGTATCCAGTATATTTTAACAGGGTTTCTTTGGAACAGCATGAAATAATAACACAGAACATAGTAAAACTAATTGTGCTACCTCCACTATATGCAAAAGCTGAAACATTTACAAATGCTGTTCTAACTACATGACCAAGGGACGTGCATATATTTTCAGGATTGCTGCCTGAATCAGAATGCAATCATTCACAGTAGTAATCAATCTGCTTCAACACTTTCTCATGTTTCTAGGTTTTCATAACAAGAACCTTTTTTATAATGCAACAAAATTTAAGCCTCACAGGAAAGTAAAATGTAAATTCCGTATCATCTGTTTGTAAAGACTTTCTTTAGTTGGAACACAGGTGCAAAATACCCACATATCAGTCCTCAGAGTTTGATAAAAACTTCAATTATGCTTATCATTTTCTGGTTGGTTTTGTTTGGCTGCTTGCTGAGGAATTGATTGCCTTTTTTCTTTTTTTCCTTAGCTCATTTTTAAGAAAAATATTTATGTCATCTTTTCAAAGAAAAAACTTATGTCAGACACTTTTCCAGGACTGATGTGCCAACTCTTCTTTTTCTGCTGGTAAACTAAATACATACACGTGTAAATCTGTTTTTTCAAGTGTTCTTTGGATGTCCCAGTGAACAAGCTGTAAAATACAGTTTTATCTTCCTCTTCCATGTCCATTCCTATATATGTTATCTCATTTACCAGTCTTTCAAAAGGAAAAATTTTTGCAAGGCTAAGATGTGCCATCAGCAGAATTAACAAGGTTTATGAGAAAAATATTCTCCTACATGGAAATGTATGATATATATGATGTAAAAAGACTCAGTAAAAGTCTAGAGAGTGTGTTAATTTGCCTTTCACTAAAATGAGCATAAGACAGCATTGAGCTGGCGTAACTCTTCACTGGGTATCGATTGTGAGTAGAGGTGTATAATTTCACAGTATTTTCTTTTACTGCTGATCATTTGTATTGTTTGATACTTTCCTACAAGCAAGTAGTCTGCAGAAGTTAATCTTTCCTAATCATGGTGATGTAGAATTGTCTAAAACAACTGTGCGCCCTGTTGGAGTCAAGAAATTACCCCATCTGAACCACTCTCTGATTTTCTAGGAGTACTTAGTAAGGGGATATTAGAAGATCTAGGGTACTTTCTACATATCAGGTGGAACAATGAGTCAGAAAAATGGTTACTTCAGAAAAAAAGTTTAAAAGTTTGATGCTTCAACATTTTCACACAGCATGCTGTTGCCAATTAGCATTCCCATTCTCTTCCACTATTGTCAATAGATTTTTCAAACTTATTGTCATTAGGTTTTCAAATGTATTAGACAACTAGAATAGAACTTTTTTCCACCATGTCTATACTGAATTAATTTCTTCAAAATTTTCATCATTCATCTGTTCTAATCCCTTTAATTATTTTGTCAGCTCTTTTGAATTCTAAATTTATTGATACAAAGATTTATGATGAACTATGTCAACCTGTAAGTTTCCACATTTTTCTTTCTCCTCTTTGATAAATCAAGGTAGTTCTGAGCAAATATGCTGATGAAGCCTAATCTCCATAATGGTGACACTAGCTAACATCTCCGAACTCACAAGTTCTGTGCTAAGAACCCTGAAACATCCCTTGTTTTGCCATGAGAAATAATGCTTACAAGAAGCATTCCTTGGAGGGGGGAAACCACAAACAAAGAAAGGAAAGGACAGCCAAGGGAACAATAATTCTTTCAAAAAGTAGGTGTTAATGACTTTTAATGAAACCTCCCATTTTTCAAATGAAGTCAAGAAAGTTCAGACCTTCTACTGGTTATAAATATAACATAGAAAAACCAAAGAAAGGTGCTGACCTTGACCATCCACAGGCATTTTGAAGGAGGTGCCAAGTGCTTTTTATAGATGTTTAAGTGTAAAGCGAATAGAAGTTTCTAAGGAGCATAGTACAGCACTGGTAATAAAAAGCTGACGTGTAAATATAGGGGGTTTGGCTGATAAAAGGGCATGCACTGAGAATATGAATACAGAGGGCATGGAGAGAGAAAGGCAACATAAGAGGAATTTCAATTGACACAAAAAGATGAGAAATTATACATAAAACCATGAATGTCATTTCTCTTGACTGTATTTATGCTAAAAGAAACCACAAATGTAGTTCTCAGTTTTAACTAAGATGGGTTGAAAAGGGCAACTAAAAGAGGTGCTTGCATCCCAAAATTAGATAAAGTCACTATGGCTTTGACAAAGTCCTCCAGTCTAAGCCACTTGCATGTAAAACTGAGATGACAAGAGTTAAAGGAGATCACATCTTTAAAATGTAAATTTTAATATTTATATGTTATGTTAATATACTCACTTAACATTTGGGATGATTATTCTCATATAGGATCCCACTGGGATCCTATGTTGCTCTGCCTTCAAGTATAGCAATTACCCTCTTCCTTGCATTATTTTCCTGTTTTTTTCCTTTATGGTAATTGAGTAGAAGGGAAAACTGATACTTCTTTGCATGTTATTAGCCATGGATCTTAGAACAGAAGTCCAGATCCAGGGACATAAATGTAAGGGAGCATTATCATTTAGAGGCCAAAGGATGTGGCACTGTAAAAACAGGTTATTTATCAATGGAATGAAGAATTTTTGAGGATGGATCTTGCTTAACTTCATAGATCAGATATAAGCTACTTTAGAGAGAAATGAATCATTCTTTGAGGGGTCCTGCCTCTTGCCATGAGATGTAAAGGCAGTCTTAAGCGCCAGGAAGATTTGGTGTGTAAGTCAGCAAGATGTATCCAACTCTCAATTCGTGAATGTAACCCACTGACTATGCTCTTTACTTGGCTTCATCACATTTTAAGTTACCAAACCGAACAGTGTTTGTATACCACATTACAATGTTCTGATCATTATGGTTGCCATGGAATCTTGGCTCAAGTTTTATCAATATAAATTGAAATAATTGAATTGTGATTAAGCACAGTAGGAAAAAGAAGAGTTCACACCACTTCTTTATACTTCAAAGAAATTACAAGGTCATAAGTCTAGGCGTGCAAGAACAGGACCTTCAGGATGCTCCCACTGCTCCCATCAAGGTGCAGCTAAACAGGAGTAAAGGCTACAGAGGCAATGGCTAGGAGTGTCAGCTGGTACGTGCTGTCAGTAAAGTACTGCGACAACTTCTTTTGCCTACTGCACTTCACCACAGGATAGAAATGGAAATTCTGTAGCCTTGCAATGGTAGTGAAGTCCAGGATACAGCTGCAGGGTTATCCATTGTTCCGTCCCACAGCTACAGCCTTGCCACTAAATGTAATGTTGATTTAATGGAATTTTGTGATAATTAATTTGCATAATTAGCTGTAATTATCAAATCACTAGGTGCATAAATTCAGTGTGGAAAAAGGAAAAGAAATGTTAAACATTTGTAATATTTTCTATCTGTGGAAAGCCACAAGTTTTCAAGCCAGCACTAGAAGAATTCAGTGCAGTAATTAAAGATTTAGAATAGAATATAAGCAGAAAAGGATCAGATCTCAAATGATTTAAAAGGTTTTGAGCCTGCAGCAGTACAATACATCGTAAAGGTTTTCAGGGCAGATAGGTAAAGACAAGAGATTGTGCAGTATTTGCTATGGGAAAATAATGTTGAGAAGTACAAAGCAATGCATACTGCAAGGGTTAAGACAAGCTGCTTGTGCATGCTGCAGGGTACGTACCACTGCTCAGGCAAACCTATTCACGACAAAGAACTGGGTACCAGTAACGCAGCTCAGCTGCAGGACAGTGCTCAGTTCTGGTCATCTTAATTAAAAAGGGAAGCAGCACATAAGGAGTAGGCTCAGTAAGAGTCAGTGTGAATCAGTAGAAGCAGTGAAAAAGCACAAAAGAAGGTTTTCTGAAATATGACTGTTTGTTTTAGTGGAGGAAAAAAAATACATTATAGTATCAAACAAAACAATGAATACCAGAGGGAAGAAAAGGCAGAAAATGGTAAATCCCTTTGCCATTTCTTATAGGAGACAACAAGAGGCAGCTAGTCTGGTACTGCTGTGTGTCATTCACTCAAAGAACTCCTCTCAAAATACTGCCAGGAGAAAGTTTTAAGTTGAAAGTGTGTGGTGGTGCACTTCTCCTTCTCCAGACTGTTCTATAACCCTGAGAGTTGCCTCGGCCTTGACAGCTTGAGTAATGCATTGGGCAGTTAAGCACCTCTTCGCCGTACCAGTAACTCTTACTCGGCTAAGGCAGAGAATGGCACTGCCTGTACCAGAATTCCCATTGACTGGTTGAAGCAGGGAACAAGAATGGAGACAAGGAGCTATTCCCTGACAATTCTGGAACATTCCTGCCTGGATCACAGTACGAGCGGCAATGCAAGTAGAACAATACCATTGTTCTTGGCATTTTTGAAAAATTACCAATTCAGGTTGCAGCCAGGATGGAAATTTACAGATGACTAAAGCCAATCATCTCACAGCCTTATGAACAGCGGTCCTAAACTGAGATCCTTTGAGCTCTCCTGGACCACAGCAGGCTGCGACCAGCATCTCCCTCTGGGCAGGACACTGCTGAAAGCTCACAAACCACCAAGTCTGTGAGATTAGGGGGACCATCATGGAAATCCAGTGATGGGGCCTGGGTTGATACCCCTGCTCCTTGAGGCTCAACCCTTGGCCTGCTGAGGAATGCAGAAGGTATTAGATGTGAGTATTTCACTGAACTTGAGGGAAACTTTTAACAGGTATACCTTTGTTACATATGCATTGCAAGGTTGAAGTAGTTAGGTTATTTTTGTGATTTAAAACAAATTTTATTGATTTGCTTTGCTGCTAAAATCCTATGGATAATCTTGAATTGTAAACAAATTCTTTCTCTCCCCTCCCCCACCCTCCCTTTAGATACAAGCCATTGTCCAAGTCTGAGACTAAAACTGGACCTAGCTGCACCTAAACCGTGAGAGTTCAGAAAGTAAGGGAGTCTATTCTGAACCTCATGACTCAGCAGTAGAATTCCCCACCTCTTTACATTTCTCTAGATCTAATCAATTGTCCAAGTCTGAGACTAGGAATAGATCCAGACACACCTAAACTCTGCGACAGTTTAGAAAGCAAGGGGGTCTACTCTGAAGCTCGTGACTCAGTGGAAGAGTGTCCCTTAACCTTTACCCTTCTTTCTATATCTCTCCCATTAGATATAAACCATTGGCCAAGTCTGAGACTAAGACTGGATCTAGCCACACCTAAACTCTGTGAAAGTGTAGAAAGCAAGAGGGTCCACTCTAAACCTCATGATTCAATGGATCTTTACCCTCTTACACCTTTGGTCTTTATAAATGATTTCCAGCTCTATTCTGACTCTATTTCAACTTGATTTATCTCTGTGCATTTACTCCACGTAACGAGTAACAGAGTGAACCTTGCCATCAAATCTTGTACAGCTGCATATCCACAAATTCATATTAAACCTATTTCACTCAAACTCTTTGGAGGTGATTCTTTAAGTGACCTGACCTAAACCACTCTTTTCATGACAAAGTGGAAGGGAATTTGATGCTTACATGCTTGGTGACTACTTCTACAGTTAAATTCAAGGCAGAATTTTAAAGCAGAAGCTTGTAAACTGACTCTTCAGGACCAAATGATCAAAAGTGCTTCTATCATGTGCCAGTTTTTCCAGGCTCTTTCACACTGCCAAACATTAAACACAGCATTACCAGATTATGGCTAGCAGTATAGTTAATTAATAATGGTCTCCAACTATTTCTCTGATTTCCTTTATTTCTGTGATGACCCTAGATCACAACAATCCCTATGATACTGTAATTACATATTAAATTAATCTGCAATAAATGAGAAAAGAAGAAAATTTCCTGAGTGTAATTGTTGACCAAGTTTTCCTAAGGATAAAAAATTGTTAATTCATTTAAAAATATGGAAAATGTTGATATGAATGTCGTACTAGAACTATCAAGCATAGCTGTGTGGGGGATAGTAAGTTTGTGAAGTGCTTTTTTTCCTTTTTGACAAAGATCAGAACAACACTGGTCTAACTTTGCTCTTCAACATAGATTCAACCTGATGTACTCGAATCCAATTTCTGAGAAACATGGATAATAACATGTAGCTGTCTCATAAGCATACTGTGAGAATTAATTAGTGCATAAAAAGCTCACTGCAAAAAGCGGTAATTTTTTAAAGGAGTTTTAAATGAGATAAAATACTGCTGCAAATTCATCAATAGCAAAATATCAATGCATAAATCGAATTTCCAAGGAAAGCAATGGGAATTCTGTGTTAGAATCCAGAACAAGGACAAAGGAAATTAATGAGATTCTTCTTCTTCTTCTTTTTTTTTTTTTTTTTTTTTTAAGGGGGGAGTTTTTGTGTATTGGTGGCAGATGACTCTGTATTCTCTTTCACTCACTGAAATAATTTGATCTGGCCAGTCAGTGCTGTGACAGACTTTACAGCTGATTTGTATGAACATGTTAACTGGCCAGTTGTCACGCAAACCTCTTGTACTCAGAATGTGATCTTTCACTCAAGGGAACACTAATTTGAACCTTCAACTGCCATGCAACCGTTTATTTTCATGAAGATTTTAGGAACTTCATAGCTTTGAGTCCTCAGCTGCACTTTCAAACTTGGTTGAAATTGGATACCAGGTTCAAAAGTTGTTGGGGAGACTGACCGACTGACTGACAGATAAATGAACATGGACAACGTGATTGCATAAAACTTTTCTTCTTAGGAAACCAGGATAAAAATAAACTCTCATTATTATAACACCCAGTAGACTTTCAGAGTTGCTAAGAAAGCTTCCATAATTACAGTACTATACTCCTAAGGCTGTTTGAAGGTATGTAATGGTTATAACTGTTATTCTTGTCTGACTACCTGTAAAATTGCTGCATGTCACTCATTCCTAATGGCTGTTTAACAATTATTATTGTTGAATCTGTGGTACCAACTGACTGTAGCTGGAAAAAACCAAAGGCAAGACAAAACAAAAATCTCAATATTCATTTAGGCTTGTCTTCACTAAGGTCTGTAGACAATGTCTATTAACTCAGCTGGGAACATGATGAGCCCTTATAAGATGTATAGGTAAAGTTCAATCCAGAAGAACCGAACTCTTACAGGAAAGCTCTCATAAGACAATTAAAGAATCATAGAACCACAGAATCACTTACGTTGGAAAAGACCTATAAGGTCATCAAGTCTGCCATTAACCCAGCACTGCCAAGTCCACCACTAAACCATATCTCTAAGTGCCATATTTACATGTCTTTTAAATACCTCCAGGGATGGGGACTCAACCACTTCCCTGGGCAGCCTGTTCCAGTGCTTGATAACCCTTTCCATGAAGAAATTTTTCCTAATATCCAGTCTAAACCTCCTCTGGTACAACTTGAGGCCATTTCCTCTCATCCTATCACTTGTTACTTGAGAAAAGAAATTGACATCCACCTCCCTACAACCTCCTGTCAGGTAGCTGTAAAGAGTTATAAGGTCTCCCCTGAGCCTCTTTTTCTTCAGACTAAACCCCAGTTTCCTCAGCCACTCCTTACAGGACTTGTTCTCTAGACCCTTCACCAGCTTCATTGCTCTTCATTTACAAATAACTTGTAATTATTTTATGATGCCGCCTTCTGAGAATCAAGGAAATTCTTCATTCTGAAGTACACCAGGAAAAGCTGAGATCTTTTTGGTCATTAAATAGAATACAAAAAGCTATTAAAGTAAGCTGTGTTCCTCGAATGAATATTTATTCATATTCTGAAGTGGCTTACTTCAACAACTTCAAATTTTAAAATCCGTCTTTGCTGCATTCCGATTGTTATTTTCAGTAAACAGACTGGCACATATCTAGAGGCAGAAGAACATTTGCCTGTAAAAATAACCCATTCCAATGAAATTATGAAGGTTATAATGTATGTAACATTCAACAAAAGCAAGTTACTTTTCTGGAAATTGCCAGATTCTTGGTCCAATTAAATTATTTCCTATATGACAAGAAAAGCCTGTGAGAACTCACCCAACTATGGATTTGCCTAGTGTTTGTTTTTGTCAGGGAAAAGAAGCCCCTGCTGGAAGTTTGAAGCTAAGCTGAGGTGATGCAGACTCCATTGCTGGCATTAACATTACAAATTGGGTGCAATTAGGGCCAACACCAGTGCAGCTTAATTCTGAACTAAATGTTTTTGATTAAATACTGAGTAATGGTATTTGAGTTTTCTTTCTCGTATTTTTCAGTAGCATGGCCATAAGCTACAAAAGGTCATATTTTGTTCTTCTTTATGCTTATGGAAAGACTTCTATTGTCATCAATAGAAGTTGTACATGCTTGAGTTTTATGACCTCTTTTGTCTTGTCTTGTAATTGTCAAGCACAGAACAGATGAGCTGTGAGGACAGTGGTGGTGGGGGAAAAGGATATTTTAGTTAATCAGGTTCTCCATTTAGGTAAAATAACATTGGCCATTCTTACTTATTCATTTGCTTTGTGATTTTTTTCTCATCTCTTTATTCCTGGTGCATGTACATTAGTTCAAAAAAAATTTTCTACCTGCTAATGAAGACCCTGGTAACGGTGGCATTGCAACTGTACCCTAGAATAATGTAGGATTCAAATGTTCTGCCTTTATCACTTTGTGGTGCTTTAGTCTCTCTCCTAACAAGCAGCAAGCTGAAATACTGAA
Organism: Ibycter americanus; assembly: GCA_035590275.1. Lineage (NCBI taxonomy): Eukaryota > Metazoa > Chordata > Aves > Falconiformes > Falconidae > Ibycter > Ibycter americanus. Next base: position 83,511,942 of record JAVJGI010000040.1, on the reverse strand, counting down.
CAAAGTTTTTTAACATCAGTGGAGAAGGCTTATTTACTGTAATAATAAAATAAAAGTTGGTGGATGGGGAGCTCAACATCACCCAGCAACGTGTACTTGCAGCCCAGAAAGCCAACTGTATCCTGAGCTGCATCAGAAGAAGCTTGAACGGCAGGTTGAGGGAGGTGATTTACCCCCTCTACTCTGCTCTCGTGAGAACCCTCCTGGAGTACTGCATTCAGCTCTGGGTCCCCCAACATGAGAACGACATGGACCTGTTGGAACAAGTCCAGAGGAGGGCCAGAAAGATGATCAGAGGGCTGGAGCACCTCGCCCATGAAAACAGGCTGAGAGAGTTGGGGTTGTTCAGCCTGGAGAAAGGAACGCTCCAGAGAGACCTTGTAGTGGCTTTCAAGTACCTGAAGGGAGCCTAGAAGAAAACTGGAGGGGGACTTTTCACAAGGGCATGTAGTGATAGGACAAGGGGGAGTGGCTTTAAACTGAAAGAGGGCAGATTTCAATTAGATATTAGGAAGAAAATATTTACTGTGAGAGTGCTGAGGCACTGGAAGAGGTTACACAGAGAAGCTGTGGATGTCCCATCCCTGGAAGTGTTCAAGGCCAGTCTGGATGGGGCTTTGAGCAACCTGGTCTAGTGGAAGGTGTCCTTGCCCATGGCAGGGGCGTTAGAACTAGGTGCTCTTTAAGGTCCCTTCCAACACCAACCTTTCTATTATTCTACGATTCTGATTCCATGACGCTATGATTTTATGATTCTGTGATAATGAACATCTCTAGACAAAATCTAAAAACGATGCAATATAGCTCAGCTGACCTTCTGTTTGAAGTTACTCCTTCATATTCATCATTACACTGGCTTTCCTGATTACAGTCATTGCCTGTATTCCTGCCTCTAACAGTTCAGCTAGAATTTCAGCTACTAAGTGCAAATAAGAGACAAGATCCCAGACTTGAAGTAGAGCCATTTTTCATACCAGAGCCAGGAGGGGAAGGGGAGGTGGGGTTTGTGTGTCTTTATATATATATTTATTTATTTATTTATTTATATATAAAAATCATCTCTAGCTTGTATGCATCGATTTGGTCCAATGGCATCTCAGTGCTTTGTTTCTCTTAAAAGACCTTGGGTCTGAGATTTTCTTTTTGATGAAAGGATTCAGAGCTTAGTGTTTTCATATCTTAAAACGTTTCATGCTGAAAATATATACTCCTTCCATGGCATGCCAGAAAGAAGACAATAAAACTGCCATAGCAGAATAGACTGCAAGGTAAGTAACTGTCTTCTAGTTCTTAAAGACAACTTGTAAAAAGAAAATGGGCAGTTTTTTATAACCATAGTTGAAAGACTTGATGTATTTATCTTGAAACCTGGAGGAATTTTTATATCATCAGTAAGTTCTGACCTATTGATCTGCCTTCCATCTGGTGACACCATTTATACTCATGCAGAGCACAATCAATAGTATAGAAAAAGCATATTTTTCCTGTATTGCAGTGATATTTTAAGTGACATTATAGTCAAGGGAGAAGGCTTCTATAATAAAAAAAATTTAAATAAGAAATATAGTTTGGGGTTTAATAGCTTGGCCATATTGATTTTTAACAGGGTTATTTGCCATATTTTACCATCAGAGGAGTTGTCATCTCTGCAAAACCCATTTTTTTTTCCAATTAACTATTTTCAGTTGGATAAGCAAATAAGAGTACTGAGGGATTAGCATGCTTTCGTGAACAATAGGCCAAACTTTCCTACCCCAGGGCTCTGGCAACTTTTTGCCCCATATCCTCTAGCGCTTTGGGATCCTTTAAGTTAAATATTTTTTAAAAATATGGGAAAAAATCCCATTTGTCTCCCTAGTCTAAGCAGTGCAGAAAACCATGTCACAAACAAAAGAGGTGTCCAGAGGTTGTGTTAGGAGGAGGGAAAGCAAGAGGACACTCTTGTCTGATGCTCTGGCAGAAAGCACTTAGAGAAACGTAGGCTTCGATACTCGTCTTCGGCAACAACCGCTGCTCAGTACTGCAAAGGAACATGAAAAAAAGCCCAGTGTCTCAGCCAGTCTGACCTGGAAGAAAAGTCCTTTCTCACTCCAAACCCAGCATCTGCTCAGGTAAATGAGATCCTGACTATATCTTCACAGCTCTGACTGACCATATCAATCCAGTATACACTGGAAAATAAAAAAGGATGGATAAACTTCCTCTTACTGTTGCTGCCAAATTTACACCCTTGTAACATACCTGGGGGCAGGAGACCAGAATGTGATAGAAATCCAGGTAGAAAATGCCAGCTGGCCTTCAGTATAGGGAAACTGAAAGAAATTGGCTTGGGCTACATGATTAGCAGCTTATTGAATCTATTTTAGAAAGCAATAAATCATGAAGACAATAGCCTCTGGGGAGGTGAGGGGAACTCTATACATATATATGTCCAACACTGTGAAGAAGACTGAGTCCAAGGTGCAGCCGCTATGCCCAGGGGTCAGGCCGCCAGCAGACTTAGACACTTTGAGAAGTTAGACTGGTGTCATGCTCCCCTAGATCTGTGGTGATGGTCAGAGAGGGGCTGGAGGGCCTTGATTATTGTGAGTGAGAAGTCTGTGAGTGCTGTGGAACAGAAATCTTAGAACAGAACTTATTGATCACCTTTATACCTTATTAAATAAAATTAACTTGATTTGTCACTGAGTGGTGTGGTCCTGTTCTCATGTCCGTCCGATTCAGGTTCCCTCCAGAGCAGTGTAAGAGCAAGAACAGCACAGATGACATTTTGGGCTATTGGGTTTGCTGAATGCCATCTGAACACTGATGCTGTCTTCTCTGGGGTTCCCTGCATTCATAGGTGAACAATATTGGATGCTTCAAAGGAAGAGAGATGAAAAATAAAACATAATTCAAAAGAAGAGAAGAAATCTTTCTTGCCTCTGCAGTGAATTTCTATTTTCATAGCCACTCCCATCAAAATCTTTTGTGTTGTTCCCCTACAAGAGTAGATGTGAACAAATATCAATAATAATAATAATCATTGCTTGCACGAAATGCCTGTGGAGATGACATGAAATGCTGCAACTCTACTTTATTCTTCTAATTATAGCCCAGAGTATACACATGTGCTTTTAGCCATTTGTTGGAGTTTGCAGCTCTCTGCTGAGGCACTGTGGGTTCATGCAGCTCCAGAGAGGCTGTGCCAGTCAGTGCAGCGCCCCATCTCACCCACCATTTTCTACACTTTAAGAGCAAAGTGAGAAAAACTGCTGAGTTCATCTCACACAAACTGGCTTGACTCCCTCTGGGCCTTGAAGCAATCAGGATCAAGTGGTGAAATAAAAATAAAAATAATAAAAAAACAAAACAAAACAAAACAAAACAAAAAAACACAACACCAAACCAAAACCAACAAAACCAAAATCTCAGGTACAAACCTTATACCTTAAAAGTTAGGAAGAAAAGGATTGCAATAGGATATCTGATATTGTTCTAACAGCTGTCCTTTGGGAATTGTAAATTCCCTGTAAACTTCACAGAAAAAAGACCCTGAAAGATTATTCATCTGAAACCAGTGAATGAAGAAAATCACAGCTGGAAGTGTAAAAAAGAAGTGTTCACTCTACAGCAGCAATGGATTTACTAACTTTTCAAGAGGAATGTAACAGGTGCTGTCAATACTGTATTTGTGCCTGTGCACCACACAACAACAGATGAGGAAGGTGGGGCAGCTGAAAGTTTTGCAGAGGTCTAAATTAATAAAAACAACTGGTTTTGATACAATGGAAACCTGAGGCTTAAGCCATTGAGGAAATTTCCTGTAAAATGGTACAAAAACTAGACACTCCTTATTCCAAGACTGATGGTTTCTCTTTCATTTTACAAGGCTGGTGGTAGTCCTTTTGTTATTAAAGAGGAGATGGTGTGACGTGGGTAACAGCAAAATAAAAAACCCCACAAGTTTTGCCTGAACAAAAAGAAACCTCAGATTTAAGTGCAATTTTATATGAAAGACAGACAAAGGGAAAACACTGATTTACCATGTGTGGTAAATATTTTAAAGTAACCGAACAACGCCTTTCTTTCTGAAGATGCATGAATAATGTCTTTGTACATTACTTTGATCATTAAGCCAGAAATCTTCAGTGTCATCCAAGTGAGTGTCTGAAGATATTTTCAAATTAATAAAGTGACTGTAACTTCCTTTGGATTAGAGACAACCAGTACTAACATCTAGGCCTGAATGCTATTTACTTTAAAAAGGTGTCTGGAAGAGTCTTCTAGAATATGCATGGTCACATTACATTCCACTGTGAAAAAAAGGTGTAAAGATCATCGGAATGCTTTCAAAACACCTGTGAAAATCAAGTAGGGCACTTGAAGCACAGATTTATTTAAGAAAACACAAAGTAACAGCAGAATCATTTTAACTAAAAGAGCTTGAAGTGGTTCTACCTTGTATCAGTCTGTGTTTAGCAAAGTCATGACCTACCTTTTAGAAAGATTTGGGAGCATGGATACTACGAAAACAGGGAGGTGTGAAGTACAGGAACTGTACAAGTCATGAACTACTAAACTGGGAGAGTTCTGTCATTATAATGAATGTATAGACCCTGATAGACTATTGAACTTGAGGTAAACAAACCAGCTCATAATGATCTGTCTCTTTTATTTCACCACCTGTTCTTACTTCAACTCATAAACTCACTTACCAACTCCAATATAGTGATCATAACTGAAGTAAACTTCAAATTAGCAACACCCTTGCTTATTTTCAGAACTAAAAATCATAATTTTAGTATACTTCAACCATATAGCCTAACTAATTGGATGGCTCAATGACGTTAAAGCTCTTTTCCAACCTAAATGATTCTATGATTCTATGATGTTAAGATACATTATTTCTATTTTAAAGACTTTTACTCCTTGGGACCAGGTAGAATCTGGGTACAAGGACCCATGGTCATATTTTCAACTTTCTTGGAGATCTGTTTAAATCTACTGTGGACAGAATTCGTAACAACTGTGACTAAGTTTACGCATTTTGATGATAGATATAAATGGCATTTATCATGCCTCCAATAGAAGCTCATTCCTGCATAAAGACAGCATCTCTTACGATGCTGATCATCCTCTCTGAATGAAGGTTAGGGAAAGAGATGGGGACAGGATGACCATATATATGATGAACACATTAACCAATAGCAATGTGATCCCATTTCATTATCTTCTCTCTGGATGTTTGATAATTTCCTCTTGTTCTGGTTCAATGTGAGCTTAAGCACAGCAGTGTAGCAGACATGATTCAGTGTGCTTCTACAGTTCTTTCTTAAATTCCAATACTGTTTTTATACCTCTGACACATCCATGACATTGGACTGTGCTTGTTGGAGAAAAGTAATGCTCAAATTATTTTTTCATGGATAGCCATCTTCAGTTTAGGAGGGGATTTTTTGCTTTGGTTTGGTTTTTTAAGTATTCCTATTAAATAAATTTGTTGTTCAGGAGGTGTTGAACAATTTCATAGTTGCAGAAGAGTGGTAGATAGAGCAATACCTTTTAACCTGTTGCTGGCTAACATTAAAAGGTGTTTGACCAGTGGTATTCAGCTAGATCTTATGTACACTGAATAGACAGTACAATTGAAAGAAAGTTAATCTACAACAGCTTCACTAAGCAAGATTTTAATAGCAGCCTGTAGTCATCTGAATCCTCACTCAGGAAGATAGATGTGATTGTCTATATCTATTGTTCCCCAAAAGATCACTGCATGGTGCTAGGTTTTAGGTTTAACATAACCACATTCAGGGAAGTTCTTGGAAAACAATCTTGTGACTCTGCCTTACTGAAGGAGAAACCTGAGAGCTTTACTTAGTTTGGTCTTCACATTTTAAAAACCTATAGCCACTTCCTAGCTCAGCTCTCACTGTCTTATCCAACAACAGACACCTACACTGCAGCAGCCATTTAAATCATCTACTATATCCCACCAGTACAGAGAATGTTCCCATATGAAACTGGCAAATGGGAAGCTGGCTCTTCTCTGACCAATAATCTCTCGGGCAATTAATGACGCAAACTTCTTACTCCCAGTTGGGTGAGGAGGCAGCTGTGCTGACAGCCAACCAAGAGCAGCGGGACTGGTCCTTCTGGACCCACAATGTACTAGGGTGTTCGCTTGTTGCGGTGCTTCAGGCTGAAGGGGTCAGTCAAGGTAATACAGGCATCCAGCATGAAAGTCGGCCTCATCTTCTTTTTCCTGTATGGATGATCTGCCTGGAGCACTACAGCTCTCATGATGCGAGTTTGGGGAAGAGGAGAAGAGGATGGAGAGCTTTACTAAATTAGGACTTTCAGGATATTAGTTCAATATAAATACAGGCATTTACAAATAGCACATTTATCATAGATTTGCCTGGCAGTTTGCTTTTCACTTTAGAACGCTTTTGACATATCATACCCATAAATATAATGCTTTATGTTACGCACCTTGTAAAGAAGCCTGGTTATGTGATTGGTATTTCACATTTTAAAGAACCTCTATTGGTACTTACCGGACAACACCTGTCCAAGCCTTAGTAAGAATCTTCTAAAATTTTTCTTCTTTGGGGGGTTTTGTCTCTTGTTTTGAAAGGATTCAAGGGCATTCTAGGATATCTTTAAAACATTAATCCAAATTCAATTCTATATTGCACTGATATTGACTTGAGAGAGTTTGAAATCAATTAAACCAGTATAACCCTCACTTGAATACAGCCCAGAAAAACTACTGCAAAGATTTATGTGATCAGGAGCATGGAATATCTAGTTTATTATTGTATATTTTTCTTATATTTGTACTTTGCAAAGTTGCAAAGAACCAAACAAGTCAAACTGTGTTCTCGATACTGAATGCAAAATCTCTCTGGTCAATTATTCCAGGACCATATTAGAAAAACACAGCCACCAACTCTTGGGAATGTATTTCCTGACCCAACAAAGACATCGTCAGTGGCTTCACAACACTAAAGAGTTTGGAATCTGAAAGGAAATACAACAGACAAGAGAGTAAAGCATTCCCTGGCAACCTGGGTGAACATCACATCTGTGTATGATTTTGAGATTAAATATCTAGACACTGTCAATGACAGGTTTTTTAGGTTTGGCCCAGACCAATCTGCAGGAATTGGTTCAGGTGATATCATTAGAAGTCACTGTGTAATCAATAACCATAGGACATTTGGATTCCAAAATCCTGAAGCTACTAAATCAAAAGGTCTTCTGCGTATTGATTTTAAAAAGAAAAAAACACACATAAATGAGAAAAGTTGTTATAAAAAGGTTGAAGAGATTAATCATTCCCAGTGGCAGAGTGACTATCTAATACCACCATACGGTTTCTCAAAGTAAAGGAATACAACCTACTAGCAAAGACTTGAGAAAATTCAACAGACTAAGAGGTATTATTAGAAAGGGAAATCCTTTAAAAACCTTAAACTGTGTTGAAATTTGGATAATAAAAGGAGTAAGAATCACTAAGAGGTTGGTTATAAGTAAAAACACAAAATGGCAGCACCAAAAAAAGAGTTTGAGAAACTATCTGTAGATATCACAAAACCAATTAAATCTATTTTCAAACAGATGAGAAAGAAGTCTACTAGGCACTTCGTAGCATGAAGAAATTGATCAAAGCATGAAAAGAGCATGCAGAGGAAAGGAGGCCATAGCAGAGTAGAAAAATTACTTGTTTATATCCCTGCTCAACATGGATATGTCCAGGGAGATTTCTGAGCTGAACCTTTTTTTTAACTATAGACATGTTAAAGGATATGCCCAACTGTCAGCAGAAGTTAGTTATTGAAGAAATAGATAAAATTAAGAGTAAAAATTTGCAAGACCAATTGATATTTATCTTTGGGCTCTAGGAAGACTTGAAGATGAAATGAGTAAATCACATTCCTCTCTCAGAAACTGTGTGGAGGCAGAGGATTGACGCACGTGACACCAATTATTTCAGAAGACTGCAGTGGAATCCAAGGACTGACCAGTAGCTCAACGTGTCCAGCAGGTTAATTAGTTGAAACTGGCTGAAAAACAGAATTATTGTGCACCTGAATAAATACGACCCATTCTGGTTCATAAATATGAACCATCAAGGAGAGCAACATGGCTTTTGCAAAGGAATAGCACTTCTCACAAATACACAGTTCTCTGAAGTCGTCAGCAAGCCTCCAGGCTGAAGCAAGCAGGCTGATACAGTGCACCTTGACTTTGAAAAGGCATTGAGCAATGTCTTCCACCAAAGGCTCTTAAAGAGATGAAGACGACTGTGGAAAAGGGGACTAAAATGGATAAATAAATTATTCATTAACAGACAGAAAAAAAGTGGCAGAAATAGTTAGTTTTCACAGGGGAAGAAGATTATCAGAAGAATCCTTCAGAGATTTGCACTTGACTAGGTAATTTTTAATTTAGTCATTAATGATCTTGAAAAGAAGCTGAGCAGTGAGGTGGAAAAGTCTGTCAATGTTAAGTTATTTGGGACAATATATGAGCAATGGCTGTGAAAAATGCAAAAACCATTCATACTTGTGACTGACTAGGTGACAAAATGGTGGATGAATGTACAGGAGAAAGCAGAAGTCCACTTTATTACCTTAAGTGTGCTTTAATTACTGTTTTGATAAATGAAATTTATCGAAGTTAAATGCAAAATTAAAGTCATTAACCCATTTCAGAAACAGTATGGAACCCTTAGAGAACTCCAAAACACCATTTTGGTTCAAAAAACCCTGCATCTTTAAGTCTACAGATGTGCATTCCTTGATTTTCATGTTTTGGACAGAATAGACTAGTCTGAAACATCTGATTTCTGTTCTATTAAATCAAATCTAGCTATGAAAACTTCCAATGTAGTGTTATAATTTAAATTTTATTTTACACATGGATAGACCATTTGATATCGCTTTCCAATGTAAAGATCTATAAAAAAATGTCTCAGTCATCATTAAGCTACTGCAACTTTTAATGACCTTTTAAAATAAATATATTGCATTTGTTTTATGAAGCCAGGCCAACAGCAAGAGTATCTAATACATGTCATAAAATAACAAACACAACCGAAAGCCAAAATCTCTCCTTTCTACATATTTCTCCCCCACATGGCACTTCATTCAATATGAGTTTACGGAAACTGTTGTTTTTCCATATTTTTCTGTCTAAAAAAAAAGTGTGGTAAATTCTTTCTGAATAACTTTAGTTCAGAGAATTTGCAGAAAGCCTTCTGCACTGCTTAACCTCTGAGTAGAGACAACACAGGTGGTTGGGAACACCTATGCAGGATTATGTGCAAATTCTGCTATGACAAAAAAGAGGGGGAAAAAAGAAGGGGAAAAAAAAATGCGAAAAGATGGCTACCTGTCTAGGTAAACTGAAAAAGCCACAGGTCTCAGGCAAGTCAAGCAAGCGTGAGGAATGGATGTATCTGCAGCAACAGTGGTGCTAGAAGAGTCTCTCCAGGAAGGGTACCTACATACAGCATCCAAGCTGTTGTCATGCTCATGGTCACAACTCCATCAAGGCTGGGCAGCACTACAGAGAAAATAAAATGGCATGAGAGCAAAGTCTTCCTAGGAAAAAACCTCAGATGAACATTGTTTCCCCTTTTGTATCAGGTCATCACATTTTTTATTTAGGGGACTGATGGTGGCTGTAGAACCTCTCTTTATAATGAGAATTTGGGAATTTCCTATTTTATTATGCCCTTTCAATATTTTATCTACATTACCTATGTGACTGGTTGCAGGTATTTTTGCTGTTTCAGGTAGCAAGGTAGCTAGCTGTAGTAGCAAGATTTTTTGGGTGCTCTCTAGTTCCTTTTTTAAACTTTCCTGTCTCTTTCTTCAGTGATGCAGGTATAATTCAAACAAATGTTAATTGCCTCCTCACCTGTTTTTTCTAAATGTAACAATACACTCTGGTTCTTCTGTAGGAGAGACACACAGTCCATGCATGTAGTTCAAAGTGTGAGCATCTCTAATTTTCACTGAAATTAACAAGATTTATGCATCTCTTGAAGACTTTAAGGACCATAACAGTGTCTGACTGTCATGCCAGTACTCCAGATACCTTATCAAGCTTGTATCACAGTTTTAAGCTATTGCAACTTTAAAAAATGAAGTTAGTTGCCTTGTATTTAACATGAAGAAATGTTAGTACTGCAGCCTTTTATTGGCCTTGTACTAGTCAAATAATTTGGATTGCAGCCTTTACGAAATTCACAGTTATGAAAGACGACACTTGAGAAATTCACTTAAGACAAAATAAACATACAACAAAAATAGCTGAAAATAATAATTTTATCTCAGTTGACTCTTCCTCTCTCTGTCTGTCTGTCTCTTCACTTAAAAAACACACCAGTTATAGTTTGGAACACTTGAATTAAACTATCAATGTCTAATTTAGAGGAATCTCCTGAAATGTAATGGAAAAATACTAAAGGCCATCAGGCTTTCTTTTTCCCAACATAATCAGCTTTTTTAAAAAATGTCTTTCAGTTTGATTAGTTTGTCAATTTCGTGAATGACACGTACTCAGCTCAGACTACCTGTCAAATTCAGAAGACACCATGAAAAAAAGCCTGAGCTAGGGAAAATATTGGAAATTTTAAAAGAGAAGTTTAAACTATAGAAGTGCAATATTATTCATTTTAAGTCATGTAAGCTCATTTTCTCCAAACAAGTTAGTAAATATGGGACAACTTTTTGATTAGTATTGTTTATATTATTTATATTATATAATATATATATTATAATTATATCTATTAAAGAAAATTAAGTTACTTGATGCTTTTAGAAATAAGGGGTGCCCTAGTACTTTTGCTGCCTTAAAATTTCAGTCAAACATTATTTTTTCTAATATGTATATATTGATATTTTAGTTGACTAATGTTATTGGCAAAATCTTGCAAGTACATACTTATTTAAGTTGCTCAGAGCTTCTAGTATTTTCTTACAATTGTCTTATGATTATTTTAGGCATTGCATGTAACAAACATCAGAACATTGATCAACTAATTAGAGAGGTCAAGACTGGTGTCAGCCTCAAGCGCAGTGATCATGCACTGGTGGAATTCACAATCTTGAAGGATATGGGCCGGCTGAAGAGTAGAGTCAGGGCTCTGAATTTTAGGAGAGCAAACTTTCAGTTGTTTAAGGAGTTATTGGATGGGACCCCCTGGAAAACTGCCCTCAGGGATAAAGGAGCTGAACAGAGCTGGCAGATACCTGAGAATAATTTCCTTAGAGCACAAGAGCTCCCAATTCCCATGTGTAAGAAATCAGGGAAGGATGGCAGGAGATCAGCATGACTGGGTAAGTACCTCCTGGTCAAACTGAAGTATAAGAAGGAAACGCACCGGCAGTGGAACCAAGGACAGGTTTCCTGAGAAGAAAGTAGGGAAGCTGCCCAGATGCATAGAGATGGGATCAGGAAGATATGGCACAGCTGGAGCTGAATTTGGCAAGGGATGCAAAGAATAATAAGGAGTTCTATATGTACATTGGCCAGAAAAGGAAGAGTAAATAAAATGTACCTGTCCTCATAAATAAGACAGGAGAACCGGTGACAATCAACATGGAAAATACTGAGGTGCTCGATTTTTTTGCTTCAGTTTTCAACGGTCATCTCTCTTCCCCCATCTCTCAAGCCCCTGAACCTCAAGGCAGGGACTGGGAAATGAAGTCCCTCCATCACTGGAGATCAGGTTTGAGACCACCTGAGAAACCTGAACATACATACATAAGTCCATGTGACCGGATGAGATGCATCCCAAGGTCTTGAGGGAATTAGCTGAGTAATCTAGCAGCCTTCTATGATGGAGTGACTGCATCAGTGGACAAGGGAAGAGCTACAGATGTCATCTACCTGAACTTCAGTCAGGCCTTTGGTATGGTCCCCCACAACATTCCTATTGCTAAATTGGAAAGATACGGGTTTGATGGGTAAAGAATTGGCTGGATGGCCATGTCCAAAGAGTCACAGTCATCAGCTCAATGTCCAAGTGGAAACTAGTAATGAGTCATGTCCCTCAAGGGTCCGTACTGGGTCCACTACTATTTAATATCTTCGTCAATGACATAAATAGTGGGATTGAGTACATTCTCAGCAAGTTTGGAGATGACATAAAGCTGAGAGATACAGCTGATGCATTTCAGGGAAGGGATGCCATCCAGAGGGACCTTGACAGGCTTAAGAAGTGCGCCTATGCAAACCTCATGAAGTTCAACCAGTCCAAGTACAAGGTCCTGCACCTGAGTCAAGGCCATCTCCAACATCAGTACAGGCTGTGGGTTGAATTAATTGAAAGCAGCCCTGTGGAGAAGGACTTTAGGACACAGGTGGATTAAAAATTGGATATGAGCCAACAATGTGCACTTGCAGTCCAGAAAGCCAACTGTATCCCAGGCTGCATCAAAAGAAGTGAAGCCAGCAGGTTGAGAAAGGTGGTTCTCCCCCTTTACTGTCCTCTCATGAGATCCCACCTGGAGTACTGCATCCAGCTCTGGGGTCCCCACTACAACAAAGTCATGAACCAGTTAGAGCTCGTCTAAGAGGAGTGCCACAAAAATAATCAGAGGGCTGGAACAGCTCTCCTATGAAGAAAGGCTGAGAGAGTTGGGGTTGTTCAGCCTGGAGAAGAGAAGGCTCCATGGAGACCTCACTGCAGTCTTTCATTATATAAACGGGGTGTATAAGAAAGGTAGAGACTTCTTATGAAGACCTGTAATGACAGGGCAATGAGCAATGGTTTTAAATTGAAAGAGGACGCAAGGAAGACATTATTTGCAATAAGGGGGATGAGACACTGAAACAGGTTGCCCAGAGAAGTTGTGGATGCCCCATCACTGCAAGCGCTCAAGGTCAGGTGCTAAAAAGCTTTGAGCCACCTCATCTAATAAAAATGCCCCTGCCCATGGCAGTGTGTTTGGACTAGATGATCTTCAGAGGTCCCTTCCAACTCAACCCATTCCATCATTCTATGACACCTTGATCTGTAAAGTGACGATTGTATAAGTTTGTAATACAACAACTTTTTGGTTCTTTAGGATGAAACACACAGTTACATTGTAAATAATGAGATTTCCCAAATTACTCACTTTTGTATAATCTTTCTCAGATTTATCGATGACTGATATACATTGAGCATTTCTAAAATCTGTTTGTCATATTTTATTGCAGCTAAAAATGAAGAAAAATAAGATAGCTAAATGCATATCAAACATGCAGAGGACAACTAGATTAAAAAGAAAATCCTAGCTAGAAAAATATGCTTTGAAATAATAGGAATGGTTAAAAACAGTGTTAACGAATAAAGTCAATGAACGTTATCCAACATATGTAAACAATATTGACAATTTCTAAACTGGAGCCTGTATATTCAACCATGTAAACCACATATACATTTCTTCTTCCTTTTCTTAGGTTGATGTACTCTCATCTAAGATAATTTTGCTTATAAGTGCTTGAAAAGTAGACCAATTTGCAGAAATCACCTGCAGAATGTAATTGCCGTCTAGTATTCCAGGCAGATTTGCCCATCTATGGGGAGAAAGAAATAGATAAGAGGGAAACACAAAAGGCAAGCAATGAGAAAGAAGTGGAATTATGGACTGCTGAGAAGAAAAACTACTGCTATCAGTTCTGCCAGTTCATGGGAAACTGATCTGCAATTCATGAATGTGACAAAACACATTCTCCTTACAAAACAATAAAACACAAAGAAGACAGATAAATAGGGATAGAAAGAAAGGTGTCCTGCCTAGCTGCAGAACTGTGAATAGTATTTCCACTTAGGTAGATCCTTTGTGTGTTTACAAAATAAGGGCATGAAAAATGTAAAAATAAGAAAAAAATCACATTTTTACAACTGAAAAAATGAACCCCACAAAAATTAAGAAGTAAATGAAAATTTTGGAAATTATATATAATCTTCTGATACCTGGCAAATCCTCAAAACCTTGTATTTGAGAAGCTATGAAACAAACCATTTTTTTCTTGTAATCTAGGTTTCTTTCTAGCTGATAGAAGCTGAGATTCTTTTATGTTTCTTACTGTTGTTTTGCTTTTTTCATAAGAGTAGAGCTCCTGCAATACTTTGGTTATGACTTTCTTTTTGTCTGATTACTCCAAAGTAACCAGGTGTCTTTTTTTCCTTCTTTGTATTCCCATGTCTTTAAATGCATTAAATGGGAAATTGCTTTTTCTCCTCTCTATTGGAAAAGCAGAGATGTTGTATTTCTTCCGGAAGCAAAGAAAGGAAACTTCATGGATCAAACGGAGTAGTTTTTATGATTCCAGACATTTTAAAATCAAGTCAAATAATACATGCTATTGATCAGTCATTCAAATGCAAGTGTAGTACTCTTAACCATTAATTTCAACTTTAACAACTTTGGTCTTTAGGCCTTTCACAGATTTTTACATTCCTTCTTCCTCCGTGAGATTCTTGGTTCATTTTAAAACCCAGCTGCAGGATTTCTAGCCCTGGATCAACATTCTGGAGTTGCAGATTAATTTGAGAAGGTAGGAGAATCTCTGATGGAAGAGGTCTTAAATCAAATGGCTACCCCTACATGATGTTGTAGAAAGCCTTATTCTAACATATTTGTCTGCACAATCAGACCTTTTTAGAACATAACAGCATCACTGGTTCCAGAGCAAAAGGTCTGTGTGTTCTTGGGCATTAACACTTGTATTAGAAGCCCTTTTCAGCTTCTTTTTTTCTCAACTAACAAATTTCTTCTCCTTCTTGTATCTGTATGCAGAACAAATAAGGGTGATGTCTCAAAGGAATTACAGCAACACATTAAAAGTAATGTGCAGGATCACAATTATGTTGTATTTGTCCAAAGTGAATAAAACAGAATTCATTTCAGATTTATAATCAAGGAATGAAGCTAATGAAAGGCACTAATTACATGTCTTTAACATACTAAGCGTAAAATAAGTAAGTATGGATAATGTATTATGATTTCGATTAAGACCAGGGGGATAGGTTTTCAGGAAAGGTTATACGCAATGGAGAAGAGCTTGTACCTTTACAAACAGAAAAGATGTCTGGGATATTAGATTTTGGTTTTGGTCTCTGGAGATGACACCTTTCAAGAAAACATCATTTTATATCCCTGTCATAAGGCCAGAAAGAGACAATTGTCTAATCCCCCTTTTGAATGTTTTTTGGAACACCTTTGTTGACGATAACTTTGACTCCTTTCACGTCACACTATGTTAATTCTTTACAAACATTTAGAAAATTATTATTTTCTAGGAATACCTCCAAATACTGACTTTAATTGTGTATCTTGACTTACTCTGGAGAAGTAAATTTTCACTTATGTGTCATCACAAGAAAATTATACAAGAAGAGTTAGGTGTGCGTGCAGGAAACAAATACAGAATTAGACAAAGGTATGGAAAACCAGTCCATCTTCAAATTATAATATTGAATATTTACAAATAACATCAAACAAAAGCATTCAAAGAAATATTGAGGAAATTATGTAAATCACAACCTAATTAGTAAGTAGCAAATGGAAGAGGAAAATTAGCTTGTTCTTCAACTGTTATTTCTCAAATGTGATTGAATTGATTTTTTGTCAAGGTCCACAGGAGCTTGTCAGCTTGCAATAACATTCTGTCAGCCATGTCTGTACTGTTACCCGTGCTCTACCTGTACAGTTATTTAATACCTAGTACCTAAAATATTGTTCCATCATATATTGTCATACTCAGAACTCAAAACAGCTCTCTGCAAAGATTACCTTCTGAGCATCCCTAATTCTAGTAACCAGTCAGTGACAATTTGACATAGAACAAATGCCTCTGAAGAGTTTTGTTTGTTCGTTTTACCCTGCAAGCACTCTTTATGCTACCATGTTAAGGAGTTTTCCTCTTTAATTGATTCATATAATAATGCTGCTTGGGATCCTTACAAGAATATTTCTGAAATAAAACAATTTCTTTAACAGCTGTTCAGGTTTGCACCAAACCTTCCTGTGACCATTATCTGTTTATGTGCTGTCTTCTCCTGAACTAGCAGATGCAGAGATGAGCAGCAGGCTTTTCAGTCACGTCCTGTGGCTTGCTTACCTTTAGGTGCTGCATAAAGAGCACGTTCTAAATGGCATGAGTGTCTCCTAATGGAAAAGGTCTTTTAAAAAGTACATGTTTTCAAGTTGTTTTGCCAGTGTTGTATTTAGCTTAATTTTACAAACAGAGGATTAAGTTCTTCCCTTTTCTTTTTTTTCTTTTTTTTCTTTTTTTCTTTTTTTTTTTTTTGGCAAAATAAAGCTAAAGCTGGTGAAACTTGGCAGGAGTAACTTTTATGTTTCGTTCTCTGTGAAACCACAGCTTCTCACAACCAGCTTGCAGCTGTGTCAGGTTTTAGCCAGTCTGTGGGAATTACAGGAGGGTAGGAAAGGACTGAAGCTCAAAGATGAGCTGCTGTATAGTACATCTCAGGTGAAAACTTCCCAGGGTACAAATAATGTTTCTGAGCAGCTTTAACAACCTCTGCACATATTCTGCCCAGCATTGAGGAGAACCCATGTTTGTGTAACTCCCAAAGGAAAAGCAGCTTTGTCAGGTGACCAGCTGAGTATATCTTAACTTTTAAGTAGCAAAGCACAGAAACACGGGCTTGCTCTCCACATATATAGTCCTACCATGTGGAGGAAGCCACAGTCCTTGGGTCTGATCAGAATGAAGCACGGGCCTAAGCAATTTGTTGAACTGATGCTTCTGGGTTCATTGAAAGCCGACTAAGTAAATGAAAAATGTTGCATTAGCATTAATAAGCTTCAGGAACTAAAATCCTATGATCTGCAGAGCATGAGTCTGATTTCACAGTAAATCACCTCACTGCAGGTTTTGAGCCGAAAAAACATTATGAGATTGGAAACTACATCTTACGGCTATTTCTCATTTCATAATGTAAATGGATATGTATTGCCTATAGATTTGTCCTTGTCTATTACTTACCACCAACTAGTAATTCCATCAGATGTGTATTCTTCTCTGATAATGCCTTGAAACTGGTTGGACTCAACCATTATGAGTTGGAAAAGGTAACAACTTGGAGTCTGTGCTTCCAAGAATAAAATTGAAAAGATAGACATTTTTATTACTTCTGCACAGCAAACACACTGATTAGATTGTGAATTTCTGAATGAAGAAATTATGAAATGTCAGTAAGCAAGTGCTGATATGACAAAATTCTGTTGAATTATTGCATTGATCAATGTCTTGAAAGCCAAATTTGGCAGCGTCTATAGAATAAAGAAGCAGAGAGATCCGCAAAAAATACAACTCTTGAAGGGAAAAGCTTCTTCTTCTGAACCGAAAAAGATCTTAGAGAGAAAGCAAATCAAACTCTTCAGAAAATTAAAACCTCATTAAGAAATGAGAGCTGGCAGCAAAAGAAAACTGTAAGCCAGGTTGCTCATCTTATTCATGCTGTGTCTTTAGCTGGGTCAGAGGGCTGGCTTGCTTTGAATAGCACGCCCTGAATAGTCAAAAAATCTGTGGACACACTCTCTGCATCACTTGGGACTTACTCGGCAGAGGAAGGAAGCTAAGGTGACAGATTTCCACTTCCAGCCTCACACTGCACTATGTGGCAGAGGCACAAGGGACAGTGCTCGAGAGGAGACAGCCAAAAGGTTTGTTTAATGCTATAAACCCTAAAGTATTCTTAAATGAATGTTACAACAGGAAAGTGGGAAAGCAGCCTGCAGTTCCTGGCACTGGGCAAGCTGAGGATCTTCCATTCTAGCTTATCTGCAGATATACCAGTTGTAGTAGATTATTTTGCACCAGCGGGACATTGCAGAGGTATCCCACTGGAGCAGTAAATCTAGTCCAGCATATTTCATTGTGGAAGGAACTGCTGAGCCTGACATTTACGTGACCTGTAAATGATATTGGCCTTCCTTATTTCACAGTAGACTAACCATGTTGGATGTCACCTCAGGGTGAAATGGGTATGCTTGGGTTTGTATACAGGGTTTTGTGAAGGAACTGTAGTACCAAACATTTTGGTAAAAGAAATCTGCTCATAGCAACTCTGATTCTTGAAATAAGCAAAATTAACATTGAATAAATCCATGGTTTGTTTGACAAAGGGTCATGGGATTTGAGAAATGATCTTGGCCTATCCTATATATAGGGAATGATGGGCTACTTAGGTGCTTAAACAGAGTGATCTAGCCCCTTTTATGTGCCCAGAGGTACCTGAGAAATATATACGAGACAGACAGGGATAAGCATAGGGCCTGTTTATCTTCTGGCATGGCAACTGGAAGCTAAACAGGATACCCTGTGCTAAAATTGCACCGGAACCTACCTCCAGGTACCTGAATAACTAACTCCCCTGTTGCTTATGGGAGAAAACAGGTGCAAAAAAATCCATTCAACAAACCCAAACGATTATACTACCAGTTACAAAACTTTTGGCTGTAAGCCCTAGTACTGATCACCTGCCAAGTGTTTATTCTTAACCTTTAAAAAGAAAGTCATTAAGGATTTACTGTGGCACCAGTACTGAGATTATAAAGCATATGCGGTGCCCTCCTTGCTTCACAGGCGAGCCATCCAGCCTGACCCCTGAAATGCACAACGGTGCTTCTGTTTGGCCGGGGGTGGCTGTGGGTGCTGGGGAGCGGGGAGGGAGGGAAGGGAGCGTCTGTTGCCCAAATGCCCTGGAGAGAACTGGGCTGTTGGTGAATCGCTCCCAGTCGCTTTCACCTGTTCATCTGCTTGTCAGCATCAGCTCCCCCCGCTGCCGTTCCCCTCCATCCTCCGCAGCGCGGGATGTATATCAAGGTGATGGCGAGGATTCTGGTTTCAAGGTCCATTGAAAAATCTTTCATGGAAAGGACAGAGACTAGCTAGTCATTTGTAATTTCATCTGAAAGGGCGTTCCATATTTCAACAGGTTAGCCTGTCCTGTCCCATGAGATGGCTGGACACCACCTGCATAAGATAACAGATTCTTCCTAAACTGCTTGCAGGTTATTTACAACCAGTCATGCACAGTGCTTAATCACACTTTTTTTTCCACATTTCCTCACCCTGATTTTTTTAACTTAATTTTTCACCTATTTTTATCTGTGCTGCTCATTCTTCCTTCTGCCTTTGTCCTACTTCAGGAGCCCTTTTCCCTCTTTGTAAAGAGGAGAACAGAAGAAAATATTCTTTAATTCTTTAAATGGGCCCTATCCCGCAGTGCTCTAGGGACTAGAGTACTGTGAAATGCAAAAGCAAGAGGTGACTTAGAGACACAGCAGACAAGCAGGAGTCACAAGTTTCAGTATAGAGTGGCTTTTGCATTTTTTTCATTTGGATGTATTAGACGAAGACTAGACAAACATATACAGAATTAAAGGCTTCAGATTGCTAGGTTGAATGGCAAGGTTGGTATTCTCATTTATACAGCTATTTTATGCAAGCTAGTAGATGACCATCTACAGTGACACACATATGATGATTTATGGCAATCCCAGCTCAACGGTAGCAGAATTAATGCCAAAGATTATTTTTAAAAAGGAAAAGGAAGAGAAAATTTACTCCCTCCCCAGATGTGGAGCTTATTTTTAATTCATTCTACTTTTCAAATATTGGAGTTATCCAGGAATAACTCCCGAGTAATTTACCAACTTTATATATAAAAGCATTATGCAATACATATTATCAATGACTACGCACCTATACATACAAAGAATACAATACATAAAGAAGATAAACATGGTTCTTGTTTTGCTCATGTAAACTTCATTAAGCTTAAGTATATGAAAATATCTTTGACAAACTGAGCTGATTTGAACACTTTATTTTGAAAAATGAAAGACAACTGAAAACGGAAAAAGCTGAAAAAAAATTACGCAATTCCTCTGTATCATATATCAAGCAAGCTGAACAATTTATTTCTGATCTCATTTCTTTTCTTCTCTGCCTGGCATAGTTTTCTTTTAATTATACGATCCATTTCACTCCCAGCTTTATATTAGCATTATGTAAAATTATTTTATTAGGTCCCTGTTTTCACTGTATGCATGTGCTTTAGATTTCATGTACATTTTACTCACAAAATGTCAGTTTACAGTATATTGTAATCTTCTGTATTCTATTGTATCTTTGTTTCGTCATAACTTATTTATTAGTTATATAAATTACTTCATGGTGGTAGATTTTTGTCAGTTGAATTCTCTCTATCCATTAGAAGTGAGATCTTGCTTGTTAAAAAAAAGCTATAATGAATTACATAACATTTCCTTTTGTATCCTTCATTTCTGCTAAAAATATTTTTGGTTGCTGGGTAATTAAATTTTACCCCTCCTTAGGTACAGGCTGGAGTTCTCAAGGACCCACAAGATTAATGTACCATGAAACATACATCCTAAAGGAGAACAACATCACCGTTCAGCCTCTCATACTTCAGATGAGTCAATTATAAAATTTCAGTGATGACAACACTGCTAGTTTTTTTTACTTGAAGAGTGGCAAAATAATGAAGTGTTCATTCCATTTTACTGCTTTCAGATATGTTTGTTGCAAGCACTAGATTCATGCTGGATGCAAACTGAAAACTGATGAATTCAAGGAGCTTGTGAGGGAAGATCAAAACATGTTGGGACTATGTTGGAGACAGTGGAACAAAGCAGGGGTCAAATAAGTCGATGGATTTATATAAGTATAAACAGAGCAGCAGGAAGAGAAAGGAGTTGGAGGAATTAGAAAGCAGCAGAAAGGAAAATTTAGGAGGGAAGCACTGGCAACAGAAATAAAAATGTAGGGAGAAAGAGACCTGACTATAGTATTAGCACTGACAGATCAGCTACATTAATGAGTGCATACTGAGTCTAACTACTTCAATGTTCTTTTCAGGAGCTAAATTAGATACCTCTGGCCATTGCAAAACCAGGATTTTGTAAGTATTTGAGACTGAGTTTTAATAAACATAAAGGTAAACATCCTCAACTAAGTAAAAAAATGGAAATCAAAATAAGGAAAGAAAAATGTAATTCTTAATGTTTTGTTTAAACCTTACTTTTAGCCTGAGATCACAATTTATAAGGGGCAGTCTATTTCATGCTCTTGTACATCGCCATACAATGCACATCAACATCCTAAATGCATGTACAATGTCCTAAATAAACAATGCTGATAAATAAAAATAATTCTTCAACAAGCCAAGACAGACAGAAGATCTGCAATCTGCATAACAGAAACCTGTACCTATACCGTATTTATGGAAAGACATAAATGAAAGTAGAGTCAAAGGGATATTTTATTTAAACAGTTGATTGTATAGAATTTAAGGCTTAAACAAACCAAGTCTTTTTTGATGAGACGTAGTAAAAAGGTCCCAACAGTTAGCATGTGGAGTTTGATATAGAGGACTGAGTCTTGGGATAGATAGGAATTTTTATAAGATTATAAGACAAATAAGTAACAGTGAAAATGGAGGGATAATGAGTAATTTTAATTTCCCAAACCTAGACCTAAAGAAAAGAATGCACTGGTAGCAGCAGATATCACATTCCTTGATATGATAAAAAAAATATTCCTTTATCAAATAGTGAAGTCATAATGACAAAAAAATGATGCTAGTTTTATTTTTAGTAGAGAAAAATCTTACAAAAGTAATAGGAAACTTCAGCTTAGTAAGTCAGGAGTTCAATTTGGTTGGAATCTTAGAAAAACAAACTGAGAAATACTGGAAATTTGCTAGCAAGGTTGCCAAGAATGATGAGTTCAAGAATTTGAACTTGAAGAAGATGCAGAATCCTGCTGTGTCCAAAGTACTAGCATCACTTTGTGCTTAAATTTCAGAGGAAAAAAACCACAACAAACCAAAATCCTGACAGGGCTACAGACTTCGTAGGGTAATTGAGCAGTTCTTACAGAGATGAAGAGTAAGAACAGAGCATGCAAACATGGAAATAGGAATGTAGCAGTTTTCAACACCTTGGCAGCTTAAAGATGTAGAAAAGACCAACAACCTACTGCGGACCTAGATCTTGCAAAGAAAATGAAAACATGACACTGTTTTCTTTAGCCACAAAGCGAGGAGTGAACAGAAATGGTAAAACCAGTGTACTGCAGACTAACATGAGATTAAGGATAAAAGTAATGAAGTACAGCCAAATATTAAAAGATGATAGTGGAATCAAGCAAGAAAATTGAGGATACAATAATGGAAGCAACAATACATTGCATAGAAGAAATGTCTAAATTGCTCAGGATAACAAAAGAAGGGGCTGAAAGATTGACCTATGAAGCAACAGGTATAGACACCTAAACACTGCGGAATAGGGGAAACAATTTTAAACACCACCACCAACTTTTTGTGAGACTATGCATTTATTCTAGAAATTGTTGCTCAAATTTTTCAGTGATCTGTTTATTTTTCTCTAGTGTTATACTTTGTACTAGAGAAGTGATCCATATTGTGCAATAAAAGCATTTCTTATTCATATGATATCATAAAACTGTAATACTGGAAAACTTTGGAGTATTAGGCATATAACTTTTCTTACAAGATACTGAGAAGCCTATTAAATAAATATTTCTAATTATTCCCCACTGTTATCAATGAAACATTTATAAGAGCACCAGTTCTTTTGCAGTTATAAAATAAAGCTGTGCAGTTTCACAAGTGTGACTCATGAGCTACAAAAAATTTGTGACCTGTCTCAAACTTTGGCACCTACCTAAGCCTTGTCTGACATTCTAAGAAGAATTGGAAACAACCACCTCAGTAATCAGTCCCCCTCTAGTACCATAGCAGCTATGTAATGAAATAATTAATTTCAGAAAGTTTCACAGAAAACAGTAGTCCACAGAAACATATAAACAATCTTCTAATAATCCTGAGATCACTGATCAATATCCATAACTATATTGGCCACAGGAAAAGATTGAAAAAACCCAAACCAAATTATGCATGGAAGGAAAAAAAAAAACAGGCTTCATTGGCAACAGGTGAATTAATACAACTGTTCACATATAGCATATACAAAGAACGATCAGCCTCCTTTCAAATCTCTTTGAAGATATCAATACATCAGATAGGCAGAGATTCTGTTTAAAACTTCAAAAATTCTCATGTTCTGCCACCCTTTCCATAAACTTCTCATCTTCTACCTTAAAACATTTAAATCTTTGTTATTCTTATGCTATTTTGGAAGAGTATTTTTGAGCAGAAACCTTTGGGTAATAACAATAAAGGTGTTTAAAATTTATTCTTATATCAAAATTTGCATTTCTGTGGCTATTTTTCTCTCCTGAAATTTATCTTTATATTTCTTATACAATCAACACTCCCCTCAGACTCTGTTCTGCTAAGCTAAACAAGCCAACTACTTTTAATCTCACCTCTTTAGATAGATACTCATCTTTAATTAATCCAGTAAACCACAGGCTGTCTTCAGAACTAATTTTTGTTTCTGGAAAAAGACTAACCTAAGCTTTATATGTTATTCCAGAGGAGGTCCTGCCAATGTCTCGAAGAAGAGTTCTGATAATTCTACAGCCCCATCAGATGACAGACTTTTCTGTCCAAACTCTCTGCTTCTCTGCTTTTCAAAATATATCTCAGAACAGTAACTCTTCTCACACCTTTCTCACGTGGCAGCTAAGATGCCTTCTCCAGTTGACCACACACACAGATTTCTCTTCTCCTCTGTTGTTTTCATTTGGACACCTGGCCAGTCTATAGCAGTTGTTGCCGTCTCCCTCGGTGCCTGACTTTTCACTGTTCAATATCATTCTACTCCTATGCCTCCACAATAGAGATGATATTCTCCAGCTTACTTGTTTCCCCAATTAAATGAAACCACGCCTATGCCTTACCTAGTGGCCACTACTGCATCTACTAAACAGGATCAATCCCAACAGTGCTGTCAAAAGACAATCCCCCTTTCTGACAACTGCTAAACTCTCCCTTTTCCTGTTTTTTTTACCTACCTCACAATGCATCAGCAATCTTGTCATCCGCACCACACTTTATAATTGTGACAGGGGTCATGCAGCAGATGCTTAACCTAAATCTAGATCAGTGACATTCTCTGGATTAGACCCCTTCTCTAAGAAATTGGGTATATTTAAAAAAGAAAGAAAAAAAAAATAAAAAAGATTGGTCTGTCATGATCTACCTTTACTAAAAACGTGATGATAATTAGGATAATTGTGTTTCCCTCTTTGTCCCTACTTACTCTTTCCATCAAGATCCTTCCTAAGACAATGTCCAATACTGGGCTACACCATCAGGGAGATTGTTGGTGATAATTTTCCGCATTTTCTGGAAAAAGCTGTTAAACAACTTCAGCAACAAGTTCTGAAATAGATTATCCTCCACAGAAAAAAAACAACAAACCAACCAACCCACAACCAAGATTGGTTTTGCTATTCTTTAATCCACTTAATACTAAGAGTTTAAGAAAACCTGGTCATATGCTGAACTTACAAAAATAGTATTTATTTTTTTCTTTCTGAAGTTCTTCACGCTATCCTCATGAAACTACATATGATGTCTTAGTCGTTGCAGGGAATCTTGATTCTCAGCTACATTTGCCTTGGAAAGTCTCCATCAGCTAAACCAGATGCCTGCCAGCTTAGACTGAGAGATCAGACATGAACTAATAGCTTGAAGACCACAGCATCATGAAACCTGGTAATGCAGCTAGCAACAGGAGGCTGAAAACAGAGTGAGAACTCAGCTGACCATGTGATTTCCAAGCAGGTAGTCTGTGACATGCTGCATACAGCACGTACAAGTCTGAAAAATGCATACACGTTAGCAGAAAGGATATAGAAATGTGCTGAAAAGAGCCCAAAGGTTTCTAAGCAGTCATCAGTTTGAGGTACATCAAGTATTTTGTGTGGCTACAAGCGGTGATCAGCGAGGCGCACAGTGCCAGTAATTTCCTCTTCCTGTATGTCTTCGGATCAATAATACAGGTTATACCTACCTGTTATTTTTTTTAAATTCCATAATATACCTTAAGAAAAACACATTTTGGACAGAGGAAATAGGAACTGAAAAGCTACAGAAAGAAAGATTGTGGACTGATTTTCCCCTGCTCATTGAAGTATCCATGTTGTGCGGTATCATGGATCGGCTGCAGATAAACTGGTGTACATTGGTGTCGATCTTGCTGTTTCCTCACTGTTTTTAGATACACACTGCTATCCCATGGAAAACACATGCCAAAAAAATCAAACAAGAATAAGAATGATTCCACGCTACAAGAAAACAACTCTTTAAAGCCATCACTTTTTCAAGACTGTGCACTTTTCTAAACTGCGTGTGGGAAGATGCTGTGGGTGTTGAATGTGTCTAACATTTAAGTTTATGATGCATGCATCAGAAATTAAAAACATTGCCCCAGATTGCACCAAACATAAGGTAGATTCTTTAATACTTAATATCAATACTTAAGTATTTAACACTTAATTTTTAAAATATATACACAAACATAATGCTTATTAATTTAATTAATATTCAAGTCTTTGATACGTAAGCATTGAAGTATTACTTAATAAATTATTAAGCACAGCAAATCTAGCCTGATTCCATGACTTTTAGTGAAATACCAAAACACAGAACACTTAACTACCTCTGAGTTTTCATCTCTGAAAGGCTCATGAAGATCTAGCATGAACTAGATTCTCCTCCTGCAACAATTATAGACAATTAGACAGGAAGTATTAAAATTAAATTATTGTGATGTAACCTTATGCACAAGCTTTCAACTGCCAGTGAGTACACATACACTGAAAATAGAACCGATGGTCTCTAGGTTTGAAGTCTCATACACTTTTAGCTCTCATACTTGAGATAAAAGTGAATCTGTTGGTTATATGAAAGTTTCGTCATTCATACCTTAATTACTGCATTGTAGAACAGAAGTGCAATAGCCATCATATTCTTAAAAAGAAATTTCTTGCACAAATACATTTCATACATTAAAGTTAATGATAGAATCCATAAATTGCCACAACACTATGAAATAAAAGATGAAGTCTTGTAAATAGAAAACTATTGAGAATCACTTTCTATAGATTACTCAGTGATATGATGACTTATAAGACATGGTGTGGTCTTTAAATGTAGCAATAAATCAAAAGTGTAATGCTAGGAGAAGTGTGACTTATTTTTTCCTTATTTTCATCCTGCTCTTTTCACTTCTAAAATACAAGGTAGTTTCAGCCACAAGTTGCTCTGGGGCCTGAAGGACTGCAAAAATACTGTGCGCTTCACCATTCTGTGCCTGTGAATGATTATCTGAACCTGAATTCCCAAAATTTGTGGAAACAAAGGTCAGTAAAAAGCCCAACTGAATGCACGCATCTTCCTGACTATCTAACCCTGAAATCTATGGAAGCAAGGGAGGATACTAACTTCTCAATATAAATGTGATGAACAATATGAGTCCCTGTCCTGAATTATAAGAATTTTATTTTGGACAAGGTGCATTTAAGCTATTTTTCCTCATGAATTATTTGTCAGTATAAAACAATCATTACATGCATATTTTTACTACAGCTGGTATTTTCAAATTCTCCCATGTCTGTAACATAAAGCTTGGAACACTTTGCAGAGAATCATAAATCAGAATGTTTTGCTGTCTACTGTCAATTTAAACCAAACTAAAACTCAGCTTATTCTTACCTCTACCTTTTACTTCACATTCTGGTTTTTACTTCCTTAGGTGTAACTTCCCACTGTATGTTGTACTTAATGAGTCTAAATTGTGAGTTTTGAATTAGACTATAATTTAATCTTTTAGTTCTTAATATCCTCGTATTTTCAGGCAGTAGGTACTTTGGAACTGAACAAAGTAGGGAGGGTTCAGGAATTGTATGAATCTGGCCTAAAATACAGTGTCATTGCCCAAAGAAATACACTGACAGCTAATCATGGCTAGCTGTTGATGAAGTATTTAGCTGTGCTTTATAGTACACAAAAATATTTTGGACAACCCATAAAAATACCTGCAAACCAGTAAAATTTTCAGAACCATTATATATATGTGGGCACTTTTATTTTTCACTAGAAAGTACAAAAATCATGTAAAGTTACTAACAGAAGAGTTTACTTCCTAAGTAGTCTGCCTAAGAATAAGTTCCACATTATGTAAAATCCATATTGCAATATGAATTTTTTAAGGAATACAGAAATTCAGAGTACCACCTGTTGGTGAAAAATAGAAGCAACTTTATTTCCTGCTGAATGGTAGATGCCATGCTCTGGTGAAGAACTGGAATCAGTCATGGTTTTTGACAATTTGCCAGGCTACATGATGTGAAGCAGAATTACAAGAAACCCTAGTTATTTATGATTTAATTATTTCAGGTTGCTAATACACAGTGCTGATTTAGCAAACCACATTTCAAGTGCTTTGCAAACATTATATTATTTGTTTATAAATATGTCTCTGTTTTGGGGGTTTTTTATGCCATACTTTGTTTTGGATAAATGTGTTAAATTAAAATTAGCCACCCCAATAAGCAATAGAGTAAAAAAAGAGCAGCGGGAGAATGTAAGAGGATTTAAAGTAGCACAGAGCCCACTCTAATATTAACAGCTATTATGTCAAAATTGATGTTTTGAGAACTGTGGTACTGCAGGCCAGACTCTAGCATCAAGGCACATCTGTGGAGATGGTAGAGGCTACTGAAGGCACTAAAAGACACCTCTTTCAGGGAAAAAGCTATAACACACACACCCCTTTGCCAGCCACCAAAGTCAGATAGGGACACAGTCACACAAAAAAACCTCCTAAGCCAGTGTCGCAGCACTACAAAACTATCAAGCTGCAACAAGGCTTTCCCACACAAGGTTCCAAAAGTTCATCTACTGTCCATGCTGTTTCTTCATCCTCTTCAGGCCCATCCACCCTGCTTCTTGCTTCTGCTGCATCCGGGTTCCTGGCTTCTCCTCCAGCCAGCCTCTCCTCATCCAGGCCTCCTTCTTCTCTCAGCTTCTCCTGGGGCCTCTCCTCATCTCTCCTACATCCCTGGGCTCTTCTTTATCCTCTCTCTCTCTCTCTCCACCCAGTGCTCCTCTTCACCCAGTGCTCCTTCCCTTCCAGGCTCCTCAGTGCTATTTAGCTACTTAGCAGGAACAAGCTGTACATTATCCACATCAGCCAACCTGCTGCCCCAGAAGCAAGCCCACAGCTGTATATAATCGATGTTAATTAACCCTCTACAGTTCCTCTACAAGCCAGAACCTGAGCAGTGCAAAAGCTGCTGTAGTTGATAGTTGCTACAAATGCTTCTGCCCATTTACAGCAGAGTATTTTCCCATGTATCTCCACACCACAGACCAGGCGGTTTCTAATGGGACTCAGCCTCAGCCAGCTTGAAAGACCTGAAAGCTTTCCTGAACTTCATCATTACATGAATTTATGTCCTGAGGCAACAACAGATAGGAGATCCAATGTATCTTGTGTTAAAACCAGTGTAAGTCTCAGCTGACTTAACTTCTTTCAGGTCTATGAATATATGTATCCACGAGGCCTGTTTTGTTTTACTGAAGAGTGGGTGATATTTCTTATTCACTCAAGTACATAAATAATAAACTAGGTATGAAGGAAAAAAGTATCTATCAAACAAACTATTCAAACCACAGTACAGTCTATACACTTTTCAGAAGTTTACTTAAAATTTCTGCTGATTTTAAATTAATTTTACCTTATTTTTCTTTAAAGCTTTTTTCACTAATCAGGAAGAAAAATAAAAAGTAAGATTTTTGTAATAAAGTTGTCTTCATGATGGATCTAAATTAATTACAAGGAAAAAGGGGGAAAAGAGGTATATATTTTCACTCATTTTTTTAAGCAGTATTATTCTTTATCATAATGTAATTCAGATTTTAATTTACCCCGTAAATGTCTGCAGCAGGGCTAGGCAGACTCCGACACCCAGGTGACTAGATAGCCTTGGAGCAAACAAAGCTTTCTAGAGCTTTCTTTGTTTGTTTTTAACTTGAAAGCTCTCAAAAAAATGTATATACCTAATCCTGCCTGCCTCAGCATTTAGAGTTATGACTCAGGTCTTGGTCTGAGCAAACAAAAACTCGCAAAGAAAGAAGTGGCATAGAAGGGTTCTGCAGGCATGCTTAAAAAATAGCTAGTGCATCCCAATGCCTTCAGATGCCTCAGAAACGGCTCCAAGTAAGGAGGTAGCTGCCTCAGACCCTGGGTGATATCACAGTTGTCTGAGAACATTTTTTCAGTTGGTGTTCTGGTGTTCTGGGTCACCTTTACATGAGCCTCCATCTCTGCCTGAATGACATATGCAGTACACATATGTGTGAGTATATATATGTATATATATATATATGTAGGTATACTGTCCATGTACTGTACATGTCCATATCTGGACATACATAAATATTGTGTGCATATATATGCTTACCTCTGACAACGGGATACTGCTCCTGGGGCTTACTTCCTCAGCACGCAGTCACTAACTTGTTAGTGCGGGAGCCTTTTACAGACCTTGCTGTCTCCTTCTAATGACCTTTGAGGAACAAGGCAGAAGCTCAGTCATCCGATGCTAAGGCTCCAAATGCTTAGTTGTCAAAAGAAAAAGACAGACAGACTGCATCTAAAATACTTCTCTCCACCATGTATACAGGCTGCAATAAGAAGTGCATTATGTCAAGCTTGGCTTATGAACTCATATTCACTATTTGATAGGATACAGCATCACTGGGATTTTTGAAATGACTAAAAGTGTCTTTTGGGGAATGGAAGGCACTAAGCACAGCTATAGTATTTTTCATTTCATTTTTTGAGCAAGGAATGCCTCTTTCTCATGCTGCCACTGACACAAAAGTCAGTCTTTATTGCTGCTTAGAAAAAAGGCTTCACAAGAATCTAGTTGCCACTTGGAGACATCTTTCTATGACTGTCAGGATCTCTAAGATAAATGTGTGACTGCTGATGGCAAGCTTCAGCAAAAGAACTAGCCTACATGCATATATCAATCAATATATTTACATATAGGTATAGAGTAGTCAGTTTAATACACATACATTGCTGGTGATGTTTTGTTATTTACTTCTTGTCACTAAATTATGACCTGTAAGAACTCAACTTTTACTACACTTTCTCAGTTCACTTACTAAAATATAACAGGAATCTATTTAATCTTATGTGGTCAATGAACATTTCAGTGCATTTTCACTATATTTGACAACTGGAATAAAAACAGGTATTTGAATTTTTTATGAATCAATTAGCAGAGGGTCTAATATTTGTGAAAATCAGCAGGCTTATGTTCTTCCCTTGTTCAAACAAATGCTTTCTTTTACGAATTAGAGTAGAGAAGCATGGGAATAATCATTTCAAGTCTATCTAGACCATCCAGGACCCTAGATCTAGCAGTGGCCAATATCACATCTTTCAGATAGAAACTTTACATCTCTGCTAGGGACAAATAAATGAATGCTACCAGTAAGACGAAAAGGATGAATATTGCAGACAATACCTGGCCATATATGGCCATTCGAATTGGGTAGTAATCTGAACCAACGATTTGTTGGTACAATAAAAAGCAGGTCATAAAAATATCAAGAGGAAAAAAAACATGAGTCTTCAACTATGCCAAGCAGCTGGGTTGAATAGTTTAATAAAGCAGCCACAACCTATTCTGAACACTGTTGAGTTTTCTCACCCCACTTCCAACTGAAAGATGATTCAAACTCTCATTTTGTTAAAGAACATCTTCTTAGTTCCTGCCTAAACTTGCTTATGCACAGCATACAGCTATTTTTTTTTTTCTTGTACCAATATTATCTTTTGGCTTTAGAAACTCCTCCACAGTTTTTGCTCTAGAAAAGCAGAGAGGGAAGTGAAGGTCTCTCACAGAGGGATCAGGTGTGTATCATTCAGACATTGCTTAGTAGGAATATTAAACCATATTCTGTTAGTCACTGTTTGCAGAAAGTTCTGCCCTTTCTTACAGCAGTCTCTGTACTCCTCTTAATACAAATCCCATTTTCTTGAATATGGATGATTAGTACTCTTCATGGTAATTTTCTAGGGTCCTGTATTAATACTTCTTATTCTCTTGAAAATTCTTCTGATATGTTTAATTGCATTTCCTTTCTCTGGGCCACGTCACACCAATAACTTGTAACCCATCTTGATGAACTCAAACTTTTCTTCTTCACCATCATTTCCTTTTCATGAACCTTTCATTTATAGAAGAAAATTATTTTATCAGTCCTTACTAGCAAGACCTTCTTGTTCTTGCATTTTATACCAATTTCTATTTGCCTCTCTAGTCCTAATTGCTTTTTCTTTGACAATATATTCCAAGTTTTTCACACTGCAGAGGTCAAAGTAATTTATCTTCAACTGTCTAGATAACTTCTTCCTTCTGAAAAGTTAGTGTTTCATGAACTATTTTTGATGACATACAACATCAGACTTTCAGTAAAAATCATTGCTACCAGACTCATTCGCACACTTTCCTATGTTCCAGCAGTCAGAAATCTAAAAACTGGAGGTAATCCATCCCACCAGGTAGTTCACTCATTGCACTGAGGGGGTACCTGATGAGGAGGTACTGACCTCCACAACTTTTCCTGTAATCTCACGTCTCAGTTTCCACTTCCATACTGTTGTTCTCATAGCCATCTTACTCCTGCTACATAATCTGCAATGTCCCATTTTCTGCAAACAGAAGCAGAGTGCTAACTCAGGCTTGAGCCACACCTGTAGTTATTTTGACCCCTTCATCACTGATCAGAAAGAGCATGACTTCGGTTCATAATCATCTTCTTTCTTAAACTTCCGATCTCCCTGATAAGATTCCTTGATGATCAGTCTTTTCTCTTTTTTCCATCCTTACAAGTTTCCAATTTTTTCTTCATATCTTGTTTCAGCTGTCTAGGTATCCAGCTAAATCTAGAGCTCTCCCCTACAGAATTTCCCTTGTGCTTGGTAACAAACTCCTAGTACTCTGTGTACCTTCACATCGTTCCAGAGCCTTTGACACATGAATCTTTTCAGTATGACCTCTCTGAATTCCTTTATATACCTCAAATACACGATTCTGAATTAGAAAACATTATTTAGTGGCCTATTTGTTTATCCTTCCTTTCAATTTAAGCTGAAAAAGCTCAAGGTATTGGACTGTATATTTAGTACTTATCAGCCTTCTGGAACAGCTTTATTTCTTGATGCTGTATCACTCTAATGACAAAATCTTCCAGCTATCCCGAACAGAAATGACAGTGCTATTCTTACTAATATTTTTTTTCTACTATCCATACCTGTAAAAATAAAAATCTGGCAAGTACACAAATATAAATACTTGTAGCATTTATAACATGAAGAACCACAGATTTGCATTCTTGGAATCTACAGAGTATTTTTATGTTGTTGCTGTGGTACTAATTTTTTGCAATCCTCTCCCAAAATTAATTTGACTAATATATTAATTCAGGCCCTCTGCTCATTTTAACATCTAGCTCAGCTATGTTTGAGCCATTTCAGTTGGAATATTTGTCCTCAATAACAGCAATTAGTAGATTTTTCTTTGCTTTCATCAGAATCCTTTTTTCCTACCGATTTTTCCACCTTATACTCACCTTTCTTATTCTTATTCTGTCTGGGAGGCAATTCATTTTTCCATTCCCTGATTCTGCTTTGGCTTCAGGACTGCCAGTACTGTAACAGCAGTCCCCACTGGCAAAAACTTACCAGATTTGTGATGTTTGCAACAGGCCCTTGTATTTCCCAAGTATTTCACTTTCAGTTTTCTCTTACAGTCCCTTTGACAGAATTTACCTTTTTTGGGGATTCCTTCCCCTGTCTGCCTCCATTTTCTTCTTCCTCTCTTCTGCTGGAAAAAGTCATCTTTCTCCTTGTCCTTGTCACCCCATCTCCTGCCCGACTCTCTTTTTACTTCTCCAGCACAGCAAAGCTGGTTCCTCAGGGAACAGAAAGATTTGTTCTTCTTTATCTCAGGAATTAGCCAAGACAGACCAGGGAAGAATTGTGAGCTATTGGTTTAAGCTCGCATTCAGCAGTGAAGAGAGGGAATTATGGAAAGTTGCCCCTGGACTGGGATGAAGACTACATACGGCAGAGTCCCAAAAAGCAGCTGCTCTTTACTTTTGCTTAGCTCCTGTCAGTCTGTTGTCACTAGTTGTCTTATTTAATTAACAGTTTATGCAATTATGAGCCTAACAGTGCAGGCCTTAGTCAGGCAAGGCTCCTGCTGAGTTTTTAAAATTACTTTTCTCTATGTTTTTCCTTTCTAGACTTCAAGATCAAGTACAAGAGAAATAATAGCTGGGTTCCCTCCCTCTTTGTATCTGGGCTGATTGCCACACCATCTGTAGTAAGCATCTTTAAACACCTTGTCTGTGCTCTAGGGTTCCCTACAGAAGCAACGTGCTGAGTACATTACCAAATCAGTTCTGTTTCAAAAAGAGACGAGGCCGTTATCTAGCTAAGTCCTAGCGAACTTTCAGTGCCAGGCATTACTTCAGAGTTTCACTAAAGTCTTTTGTATAACTCAAGAGTTTACTCATCAGCAAACATAGCGGCTTAGGTTCATGAGATATAATATTAAGTTTTATATCTATGCAATATTTTATATCTATGCAATACCACAAAGATAACCAACAATCTTAATTTTTATGAGAAGCTCCTTTTGGTCCAGATTTGACCCTTACTTGCTCTATGTTGTCTCCTGTGTGGTGGAGTAATTTCCTGACTAAACTTCCCAGAGCCTGGACCTTTGAGTGACAGTGGAAATGGCAAGGGAAACTCTAAGATTAT
This sequence comes from Ibycter americanus, assembly GCA_035590275.1. NCBI lineage: Eukaryota > Metazoa > Chordata > Aves > Falconiformes > Falconidae > Ibycter > Ibycter americanus. The sequence goes on along the minus strand of JAVJGI010000040.1, from coordinate 83,478,106 downwards.
TTAGAAATGTCAAGCCCAGTGATGTAGCAGCAAGTGCTTTCATTTTTCTCATTTTTGTTAACTGTAGTATTGAATCAGCTTTACACTGAGAAAATAACGGATCTATTTCTGACGACTAATAACTGAGGCTCAAGAGGTCTCTCCCACTTGTGAGCTCAAGTGCTGCAAAGTCAATGAAAGTTTATAAAATGTGCTGATAACTGTTAATAACTTATACTAAAGAGGAAAAGTACAAAGAGGGAGAAAAGAGAGAAAAAATAATCTAAGAACAAATAATATCAGCCTGTGGATACCACGAAAAGACTGCACTGAAGCCACCTCTGGTAAAAAAAAAGCAGTGTGGAAATGAATGTACCAAAATTCTTGTGTAGGAAACATAGTCTGTTCAACATCTGCCCTTAATCATTGCCTTTTTAATCATCTTCAAAAAGGCAGTTTGAAAGGAACAGGTGGACACAGAGTCCAATCATTAGGAAGGCCAATAACTATTTTTGTCACTCCAGAGACTTTGGCCTTTGTTTGTGAGCCCTGAACTCACCTCCTTAAGGGTGTTAGCACATTAACTCATTATAAAGTCAGCAAACCCCCCTTCTTGATTAATGTGAGGCTTTCCTTCTCTGTTATCTATACTATTCCCAGGATCCAGGGGAAGGACTTTGGTGATAGAATCTACTGTGAACGAGCTCCAGCCTTGAATGCTATAAATAATGAAAAAAAGAAAAGAAAAAAAAAGGAAAAATACCATCTTTCAAAGAACTGAAAAACAGAAATAGTCTTTTTTCCCCTAAGTCTTATGTCCCTATGACAACATATTAGATTTTAACTAGTAGGTTCTTACACAAAAAAATGTCTTTGATTCTTTCCGGCCATAGCTTTCACTTTTGTAATCAGGTTTGAGTCTCTTTTTTGTCTTTTTTTTTAAAACCAATATTTCTTACTTTAACATGTATTTCCCAGTTTCTGCAAAAGGCTAACCAAGTATAAGTATCTCTACATAAAACCTATTTGCCATCTGACACACTGTTACAACGGAATTGCCATATGAATATTGATAATTCACTAGGCTTTTTTATACTTTTGGAACAAAGGCAGTTGCATAGAAGCTCAAGTATAACTGAGCAATCCAATGTGACTCCAGATCTGCTAAATCATGCCACTGAACAAACCACCCTTCATGAGTTGTGGCAGAAGGTCTGAGGGACTGGCAGAGACTTGGCTGAGAAATAAGAGGACATCAGACTACAGAGACAAAGGACACTGTTCACACTGCAGCAGCTGTTGTCCAATCTACATTTGTCCATTCCTGGAAAAGTTTTTGCCCTGGCTTTCCTTGCCAGAATACAGCTGCTGCTGACTAATGAATGCTGCTCAGAATAACCACATTTTGCTGTAGGTGAACCACCGACACTATGGTTCCCCATGGCTACTGATGGAGAATGTAACTGAAATATAAGTTCTCTTTAAATAGCCTTATAATAGCTTAAAATATATTTTAATTTGATAAACAGGTGGGGGCTTATGGAGAACTATGCATTGTATACCTACCTTTATATGAATAGTGCAAAACAATGAAGGTCTTACTGATCATGTCTGAATAATAATTTCTATGGGTTAAAGGAAATTTCCAGTTTTTCAGCGTAAAAGGTTACCATGGTATATGGAAAATGCCTCTTCCTTTCATATGTAGTGGGATTGCAGCACAAATGCAGCGCTAAGTGAAATTATTCTGAAATCATATGATCTTGTTAACTCTTAGGCAATTTCTCCATGAATTATTTACAAATCTCTGTTCCTCAGACATGTTCCCCACTGCCTAATGAATACATGATTCAGGTTATTTCACCTTCCTTTTGCATTATCATGCACTTCCCACGGTCTTGCCCACAGTCTTACTTCTTACCTCATTCAGCCATTTATTCTTATGTTTTATTTTAGACAGAAGTCATTCCAGGGCATATGACTCAACTTAAGAATTTAATTATATTTTAGCAGGTAAAGTTTAAGAGTTTTGAGTCAGATACATCACCAGGTAATTTTTACATCACCCAATACAATATCACATAGCTGTATATATCAATACATAGTTCTCTTTATTATATTAATATATGGCTTGTCTCCTCCTTAGGTGACACAACTGTTTAAATCCTGTATTAACAAGGATTTAAACAGACATATCTGCTTTATGATAACTTGCTTTATAGTTGGAGGGGGTTGAGTTGGCTGGTTGTTCAGCTGTCATTCATCACAGTGAAACATCACTGATATTTACTGATTACTGAACCTTCAACAAGCTGGATACGCAGTATTTCCTTACCAGCTGACACTATGATGTATTTAGTTGCTGGTACTTTTGTATTCTTAAACTAATGTTATGAGGCAATTAGGTTTCATATTCCTGAAAGGACGTATTACTGTAAAATGCAAGTATCACCTGCCCATGAATCGTTCATTTCTTAATGTCTCTAAATCATTGTGAAAGTTGTTCAACTGAAATGATCTCACTTTTTTTTTTCAGCCTCTAATGTTCAAAACTTAATATATTCTTCAGCTGCAAGAACTAAACGCCTTATTAAATGCTTTATATTAACTCTGGATTTATTATTTTCAACCTATTGTTCTTCTGTACCCGATACTTGGCAAGTTATGATGGAGTTAAATGATCTAAGTAGACTTAAAATAAGACAAATCATTCTATGCAGTACGAGCAACCACTCTCATACCTGAAGTTTATTGTCAGTATTATCTCTGATATCTATAAAATTCTCCAACAAGATTTTCGTTTCTAAAAATGCGTATCCAATTTCAATTTATTTTTCATCATATCCTGTAAAAAATGTTGTGCAAAGTAATCTCCAAAGAGCACTGAAGTTTACATAAATGGAAGCTAAGGTGATACCTCAGTTCAAAAGAAACAACATATTGATTTTCCACAAGAATTCTGATCTTTGATTCAGCAGTGCACTCGCATGATGGTGCTATATGAATATACTCATTCATGGATAGGGATCCTCAGACTTTTATCCATCTGGCTGAAATGAACGTTATAATGGTCAAAACATCATGGTTCAGAAAAAAGGTAAAGTGGCAACCAACTGATTAAACACAGAAGGGATTTATGCAGTGTTTGTACCACAATTCAGATTATGCTTTCAGGAAGTTGCTACAAAGGCCATCTTCGTCTGGAAAAGGTACAGAGGGAGCTGACAGAAACCATTCACCTAGAAAAACTCTTGTTTGATAGTTACTGGTTTTGTTCTTAGCCTTTGTTTTAGTTTTAAAAAGAAGAAAGAGGAGATTTGCAGTCAGCAGGAGAGGGGCTGCCTTGTTGCAAGTTAGGTTTCTACACAAGGAGTAGCATTTATAAATGAAGAGGACATTTTTATTTTGCTCGGGAAAATTGTTGATATTTCTGTTTTCTCCATTTTTAAGACCTTTGAAGCACTACTGTTCCCATAAGAACACGAACTCTCCTTTGTTTATACCTGTAATACACAGACATGCATGCATGCACAAACATGCACACACACACATCTGTTTATGTTTATCAGTTTGTGAATAATTTCAGATAGATTTCAGATAAATGAGGAGTACTCATATTCTAAGCACTTTTGGAACTGGTAGTATAAATAGGACCCTCTGACAAACACTGGAATTAGGGATGACAAAGAAATGGGAGAAAAGCATTGGAGAGGCCCTTCGTTTAGTCTGAAGAAGGCTAAGGAAAACAAGCAGTTACCCTGTGCCATCTGTTGGGAAAGGCCTGGATGGAAGAACGTGGGTATGAGGTCTTTTTTAAGAGTCATGGAATACGAGATCTACAGAGATGAGAAGGGAATAAACAACAATAATGAGTGGATCGGGCAGGTGAAATCCACTGGTGAGCCCTATACTAAAGCATGATGGTAGAAGTGTCAAGGATGACAGGAGCAGTGACCCTTTGGTGTGCTGTCACATGCATTTACTCTCACTGAAGAGCCTGCCCAGACAATGCAAGAAGGTCCTTCTCTACCTCTTTACAATAGTGAAGAATATCCAGGTGGGTGATGGACAAAAGCAGTGGGGAGAATAAAGTGCGCATGAAGTTGCGTTGTCTTTTGGAAAAATGACCTGGTTACCGTGCAAATTCCTTGTGGCTTAATAAAGGTGCTAGCACACATTAATTACTCAACAAGGAAAAAATTACAATTTGATTCTCCCCAGTGCATGCATGGAAAAAGGATGGTAGCTTCAACAGCAGAATACTATCTCATGGTTTAGCACATTACCTCATTAAAAATCCTTGATTTTTAACTTCCCTCTTCCTCCACCCCACCCCCACCAAATCTACATTTTTTAACATTGTAATCAAAATTGTGCATAAAAAGAAGAAAAATGCGAGTTTGAACAATACCTTTTCGTCTGGATTATGAGAACATATGTTTCCACCTTTTTTTTTTTCAACCACCATTTTACTGTAAAACTTTTGTCCTAATAGGTATGGGAGAAGACATACAGATCTAGAATTTAAAGAAAATTTAGTGTAATGCAGTTTCTAAGATAGGATGACAATTACCCAATTTCCTTTCAGTCATTAAAGAATAAAAGAATTGCAGTGATCATAAAGTAAAAGTACACGGAAATGAAATATGACCTAGCAGAATATATGGAAGCACTGCTTCAGAACAGAAAACATTTTAGTAGACGATATCAAAAAGAGAGAAAGACTGCAATACAGAGGAAGGACAGATCAAACACATATGGAAGTATCTGGATATTTAGGTGGGGTGATTTTTTTGAACAATTGTTACTCTCTCTTCTCTGGGTGAGCAGCAACCAGCCAGAAGCATCCTGTAAACCACATCTGGTCCAGAAGCCACTTCTGAACTATGCTGATATGTCAAAAGTAGGTAATGCTTCAGGCTCCTAAAACGGATTTTGATTCACAAGTAATGGAATATTTTATCACATTTTGCTTAGGTTTTTGGTTGTAAATAACATTTTAAAAATCAGATTGAGGCCACAGTGATAGGTTTATCCAGTCAGGAGAGGACCTTGGGAGACTGCTTACCCCCAACCTCCTTCTCAAAGTAGGGTCAATGTTCAATACAGACCAAGGTGCATGGGTTTTGCCCAACCAAGCCTTGAAAACTTCCTTAAAGCTATCTGAGACAACTGTGATATGAACACCAGTGAAACTGCTGTGAGAAGTCCTTGAACATTTCCTTCTGGATTGATTCAGAAAAAGATTACCTCAGAGCTACTTCAGCAAGGAAGTTCCTAAGGAATTTTCCAGGGGATATCATTGTAGCAGAACGGCAATTATGCTTTTCCAGTCTAGGAAATGTGAATAGGTTACCTGGTCCTACCACCTGTACTTGTTTATGAACCAGCATTCATAACTGGTGTGGTGGGAGAAACATTTTGTTAGACACCTATCATTTTCTTTTGATCTCTAGAGCCTTTAGCGGGGCTCCTTTTTGGAATTACAGAAATACCCATAGCTTCTTTGCTAGCAAAACATGCTTCCTGCACTGACATCAACCCACAGTCCACTAGTAAGTGTTCTGTTAAGCGTTTTGTTGACACCACCATAGGCTACAGTTTTAGGGAAGCAGTTTTTCCTTAAGGAAGTTAACAAAAATAAAATTGTCTGCTTGAACTTCATTCATAAATAGCAGACAGATGCTTGTTTTGGTACTACTTGGCTTTCATGCTCTTAAGAAGTGCTGTGGTCACGAAATGATTTGATTAAATGAAAAGGAATTTGTAATATTTATTCTACAGATCAAGTTACTTTCTAAGACTTACATTATTTCTTCTTAAAATACATTCCCCCTTACTAACATATGTCAGAATTAGGATCTATAAAAGATTAAAATTGGCAAGAAAACTTTCTTTGTGATATGTATTGACAAAAGCACAGTAGAGTACAATCATTTAAGTGATTTTTCATCTCTGTGGGACATGAGATTACATGAGATTACATCCTCATGAAGAATAAAAGTTTAACCTAGGCTAAAGCAGTTGATAGTATCACTAAACTGTTACTCATAACATGATGTGAACAAGTTCTGATTACGGTTTTTTCATAGTTTTTTCATCTTTCAAAGAATAAGATTAATACTATTTTTAGCAAGAAGATAATTACTTATATAAAAGAGAACTAATGCAAGCCAAGGGTTGAATTGTTTCAAGGATTTCACTGTTTTATATGAAAATTCTTGATATGTGTTTAATTGCAAGGCCATTTCCTCACATATCAAAATATATAGTCTTAATATTTTTTCTCCTGTATGAATTTTATATCTATTTCCTCTATATTAAACTCACTGAAAGCACGAAACTGCAGCCTAACGCTTGTGCTTACAGAAAAGCAGCCAGTAATGTGTTGAAGACAAGCAAGAACTAGAACTGAGGAAAACGTGATCATTTTCAGCCTAAGGATTCATAATTCCTATTTTCTGTTGGGTTTTGTTGGTTTGTGGGGTTTTTTTAACCTTTTAAATTCTGATATTAGTTTTGAACTGGGGGACAGCATAATTATGAAATGCAGTTGCTAAGTCAGGGGTCTAAATATAGAGACATAAATGTCAATTTAGATGGATACTTACTTTTAAATTTTCTTGATCTAATTTATGTCAGAGAAGGTTACACCTGTGAAGAGAGAATTCTTGTGATCAAGTTCTGCAGTTGCTGTGCTTTAGCTGCTCAGATGGACATTCAACAAACTGCATCAAGAAAAACTGCACAGATACTTTATGCTTGTAACAGTGAAATGGTAATTCTATTTTCAGCTCAAGTGGAGCCTTATAACTGGATATTCTATTCAAGAGCTTCCCAATCTTTTTCCTCCTACATCTCAGTATATGTAATCTCACTTTCCACGGCTTTCCATGACCCTACAGTCAACTCTTTGCAGCAAGTCATCCTCAGATTCAGAAGTGCTCCAAGATATTTTCTGCATGTTTTCCAGAGACACAAAAGTAACACTCATGATGCCAACAAAAACACTGTTCTCTGCCCTGGTCATAGGACTAACTCACTCATAAATTGAAATCTTCCGATCCACACAAAAATTGGCAGACTTAGATGAGTTAGAGGAAATGCTGAAAATTTTCAAGACTTTCTCTCTTAAAAAAGCAGAGGGAGAAGTGTGAAGATCAAGCAGATGGAGATTGTCAAAAGCCTTTATTAATGTTTGATTTTATGTATCACACTATATGAGGCACTGATACACTCAATCTTTTTACTGCTCCAGATAGACATTAGATAGGATCTGTGTTGTCTGGAATGGCTGATAAACATAAAACACCTTTTGTAATTGCAAGAAAAGAAGTAGTAAGAGTTATTACACGGGAAGAAGATTTATAATGCTGCCACAGGGCACATTACAAACAAAGAGGAAAACAAATGAACATTAAAGGCCAGAAGATGATGACTTTATCATTCTTCAAGGTCTGCCCTCACCATATGGTCTATCTAACAATCTATGATTGTTTTTACCTTTCCCAATTTTTTATTGCCCCTTTGTGTTATACACATAAAATGTTTGGAAAATTAACCACTGGCACATTCTGATAAGATGGTTTTCAAACATAAAATGAAACCTTTCAGCATTTTTTCCCTTTGAAAATAATACTAGCTTCATTTTGTGTCTAGATTTAAAAACCTTATTTGTTTTCTAGGAGCTGCCAAATGGTGTCCGAAACGATACCTGACTGTATCTTACAGCACAAAAATGTCTGTTCTAATGCAGTCGGAAGCAAGTCCTGCCCCTGCATCAAAAATCTGGCAGACAAGAGGGGAAAAAGGTCCTACAGCAGAGGTGATAGCAGCTCTTATGCAGGCTACATACTCCCCGCTGCTTGACTATGTCCGGAGCATGTATGGCCCATATTTCCATCCCAGCCCTTCTGCTGCCCACTCCTAGCTCGTTTACCTTCTTCCAGTTACAGCCAGAATACCCACGTGACATGGGTGGCTCAGGTCTCTGAGGTGCTGGGGACACTGACCCGTTGTTCAGAGTGCTGGACACTCCCCAGTCGTTTCGGGGTGCTCTGTCCCCAGCTTTGAGCCCTGCTCATTGCTTCCTGCTTTTCTTCCTGGCTACTGTTATTGTCTGCCAGTAGATGAGGCTTGGGCAGCCCTGGCTCCAGAAGTGGAGGAGCAAATGTACTTTCCAGGACCTTTGAAGGGAGAGGGGGTGTCAGAAACTTTTAACCTGCCTAAGTGAGGTGCATTTTTAGAACCACATCCCTCCTTCTCCTTTCATACACAGGTGCGAGGTGAAGGATTTCCAGCTTCCTGTCTTGCCACTGAAATAATAGGGCAAAGCCATCCCCTACAGTAGTGAACATGTTCCCCTATGTCTCCCTTCCTGGCACAACAGATGTAGGTGTACACGTGTGCATGCTTGCATGGGCATGGGCATGTGGCAGGAAGAAACAATTTTGGCCCCCATGGTTTTAAGACACCTTCACCACCAAGACAACAGAAGAGGTTTCCAAAATGCACACACACCTGCTAAGGTGATGGACAGTTTCCACCCTTCCTTGGCTCACCCTCTTCCTCCTCCTTGTGGTAGTGATAGCTTCTGGCAGAGCAGAAAGCAGCGTAGCAGACCATGTAGCTGCTACAAACACCAGCCTGGAGCACCACCTCTGCTGTGCTTCCCAAAAGCAGAGTGGTGACTAGCTAGTGACTAGTTTCCCCTGCAGATTATTTGAGTGTATGAGTAAGAAACACTAGAAATTAAATCTAGCCCATTTTATTCTCAATCAGTGCCTGTGGGAGCATGACACACTATAAAGCTAAGCTCTGTGAATTTGAAATACATATTCAACCTTCAGTAAAATAAAGGTTCCTTATGTTCTCAGCATGGGGAAAGCATCACGAAGTAGGGGCTGGAGTGACAGAGCACCATTTTGTGCAATGGCATGTTTTCCTGTAATGGTAAGGAATTTCTTTGCACAAGAGCAACTGCACCTCTGAATCAGGCACATCAGAGGAGAATCCAACAGGGGGGGAAAAAACCAAAACCACGCTATGAAAGGTCTTGAGACTAAAGATACAGTAAAAAAATTTTTGGCTACAAGCAGGTGCTGTAGTGCTATGAGAGTTTCACTGTGGGTCTCAGGACAAGGAGGTTTGATGAGTTCTCTCTTCTGACCAAATCACAGAAGAATGGGAGGTCAGATGGACCCTCAAAGCTTTTCTTCTCAGATTAAATGTGCCAATAGTTCACAGCCTGCGGCATGTAATACAGACATTCCTTAGTTGTTCACTGTTTGCATGCATGACAGAGCAAAATTAAGATCTTTTATTTTCCTTGCATATTCTTTGTTAGATCATTTTTTTGCAGAGTGAATGATTACCTTTTCTCCGAAATTAACAGAAAAGATTATTAATTACAAAGGACCAAGACACTGTGCCTTGCCAGATGTCATTTATGATGTAAACACTGAATCTATTTAATGCTTTCAGCATAAGGGGATCCACCCTTGCCCAGCAATACTGAATTCTGCAACGTTAATTATAATAATTCTTACAGGCCGTAGTGACAGCTTCTAATGAAGGAACAGCTGATCTGCAGTAGATGCATCAGTTGCCAGACTGAGTCAACTTTCAAGCCACAATGAGCTGATGAGTCCCACTTATGTGCATGTGTGTGTAAGTAATCAAAACAAAAACAGTCAGAAACACTTATAAATGGAAATGCCAGCATTCTTCATATCTGTAAATTCCTGTTCATGTAGTGACTCAGTTGGTAATCTGTAAGGCGTTTCTAGGTCTTGTCAAATGTTAGCTAGTATAATTGACTAGTATTAGCACTGTTTGCAAAACATTTAATGAATTAGTTGTAGGGTTATAAAACAGACTTCATAAAAACAGAGAGACAAAAAAAGCACTAATGCTCTCCTACACAAGGTTATTGTATTAATCTTAAAGTATTTACTTGATAAACTCCAACAATTCCAATGATTCTGCATGCTCTGTAAACAAGATGTACAGCTGATTTTGAGAAAGCTAACTACCTCTGTGTTTTATTATATATCTATATATCTCCCTCTGTTAAATTTGTATCCATCTCATCTGCTTCTGTGTAGCATCACCTATTCTGAAAGAATGCCACGTTACACACGACTTCTAAGCCAGAGTCATATTTGCACACAGTGCAGTGCAGAAGGATAAGAAGTGATCGATTTAACTAATGAATTGTTCAGTTACTTCAAACAAAAGAAGAATTCAGGAAGTGAAGACTAAATCAGATTGCTAAAGATGAATACAAAAAAACATAGGCAAGCATGTGGAAGCATGAAACCAACAAGACATGTCACAATAACAAATGCAGAGCATGCCAGCAGAAGAGTAGAAAAAAATCCAGGCTCATTACCCAACAGAGAAGGAAACTACTAACAGCTAAGAAAACCCATGTATTTTGTGCTCTTTTTGAATCCTGCCTCCCCGCAATCCCCTGTCTGTCAGCACTGGCTTCCGCAATTGATTACTTCACATCAGTGGGATAAGATCTCAGTCTAGGGCAAGGGGAAAACAGGTACAAATACATCTCGGTAAGAAACTGTTCAGAGATCAGCTGGCCCTGATAAATTTCATTCTAAAATATTTATGGAACTGGCTGAAATAAACACATTCACTAGCAGTTATTTTTGAAAATTCATAGGGACAAGAGGCAGCCTAAATGCAGGCTAATCCTAAGAATGGTAAAAGGAAGCAAGCTGGAGGATTTCATGGGGATTTTACAGCTTCATTGTGGACCCTGAGTAACCTTGATACAAGTAACTAAACCATGTGCAAGTAGAGAAGGGGCTGAAAGATTACAGGATTAATAGCAGCTAATGTGGATTTGTAAAAAATTAAATGTGTCAAATCAATATAATTTTATTCTCCAGTGGGGTAATGAGACTTGTGGATAGAATGGAAACACAGAAGCATGTTTCAGGTCATGAAAATGGTGAAAATTCCAATGATGTCCTGCACGATACTCTGATAAGCAGGTTAGGGAGACATGATCTAGACAAAATTTATTACAGGATGATGTGGATAAAATCTGCTACAGTGTGGGTGTAAATCATGTTGGAAAACTGTTACCAGAAGGGTAGCTATCAATGAATGACTGCCCACAGTAGAAGACATCTGCTCAGAATCTGGTTTTACTTAAATTTTGTCATTAATTAATTTGATACCAAAGTAAAAAGCAAGCTTATTAAGTGCACAGATGATGGAAAACCAGGTGAGGCCGTAAGTATGTTGAAAGCTAACATTAGAATTCAAAATTACTTTGACAAATTGCAGAAATGATCTGAGAAAACAAGAAATTCAGGGATGAGAAATGCAGTGTGCAGTTGTGCAAGTGAAAGGTGAAAAGCAACCTGTTAGAAATCAGTCCTATGGAAAGAGATAAACAATGTGAACGTAAACAGGTTACTCTCAGGTGATCATTTCTGAAAGACAGCAAGCACACTTCTAAGCCATCCATGTGTCCACATTGTCCACACGTTATCTAGGCCTGTTCTTGATATATCAGTAAAGGAGGAGAAAATTTAATAGCAACTATGTACACTGACTATTTTAGGCAAGATAAGATCTAATTTGGGGTATTTAATGGCTTTAGATACACTTGAGAACAGGACGAGATCTACTTCATGGAAAAATCATGCCAGAAAAAAAGTTATCTGAACAATAATGCTTTTTTATTAGGATTTTGAACCTGAGCAAGAGATGCATACCATTTAAAATATTGCCTCCAGAAGCAGCCGTTCCTTTCCTGGGTTTTTACCACGTGGAGCTGCAGTAGACCTGGTGGATATCTTGACCTCTAGATTGGCTGGCTGGCTCAGCATGTGGGGATGGACTTTAGAGGGAGGTTGATCTGTGGACTCTTGGGAATCTGCAATGAACGAAATCATCACCATTTCTAGAAAGATATGTTCTTTTTTGTGTTGTGCTGTGTAAGATGCAGTACTGGTCCTTTCCACAGGTGTTTTTAAGGTTTGTAGGCTGTAAAAGTCTATGCCATTTCATTCAGAAACCATTTTATTCATCCACGTGTTTTCCTATATCTAGGAAAGTTTCTGCTTTTCTGATGCAATTCTTGGAAAGGAAAAAATGGCTTTAAATCCCACCTCCCCACTCTTTGACTGCTTTGAGCTTTAGGTCAAAGTCGTCCCTCATATCCATAGTTCGTTCAAAATTTTGATTGCTTGAAGGTGAGGGAATAGGTCTGGCTTGTGTCACACAGAGACCCAGCAGAGAAGGGTAAGCTGCCTCTGGGAAGGGGTTGTGGTCTATGGAATATCTTGACAGGCTTTCTACAGCAGATAAAAAATTTTTAATCAATCAAAATTGAGACAAATTGTTCAGGTGCTTCGGGTTCTTTCCTTCACCTAACAGTTTGTGTTCATCAAGGATCCTCTTTCTGTATGAGAAAATAATTATTGAAAACTGAGCTTTTCAATAATTTCAGATTCACAGCTGAAGAACATCATGTGAAATGAAGTCTCATGTCTTCTTATCACATAAGGCACTACTGCAGTGAAATTGCTAAGAAACAGCTTAAGAAGGTACTCTGGGAAATGTAAAGTGTTGCAGCTAAAATATTCTGGCTTTCCATTTTTTTGCTGAATACTAGGAGTTCTGTGCAGAATACACAGACCCTCTCGGCTGCTGTTGTAGAAAACCTGTCAAAGCAGCACTAAAAGATCTGAAGATTACTGGGTATTTTGAAAGCCCACAGGACTGGAGTTGTTCTTGAGTTTTCATGTTAAATCATGATATAATCCAAGTGGCTAGTTATTTGTTGTTACCAGAGGTGTTTTTCTTTTAATATCAGTGTATCTCTTCTGCCAGCAAAATATCGTGTAAAAATCAAAGCAATTTTCTGTAGCTGTTGCTCTCTTCAAAGTCTGCAAAAAGCACATTGTATTGCTTAGACGAACATTTGGTAACGCTGTCCTCAGAATCTTGTTAATAAATGGATCTAACGAAGAGGATTGGCTTTATTTTTTGGGGGGGTTGTAGATCAGTCTTCTTAAGCACATGAGCTCTAGTTGCTCAAACATGGAAGAATATTAATAAGTACTGTAAGGACACGTGGAAGGTAAAAGCTGTGTGAAATGTAAAGGATATGCAGACACCTGTAATGTAAGGGCATTTCTTGAGAATATTGCTGAAAAACAAGAAGAAGAGGCTGAAAAAGTAATAACCCCCACCTAGATACACAGATCCTAAGGAACAAGAGATAACAGAGACAATATCAAAGACCAGATCTCTCGGTTCACAGATTGATGGAAGACAACTGAATGAATCACTCAAGGCCTTGGAGAGGTTCCAACAGCTTTTTGTAAGACGGGGGACAAGAGTATCATGGGTGTCACAGGAAAAAGCAAACTTATTCTCAGAGTCTTTCAGGGGTTTATGGGAATGGGTGAAACTTATTACAGGATGTTTAGGTGAAACAACCAAAGGCAGGGAAAGGGTCAATACCCATGTCCAGCTGAGCTCCACACCTGATCACTGCAGTCTGTCCCATCTCCTTGAGCCCTGTTCCTCACTCTTTCCTGTATGACCTTGCTCTCTATGTGGAGATGACACCAACACACTTCAAACTGGACTAGCTGGCAAGTTGGAAGAGTCCAGAATCTGGAAAGACACAAGGTCAGACCTAGAGATAGGTTAAATGGGGCTATGGGTTTGGATATGGATCCTGGGCAGACCTGTCTGATCTAGGAAGCCATGAATTTAGGAATGACTGTGAATGGCAAGTGAAAGTGTATGAATGTCCACTAGTGAGCTGATCATCTGGAGAAGGGGAACAGGACTGCACTGTGTTGTTCATTTCTGCGTGAGTGCTGTTGGTGTTCATGTGGGTGCACAGTCTGCCCACCTGTGTGGCCTGCTGTGTGTGTGCTGAGCCTATGTGTCTATTGGGATTGCATGCTAAGACTTGTTAACAAATGATCCTACTGACAGGAACACTAGAAAACAGACTGGGTAGGAGAAATCTCTTGCGCTTTAAACTACACTAGATTTGGCAACACTTCATACATACCCCAAAATTCCTCAAGTAATAATAATACTATAACTTCTGTTTAAGAATGATGGGGAGGAAGGGGAAGAAGCAGCAGTTTTGAATTGCTAGATGTATAATCTTCTTGTATTCTCATCTTTTAATTACACACCATCTTTCCATTAAGCCACTGAAGATTAGGTACAGACAATGGACTAAATGCTTCACGGGAAACAGGGAGTTAAGTCTAAATGTATTGCTAACTAAGTAGTCATAGTTTCCTACCTCAGCTTAAGAAAAATAGGAATGGATGACAGACATTGAAGGAAAACAGGTTCCCTAAGAATAAGCATGAAAGTCTCTATAGTCTCTTAGGATAAAGGAGTATGGCTTAGAGTCAACAGGCTACTGGAAATGAAATCTGACCTGAAAGTAGCAACCTGTCCGTAGAGAGCTCAGTAGCCCAAAGGGAAGAAATTTGAAGGATGACAGAGCTGGCTCTGGTAGACAATAACAGTGAAAAGAAATCAGGTGATGACAGATCTACAGACAGAAAATCAAGAGCAAAGGAGACACCTATGGCACAGTAAGTGAAAGAGCCTTTCCCATTGCTCTGGAAAACTAATGAACTTCCACTGCCTGTGCTGGTTTGACAGAGAAGTCAGGACTGTTACCACAGCGGTCAGGAGTACGTCGTTTGGGCCATTCTCCACAACGGTGTATGGCTGGCTACCCCACCTCTCCCAGTAACCTCATGTTTCTTTGCCAATTACTCGTAAGAGGGAAAGCTGCGACCACCTGACAAAGCAGTGGGAGAAGAGAAGCCAACCAGCTTACAGCCACAGCCAGTGCGGCCTGCCTTTCACTGCATTTCACATTGTGGTGGCTGCTCGTACTTGCCCACTCTGGAGTATACCGGCTGTATTCAGGAATTTTTTGTACCTTGCTTATATGTTGTCCCTCATTCAAAGACCTCCGTCTAGTCCTTTAGTATGTGTGATATCCCCATTTTATTATTGAGAAAGTAGAAACCAGTTGTATGGAAGATACGGACGTGTCCTGCCTCAGTGAAGACCCATAACAGAGCATCCTGACCCTCAATCATCTGTTCTAATGACTGCCTCATATATATATATATATATATATATATAATGGAACATACTGATGGTCTGTTAACCCTATTATTGTAACAATCCTGAGATTGTTATTAGATATGTTAAAGTTCCAGATCACATTTCTTACAACAGACTAATGCAACATTACACCTGAAGAACAAGTCACTAAACAACCACTGATAAAATACCCTTTACAGATCAAAGTATTTCTCTTGAATGTAATACACTGACCATTACTTTCACACATGGAACCTAAGTGAAAGATCGAATTTACATATTGTTTGAATCAAGGCTCACTATTTTAATACTTATAAACACACATTGTATTCTTTAAGGAGACATTCTTCTTTCTTTTGAGCTGTGTGTATGAAAACAAAAATTTTAGCTTTTAAAAAGTTTTTCTTTCTATATACTGCGGACTACTAAAATGACAAGGCAGCAAGATGAGATCCCCCACATTCTGGTCTTGTGGCTTTAATAGGTTTTTTTACAAGAAACAGAGAGCCAACTTTACAAAGTGAAAGTCCATTCTAAACTTAAAATTCATATTAAGGGTACGAAGATCAGAGTCTACACTGTGTCAGATAATTGCTTGAAGAAGTACTAGGTTAAATTGGCAACAACCTTGTAATTGGAATAAAAAACAGGAAAAAATTAATCCAGAGATGGATAGTTTCTCACCAGTATCCTTCTACAGAATATGTTCAGACTTCTAAAAGCACAGTACTATTCTCTGCTGCTTTATAACAGCTGAAAAATCTCCCAGGCATCAAAAAATAACATAAACATAGCCAAAGGTCACTGAACCTAATATGATTTTCTAAATAAATATCCTAGAGTAATAAAGGAAAAGATTTGCCATCTGAACTCTGTATGCGACAACAGTAACTTATTTTAGGGACACAGTTGACACAGAAAATGTCAAAGATTTTTTGTAACTCACTTAAAAGGTTTTACCACTTTAGAAGTATTCTTGCTGTTGAGTTTATCAGAGCTCTCACAGGATACTTATAACATCTTTCCAAAAGGACTGATGCTGGGACTTGGTATGCTACTTTTGAACACCTACAGCTCTTCTCACAGCATATGGCCACAGCAGAAGTTGTGGGAATTCCAAAAGCCAGACAAAATCACTGGCTAAATAGACTTAATATAAATACAATTTCAATAAGTCCTTAATTGAAAAAAAAAGAATAAATCTTTACATTAGGATTTAGAAACATCTTCTTATTTGCCTCTTAGTACTTTGTACTACTTTACAGCTTATTACTTTCTTTTTTTTTTTTTCATGAAAAGTAAGAGAATACCAAACTCAGTTATATTTTCCTTCTTAATTTAAGCAGGTGGTGCTGATAAAACAGATCTTTCTGTTTTCCACTGAGTTAAAAATAACACAAGGGAGACCAGGTGTGCAGTAATACAGAGATTTAAGTAACAAGATTAGACAAAAAGAAAGTTACTTCTGCTGCTGGAAAGCATAGGGTAAGAAATTCAGTTTTTCCTTCAACAGCTGTTACCCTAACACCAAAAGAGCAGGAGCAGAATGGGAAGTGAGGGAAAACACATCCTGCCCCATGTGCTCCACATATTTTCTTGACACATTTAAAAGTTGTGCTGAAAAGTATCACAAAGAACATAGAAGGGTAGTGACAGCCTTTGAAAAAGGTACCAAGCTGGGCAATTTCTAATTGTTTAAAGGCTGTTTCACTCATTTTTTCATTATTTCCATTTTTACAACATCACCCTGAAAATCTAATTTCCCAGGTGGAAAACTGTGATGTTAAAAACTTCCATAAGAAGAATTCAGCATTGCACCTATCAACTGCACACTCATCCACTCTACCCTTAGGTGAACGGCCATTTAAACCGCAGCACTTGATGCTCCTTCATTGCTGAAAACTGTTCTTTCTAAACAAGTTAGTTCCTAGAAGTACAATTACTACTGAAAACTCTATGGGATGATGACAAACGCATCTCTCTCCAGTACAAATCATGTATAGGACTAGAGACACCCAATTACGAAGGACAGCCTATAAGAAAAAAATCGTAAGACTGGTCAACATGCATGATATGCATGAACCAGGTGATCTGACAGAGTCCAATGTTTTTTGAGACAAACTAATTCTGGGGCCTGACAGAGGGAATTACCAGGTCAAAGCATGAGACAAACAGACATCTTCTTCACAACTGTGAAGGACAGAAGAGTTCAGTTGAGAAAAGAAAGGAAATGAAGTAGTTTTGGTCCTTGGCCCACTTGGCCAGGAAATGCCCTTGTTCCAACGGGGAATCTACATTACTCACCAGCACAGTGCAAAGAGGGGAAAACTGGGGTTCAGTTTGCTGAGATCTATTAAGGTTACAGGGCTCTATGCCCACATTACATCCATTTCAGCACTAAAGTTCACAGTCATTGCTGGGCCTCGGTATGTACAAGGCATGCTGGAGGACCTTGGGTCTACCCTGCCAACAGTTTTCTCTAGACAGCACCTGACTGTGACTTCAGCCTTGGTGCCACTGGTGGGGGAACCACTTTGAACGCATCAGGAGCACACTCGAGAAATTCCAGGTATGGATGCAAGGAATATTACAAAGTGTCCTCCTGTACACTAAAACGTTAACGTATCTGCCACATAAGAAGACTCAGAAAAAGCTTTGAAGAGCAGGAAAATTCTTGCAAGGAGTCCTTGCTAACTGTTGTATATCCATGGAGCTTCTGTGGTTTGAGTTTTCACAACAGTTGCTAGTGTAACTATCAAATGAACCTGAGAAAAAGGATCTGAATAGGTGTCAGATGAGATGTTAGTCTCCTGAGCACTGGAAAAACAGATCAACTGTCTCCAGGAACTTAAAGCCATGCTGGTTGGAAAAAAGGAGAAGCGTGTGACTTTTGGAGTGTGATGTTCATGGAATGTAACAGTCAAGTAAATTTAGCTTCATCTTTCCTAAATATAATACAGAATAGATTAGAAAATGAGCCAGCACTCCATAATTGCAAGATATGCCAAGTCATTACTTCTGCTTTCAGGGTAGGTAGTATCTCAGTCTTATGCAATATGAGGTCTCACCAGATGCTCAAACTACTGGTTTGTTGAACTCTGACAGTCTTTTACACTGTGGAAAAATAAAACAGTAAAACTCACACATAATCGAATTACATAAAAGGACAATCAGTATAACAAGGTTTCACTAACTGTTATTCAAACAGCATCATATTCTGAATGTCTGGCAAGATTTCTACTTGGCCTTTTGAAGGATGGTCTTTATCATTGAGATGGACTTATTCAATACACAAGTATGGTGGAAAGGAAAAAGAATCGAAAGGGTAAAATACAGTTTTGTAAGTGTTATATCTTAATCCTAAATGCTTTTGCAGCTCTAAATGTATTAAGGGATACGTTCTGAGAATGGCTTGGCATTTCCATTGACACTAATAGGGATAAATGTGTTTTGAACTGTTAAAACAGGATTGTAATTTGCAGCTGAGTTGACATTGCACTGCTCATAAGTCTGGGTCACATGAAGATAGATTGAGATTACTTTTTTTTCATGGGATTAGGGCTTATAAATTGTTTCAGAACATGCAGCTCTTTGTGTAGCCTGTGCATGTATAGGATATGAATCTTTAACAGCAACCCTTCTTTTACTGGATGCTAAAAAGAACAACTTCTACATTACATTAAATTACAGAACATACCAAAAACTTTAAAAAAACCCAATCAAAACCCCAAGAAATCACATAAAACCCCTTAACCCGCTTTAATTCATATGTGTTTAATCAGCCACATTCTTTCTCACTCTCTTAGTATTTTCATTATGTTTTTCCTTGGAGTTGTGTAAAACGCCAACCGGCTCATTAATCAGGAACACTTAGATAAAGTTCTATTATTAAATAATGCACTCGCCTTACCATACCTTGAATAAGAGTGATGATTGTTTGTGACTGACACAGACAATTGAATTCAACTGAATTTTTACCTTTTTATAGCATTTTATGTGAAAATCCAACATGCTGAAAATGCCAAATCGCTCAGGAAACTAATGCCATCTATCAGCTAAATAATAATTCTTAAAATGGTTTTTTTAAAGTTGAGCAGGTCCAAAAAAGGTTTTAACCCAGCTGTTTCAGAGAGATTTTGTTCATAACTGCCTATCTGATCATCTATGGATGAAGCTGAGAATAAGAAAATCCGACTCGGGTCCTAGGGAACTGAGAGTTGTCTTCAGTACATACAATTCAACTCTCCCAAAGCAAATATAGATTCACTTATAAAATCTGCAGGTACCACAAAATCAATTGTATCTTCCTATTGCCAATCAAGCTTACTTTCACAGTAATTTACTCATAACCAGAGTGAGTCAAAATAAAGCTGTGCCTCAGAATAGAAAATACCTTATATTTCTTTAAAATGCTACTGCTAAAAAAGTATTTCTATGAGATCAGGACATGAGCTTATGCAAATACAATCGTGCAAACCTTCTCTTGTCATTTTAGCTTTGTTGCATAGAAAGCCATCCCTATCCCAGGATTTACATGTACTTTGCTGTCAGGTATGCAATGTTATAGAATACTATGTAACAATTTAGGAAAAGTGGAAAATACAAATAATATTACTATAATTCAATGTTGACTTGACTTATTAAAGATAACATCATAGTCAAATAAGAGAGAAGACATTTGAATGCGTTATTTAAATTCATTCCCACTTTGGTTTCATTAAGACACCATACTGTATATCTCAAGAAACATGCTCTTTCTTATCTGAAATACATTCCACCTTTAAATAATTCTTAGAAAGTGATCAGACAGTAATTGCAACAATTTCTTTAAAGTATTGCTCTAAACTTGAAAAACTATCTATGTTTAGCTGATTTTTCAGTTTATTGAAAAGGGCAGAAAACATGTTTTCCTGATTTTATTCCAGACATGCTAAAGATCGCCTGAAACATTAATCTGTTTCATAGACTTTGTTTTACTTTGGTTACATTCTTTGTATGGAAAGTTCCTACTGACTTCAATGTGACAAAGGAGGGTGCTGGACCCTGACCATGACAGAGGATCTCAGCGATCTCCATATGAAGTATACATTTAATTTTAAACATAATCTAAAAGTAAGAAAGTCAAACCAGCCAAAAAATGTTTTCTTTTCTGTCCAAAAATTCAGGAAACAAGCCCCTAAACGCTGTTCCAAGAAGGATTAAACCAAGATTAAATATGGTTTATGTTGAGACAGAACATGCAGACACAACCAGTGCTTGTGTCTAGGTATCCCATGTTTTGATGCCTTGTCTAATTGCTGTCCAATGGACTTTTCCCTGTGTTCATCCGCTGCTAGCTTAATCTTTTACCTGAAGACAAAGCTTTCCACAAAGTAAAAGTTATATTTCTAGTTATATTTCTAGGTAACAGTACGGAAAAAGAATCACTGGCAACTAACTACAATAACATGCAACCCTTGAGCCTAAGCTTAAACAATTTGTTGTCGGTGGTCTGTATAATATAGTCACTTAGAAGACAAATTATCAGAAAATTCTATTACTGGATTTCAATCTATTCACATTACTACATTTTTTATTTTCTAAATTTTTTACTTGTCATTATTTTGATGAAATAGAAATTAAGGCCTCAAGAACCTTCGTAAATCTTACAGGCAAATATAAATGGCAAAGATGCTTTTACAGCTCCTGTGCTTGAAAATATTTGCCATGAAATTATAACAATTTCCTTTTCTTTTTCCCCCTTCTTTTTCAAGAAAAAAAAACCCAAACAAACCCTCAAGGAAGTTAACCAAGGATTAGGGTAGGTACACCACTCTCAGGCACAGACCAAATAAGCCTGAGGTAACAGGCTGACTAAATCTGAGAAGGCTGGAACCGACCAAAAAAGCAAACAGCCTTCACCTATCTATGCTTTTGGCTTGTCAAAACAACGGGATTAGTCAATAAGAAAGAATCAGGCAGACAGTACCTATTATAGAGGGGGCACCCCTTCCAGAACTTGGTCGTGCTCCTTTTTACCTTCTCAGCCCTCACTGCTCTGCCTTACCCTTCCTCTGTGACAACAGCAACAGGAGCAAAAAGCCATTTCTGGAAATCTGGTTTAGTTCCCTTGTCCCACTCCTTCTCCACATCCATAAGCAGGGCTCAGTCCTGGCCCCTTCTCTGACCTCTCCTGGCATCAGGGAACATTGAACAGGTGATGCAGGGAGAATCAGGGGAGATAAGCAGTAGGAGAAGGAGTAGCTCTGTGAATCCTTCGATGTCTTAAGATGAATGCCCTGTCACATAAGACAGTGATGGGAAAAGAGAAAATCTTGTGAGAGAAAAGCAGATGGCTTCAGACACCTCCCTAATGCCTCCAAACCCCTTCTGTCTCCAGCCCTTATTTCCCCTACAGAGGATTCTCATTGCTACATACCTTTAGTACTACTATATTTAACTTCAAGGCCAGTAGCTGCCAGACTAGTACTTACACATCAGCATAGGTAGTCTGGTAACCTTTACAATGTGGGGAGAATCAGGCATCTTAGGTGCATCCTTCAGTAGCACACTCTGCTCATCCTACAGTTAGGCCAGATGTGCACAGCTCTCAGGGCCATGAAACGCCCCTATTCCATGGCTAAATTTCAGGGGGAATGAAAGGAGGACACAGCCTGGACACAGCCTGTTTCTAGCCCTTCTGTCTCCTCTCCCTTTGTTGACAGAAAGACCTTTCAGCTCTGAAGAAGAGGCTGGGCTGCAGAAGGTGTATCACATGATGCTATGGTGGATCTAGGATGCTGTGAGTCCCAGTAATTTTGTCATCAAGTACATCTTGATGTTTAACAGTAAGATAGTGACTCTAGGTATCTACTGGATAATACACTACTTTCAGTTCAGGATTAGATGCCTGACTTGGGCAGGGAATCACAAGCCCAGTGTTTCTCACTTAATAGACATTATGTTCTTCCTCCAGATGCAGGTAATAAGCTGCTTTTTTCTTTTCTCTCTCCCTGTGAAAGGGCAGCTGTTGGTGGGTCTCTCCTTACTCTGCAATACTTTGGAAATTAGAACATTCGTCAAGAAACACGAGAGCTGAGTTACATGTCTGATTAGGAGTTTCAGACTGGAAGACCAGTTTGCTTCCCAGGGTAGTGTCCTAATCATCAAACCGTGGGCTATGCTACCACGTGGGCAGTTTTTGTACTTCCAGCTGCTGATTTTTCCAGCTTCAGATGGTCAGGGCGGACCCGATCCTGTGGTTACGAGTTTGGACAGAGACAGGGGAATCGGCTTCTCTTCTTTCATTAGACGAGGAGAAGATTCAGATGGATGAAGTCTTAATTACTACAGGTTTGTTCAACTATTTACTGTTACAGCTTCTTGAATTGCTTAAGTAGGCTCCCCTGAATACTAATTTTCTCTTCTGTTCCTACGGTGCATCTCTGAGTAGACGAACATAAGGATGCTTATTGTGAGGCTAGAGATAGCTGATAAATGAGCTGGCCTCAAGGCAGCGCTCAGAAAATGCTGCCTTTAACCGTTCCCCGGGTAAACAGCAAAAGTAAAATGAAAACAAGTTATATGGGGAAATAAAACAGAAACAAAACAAAACAAGAAAGACACCACAGGCAGAAGACAAGTCTTCCTGGCGCTGGACACAGCACGAGCAATGCCATGAAGGGAAGACTAGTCGCTGGCCTCCTCGTGCAGCGAAGGGAGGGGTGACCAGCCCAGCCGCCGGCGAGGCGAAGCTCCCGCTTCCAGGAGCGGTCGGGGAAGCTGCGAAAACGCCGAGCGACAGGTGGCAGCCGCGAGTCGCTCTGCAGCCCGGCCGCGGGGCCGGCCGGGCCGCTGCCCCCCGCCCGCCTCTCGCCCTGCCGGGCCGGTGCCCACCTCCTCCCTTTCTTTCCTAGCCCAGGTGGGGAAGACATCTCTGATCCTGGCCCTGGTGGGCGAGGAGTTCCCCGAAGAGGTGAGTGGCGGGGGGGGGGAGCCCAGGCCCCCCCGCTGAGCGTCTCTGTCCCGGGTGCCACCGGCCCGAGGTGGGGGTGCTTGGGGTGCCCGCAGCTCGCTGGGCCCGGTGACAGCCCCGGGGCTGCCTCAGGGCGGGGAGGGCCCCGGGCAGCTCCAGCTGAAAGGCTGTTTTCTCCACTTCGTGCTCTTAATTCCTGACTTGGGGCCCTCTCTGCCCTGGGGAGGGGCGCAGGCACCTCCCGGGCCCCAGCCCCTGCTGCTGGGGGTCTCTGCGCCCACCAGGGCAGCAGGCTGCGGGGCCCAGCCTTGCCCTGCACAGCAGGGCTGTTTGCTCCCCGGCTCCAGCCTCGCTGCAGCGGCACAGAGCCGTTGGGACAGGCCGAGCCGCGTTTCCTGCCCTTCTGTGCCCACCTGGAGATGAGCTCGGTACTTTGAGCTGGGTCATCTGCGAGGAGCAGCATCCAGCCTGCCTACGTGTGCCCCTTGGAGCTCCGGCTCAGCGGCTTACTCTCCCAATGTGTTTCAGATAAGGAAATGGGATCGGTCTGGCTGGGCATGTTAGCCTCATGCTGTCAGGTGGCTTCTCCGCTGCCTGCGAGCAGATGGTGACCTCTGCGATGTTTGTGCTGGGAAGTATCAGCTCCAGGGGTTCGGGGGAGGACTGGCTCTGCGCACCTTCCCGTGCTCTTACAGCAAAGCCCGGACAATCAGCTTAGCGCTTCTCCCAGCTGCCAGGAGATCAGGCTGGAGAGCTGGGGGAGTGCTGAGGCTTATCTCCAGAGCTGTAGCAGGGGTGACAGCGCTGGCGATGACTTGTCTGAAACGTGGCTTCCCCGGTGGGACTCGGCGCTGTCAGGAGCTGCGTCTCGAGGGGGGCTCGAGGCTGGGGGGTGGTAGAAGGTTTCACCGTGAGGACACCGGCTGTGCGAGGGCTGGACTATAGTGAGCTGCAGTGGCAGCTGCAGCCCGGTGGGCTGAGTGGTCTGTGGCCTGGAGCTCATCCCACCCTGGCAGGGAGAGAGCTGTGCAGGTGTATTGGGATCTGAAGTCCCTTGTCACCCGTCCTCTCGGTTGCCTTTGGCACGGCTGGCTGGACTGGAGTCTGCTGGCTTTGCAGGTGCCCCCTCGCGCAGAGGAGATCACAATCCCGGCTGATGTCACCCCTGAGAAGGTCCCCACACACATAGTGGACTACTCAGGTAGGGCCTGTCCCTCCTCGCTCCCTGCCAGCCTCGCTTCTCCCCTTCTCTGCCTGGTTGAGGAGAGTGGGAAGGGGTCCCTGCTGCTGGGGGCAGCTGGTGACTGCTCTGTTCCATTTTCAGAGTCAGAGCAGACGGAGGATGAGCTGCAGGAGGAGATCGCTAAGGTGAGCGGGACTGGACAGAGGGCTGTTGCAGGACAGGAGGCTGTGGTGCCCGTAGCCCTGCAGCCAGCATGGCTGGTCACTCTCCCCATTGGTCACCCGGAGATGCACAGGCAGTTGGTTTTCTGTGGATTAATGCTGTCATTTTGTTTAGAGGTTTAATCTTTCTCTGTCTTGTAAGCTGTCGTATGTGGCTTGTCCTAGCCCTTCAGGGAGCCTCCAGAAGGCAGGGGGGGTGGGGGTGGACAGCGAGCTGCCCACCTCAGGAGGTGGAGGAGGGGGCTGCTGAGCAGACGATGTGTTCTCGTATCCTCCAGATGTTCCCGACAGACTCAGAAGAGGGGAGAGCAGTTGCTGAGCTTGGGTGAGACCACCCTGCTCCCTGCGTTAGGTCCCTGTGGCTGCCTGGTAAAGCAGCGGCACAGAGGAGTTGGTTTGGGAGCTGGATCCCTGGGGAGCGCTGGGCAGGGAGGAATGAGGGTTCCCACGTCCCTCAGAGCAGCCGTGGAGAAATAATCTGGTTGGCTGGTTGGGGCGAGCGCAGCTGCTCTTCTCTGCCCTGGGATTAACCTCAGCTCTGCAGGGAGCAGGACCTCTTGATTATGGATAATAAAACTGTCTGTCCCCTGTGCATCTCACGTGAACAAAGCTATTTAATCTCTCCACCTCAGTGGCTAACGGCCAAGGAGTGGGCATGGGGGTCCTGCTCCCTCCACCCAGACAGCAAGAGTATACAGAGGCTTAAAATGGCTCCAGGAAATCCTGCCTAAACCCTTGTATGTCCTCGGGATTAGCACTAAACTCTCTCCTCAAAGGGCCAGTGATCCCTCCTGTCTGCTTCAAATGAAGCATTGGTGTCAGCGCTGTCTGCATGGGGTCAGGGAGGGGAGGAGGGCAGCGGCCACTGGCCCAGCATGGAGCACAGGCAGAGCCATCCTGAGACGGGGAGCGAGGTGTGGGAGCAAGGAGCCGGGGCTCCAGGCGTGGAAGCAGATGTGCTCACAGCAGCTCCTGAAGCAGACAAGTCCGTCTTTGCTTCAAGCAGCCTGTTGTAGAGCTTGTGTTGACGGCGGGCGAGCTGTTGCTGTGGGAGGGCTGTGTGTACGTGTGCACACTCACATGCGCTCAGCTGTCGCTGCCGGGTTTCGGTGCGAGTGTGCTGGCCGCGCGTGGGGCTGGGGCTGGGGCTCGGGCTCGGGCTCCTGGCCGCGGGGCTGGCCAGCCACTACCCGCTACGGCAGCACCGTGCCTCGGGCTCAACCGGCCTCCCTGCTGCGGGGAGCGCGCCGTGTGGACCCTCGCTCACCACCCTCTCTCTGCCTCTTCTCTCTTGCAGGCCAATGTGGTCTGCGTGGTGTACGATGTCACCAAGGAAGCCACGATCGAGAAGGTAACAGGTCCCCCACCAGCGCCCCGAGCAGCCCCGCTCCAGCAGCAGCACCAGAGCGGAAAGGGTTCCCAGCGCTGGGTCCTTCCATGCTGCCCCAGCTTTTTGGTGTGGGTGGGTACTGATGCCCCCCAGCCCTACGGAGGGTTTGGGGTTTGAGACCCCTGCAAGCAGAGGTGGGCTGAGCACAGCCCAGGCTTGCTCCCACGTTGGCCGTTGTCCTCACGTGCTGGGGGGCAACAGGTTTGTTGCATCCTTCTGCTGGCATCCAGCATCCCTGGCTCTGCTGCCTGCTGGTGTGGGGCAGTGCCGGGGAGCAGATGGCTGCAGGGCCCTGCTGGCTGCCGCGGCACCTGTACTGGGAACTGCCTCTCAGACTGCGCTGACAGCCCTTTCACTGTGCTCGCCTTTCAGATTCGCACAAAGTGGATCCCTATGGTGAACGGGGGAGTTGAAAAGGGCTCCAGGTACCGTGTGCGGCGTGGTCTGCGGCTGCAGAATTGGGGGATTCAGCAGGCTGTGGGGTGCCCACCACCCTTGCCCCCTTCTGAGCTTACTGAGATCGAACCAGCTTTATGGCTTGTGGCCAGACCAGTTGTAGCAGAAGAACGTGGGAGCTTTGCTCCCTCGCAGATCCAGCTGAGGCAGAGGGCCACAGGAGAAGGTTCCTTCCCTCCTCGATCTGTTCTGAGCCAGGCAGGGAGAAGAGGCTGCCAGGGGAGTACGGGAGCACAGAAGCCGCAATCTGTGTGTGGATCACTTAGGCAGAAGGCTGCTGTGCTGGATTAAAGGCTCCTGAACATATTGTTGCTGGGTGAAAGCGTAAGCAGGATCAGGCAGTCTGTTACTCCAGATGGGTGCTCGCAGCCGTGGGAGGCTGAAAAGCTGCTCTGGACCTTGTAGAGGAGGGTGGGGAGGCTCCCTGGCCTGCTGCCTGGGAGCATGCATGGCTGGGGCAGCGCTGAGACCGAGAAAGGGGTGACCTCACTCGCGTTCTCTGGCTCTCCATCTTTTTCCCCCAGGATCCCCATTATTTTAGTGGGAAACAAGTCTGACCTGCAGGTGGGGAGCTCCATGGATGTCATCCTGCCCATCATGAACCAGTTCTCGGAGATTGAGACCTGTGTGGAGGTGAGAAAACTGGAGGGTTTCTGCAAAGCTTCCCTGAGGGGTAGGAGCACTTGTCTGGTGTGAGTCAGGGAGCCTTCGTGCTTGCGGAGATCTGTCCTGCAAACGTTGCTCTGCCAAAGTACCCCTGGTCTGGGTCCTGAGAGCCTGCGCTTTAGGCTTTCTGTCCTTTGTCACTTTGCAGGGAGTGAATTTCAGTGTCTGCCCACTCTGGCTCTCCAGCTCTAACTGATGCTGGAGCTGCATGCAGTCCTGCTTGGCTCTGGGGCTGTGGAACACACGCAGCAAAGATACAGCATGAGCAGGAGGTTTCCCTTGTTTTTTTCCTGATGGTGAACAGGTGTTGCTTTGTGCTTTGGTGCACAACTTGTCTGGCTTGGGGAGCTCGTGTCATCTTCCTCCAGCCCCTTGTCACCAGCCCATCACCTGTCCTCACTCACAGGGCTGTCTCTTCCTTTGAATCCCCCAGTGCTCTGCCAAGAACCTCAAGAACATCTCTGAGCTCTTCTACTATGCCCAGAAAGCTGTGCTGCACCCCACCGCCCCTCTCTACGACCCAGAGGAGAAGCAGGTAGGAAGCACTGCTCCCAGCCCCTTGGAGGAGTCTCCTTCCCATCACAGTGCTCTGGTCTGGTGCTTTGCTTCTGCCCCTGGGTAGGAGGGTGGAGAGTTTGGGCCAATGCAGCCAGGGCAAGGGGAAGCACCCGTCTCCTGTGCTGAGTGTAGCCAGCTGAGCATATCTAGGCCAGAGAGGTCTGCAGGGACGAGGGGCATGGTGGGGCAGAAGCCCTCATGCTCCAGACCACATGCTGGCCATTGTGGGAAGGGTCCAGGAGAAAACTTCCCCGTGGGCTGTCCTGCTTCTGACTCCCACCTCCAAGGTGGCTGTGGTACTGGCCTAGCTGGACCGTGCTCCCAGCCAGTGCAGGAAGGGAACCCTCTGCGTGTGAGGTTTCAGGAGGCAGGAGGAAGGTGGTGCCCTGGTTTTGTCACCATGGTTGGTCCCTTGCAGCTGAAACCTGCATGTGCACGAGCGCTGACCCGGATTTTCACCCTCTCGGACCAGGATAACAACCAGATCCTTAGCGACGACGAACTGAACTACTTCCAGGTACGGCTGGCTGCAGGGCTGAGATATTTCCCAGTCCCTTGTGGAAAGCCCTGGGGTCCCCTTTCCATCCAGTACCAGGCAGAAAGGCTGCCCCTCTCTCCTGACACAGCGTCCTGTTTGCATTCAGTACTTCTGCTGTTGCATAGCTAAAGCACCGTAGGGTGCATCTCGGAGCACATGGGGATCCACAGGTCTTCCGTCTTCGCTAGGCTTGGGCCAAGTTTGCTCTGCAGTGGGAAGAGCAGGAGGCTCTGGAGGTAGATGTTGAGTCGTGTATTAGTGGGATGCTAAAGAACAGGGGTTTGGTCAAGGTCTAAGGCAGTAATCCCTGAGCTGGGCGGATTTTCTCTCCGAGAAACACAGTCTCTGTGTGTGCTTTGCTGACGGTGGCCTTCTTTCTCTTGGGAGGTAGAAGTCCTGTTTTGGAAACCCGCTGGCTCCCCAGGCACTGGAGGACGTGAAGATGGTTGTGTGGAAGAACACCACAGATGGGGTGCAGGACAACGGCCTGACGTTGAACGGTAACAGCTCAAGGGCTCCATGCCCCTGCCCAGTGAGGGATGGAGGGACCCATCTCGTTCAGCACAGCGTCAGAGGCCTCCTGCCTCTTATTCTAAGGCCAATTAGTCCCACTTACCAAAACAAGCCTGAGCGTGCTGTGGCTGCTAGAGCTCTCTGTCCAAGCAGCCTGTTTTCCCAGGGAAAGCATGGTCCCGAGGAGTGGAACCCTGAGGCTGAGTGTTTAGTTGGCCCCACTGTGTCTGAGCCACCTGATCTCTCCTGCAGGCTTCCTCTTTCTCAACACGCTCTTCATCCAGAGGGGCCGGCATGAGACCACCTGGACCATCCTTCGCCGCTTCGGGTACGACGACGAGCTGGAGCTGACAGATGACTATCTCTACCCACAGTGCGTATCCTACCACGGAGTGGGGCGGGCAGAGTGTGACATCCTCATGGTGCGCAGCTCAGGCACCAGCACGTTTGCGGGCTCCTTTCTGCACCCTGGGGTCTACTGTGTTCCTCAGCTGAAGCTGAATCCGCACCCTTAGCTCATGGTCAGGTTCATGCTCCTCACCTTATCCTGTGGGCAGGAGCTGACAGTGTGGAGCTGGCAACAAATAAAACTGGCCTTGGAGCTGCTGATTGTGCTGCTGGCTCTGATGTAGGTGGACAAGGAGATGGGGAGTGAATGAAGGCCTGTCCCAACTTCCCTTGACATCAGCAAGGGGTTTTTGAAGGCTGTTCTGTCTCTGCCTGAGCTGAGGCAGAATGGTTCTGTCGGGGGCAGCGAGCTGTCAGCATCTCCCTCCTGGCTGATTCTGCAGCTGCTGTCTTTTCTCTGCTCCCTGCCACGCCGGAGGTGGTGATCTGGCAGTAATGAAAGGGTTTGGTTTGTGAGCTGCCTCATCCTCTCTCCAGACAGCAGCCTGCGCAGGGAGGTGACAGGGCCTTTGCTGGTGGAAGGCACCCCAGGAGTAGTGCTGTGCCCTACTGAAGCCCTGGGCATGAGGCAGAGCGAGGGCTCGATCATCTCCCTGGCTGCTTGGGCAGCATGGATATGCCAAGGAGAGGCCACTGTGCACCCTTGAGGGCTTCTCCCTAAAAGAAAAGGGCTGTGTCAAGGAATAGCCAGGCCTGGAGACAACCGCTGGCCTCGAGCAGGGTGACAGTAGGGAGCTGTGTCCTCTGGGTGACATCCAGCTTGGCCGAAGACCTGCTCACATGCTGCCCTTTATTCAGGGCTTGAGGAGGCTCACTCAGATCTCTTCCGACAGGTTCCGCCTTCCTCCCGGCTGCTCCACAGAGCTCAACCACTTGGGCTACCAGTTCCTGCAGCGGCTGTTTGAGAAGCATGACAAGGTGGGCAGCACGCGGTGGAGCTGCCTGGGAGGGGGTACTGCTCTGCTAGGGCTACATGTTTGGGGGTAGCCGCTCTCCTGCCCACCCCTCTGTTGCGGGGAGCAGATGTAGTGCCAGCGAAGGGCTTTCCTCTGCCACTGCGCTCCCTTCACAGCTTCTTGCCGAGGCTTTGGGAGCAGGAGGTGGTCACAGCAAGCTGTAGGGAGTCTGATGGCAGCGGCATGTCAAGAGCATGAGGTTGTAGTCGCTACCCTTGACCAAAGGGCAGCCAGTAAAGTTTGGGCCTTCAGGCGATGGGTCTGAGTTAACATCAGAGTGGTGTAGCCCCTCGTAGTGCCTGGCTGCAGCACAAGGGTGGCAGGAGAAGCAGGCACAGCTGCTGGCCTGCAGCCACGGACCAAGCCCAAGCGCCCACACAGCTGCCAGCCCTGTGGAGGGGATGCCAGGCTGGAGAGAGGGAAAGCAAGCAACTGATTTGTGCCATACTCTGGCTCTTTGGAGCGTGGGAGAAGGGGATGTATTGGATCTGCATGCACCTGCCTGGACTAGTTATTCAGATGTTGATGTGCACCTGGGGTACGGCAGCTCTGCGGCTGCGGGGAGTTGCAGCACTGAATTGACGCATGTCCCTGTGTGCCCAGGTGCTGGCAGATCCTCCTCAGGTGCACCAGCCTGAAGGTGCTGCGTTGGCGTGTGGTTAGCTGGTGGTCTGGTGGCCACACAGACCTTGGGTTAGTTATCCTGCAGCGTGGAAGCCAGGCTGGACCGATGGAGGCTGCTGCAGGGTGGCTGGCCCCAGGGAAGCCAGGAAGCTCAGAGCTGTGGGGCGAGCGTGGACGGGTCCTGCCCAGTAGCAGGGCTGCCAGGGCTTCCAGCTGTGATCGCAAAGCAGAATCAGCCTGTCTCTTGTGCAATGATGGGAGTCCCTGGGGCACAGGCTCTCTGCACGCTCACACAGCTCTGGCCGGGCTTGCAATTGATTTTTGCCATTGAAAGCATCCCTGTGTCATTCTGCAGCAGTGAGTGAGGTGGCTTGTGTGCCCGGGACCCTCCCTGGTCCCCGACAATGCATGGTGTGGCTGCAGAGAGCTGCTGGTGCCTGTATGGGCTGTGTCTTGCCTCAGCTGCTGACTCCCCTTTGTTTTGGCAGGACCAGGACGGAGCGCTCTCGCCCGCAGAGCTGCAGAACTTCTTCAGTGTCTTCCCCTGCGTGCCCTGGGGCCCCGAGCTCTACAACACGGTATGCACCACTGATAAAGGCCTGCTTTCCCTGCATGGATTCCTCTGCCAGTGGACGTAAGCTCAGTCCCTCTCCCCTGCCTTTAGTCACATCGCTTAGCCCTTGCTGATCTTGCTGGCTTCCCGCTGCGCTCTGTCTCTCCAGGCTCGTGGCTTACCTGGATGTGCGGCACTGCCTGGAGTGCCTGGGCTACTTGGGCTACCCCATCCTCTCGGAGCAGGACTCCCAGACACAAGCCCTCACAGGTACGGCCATGCCTTCCCCTCCTGTCACGGCTCAGGTCCCTCCTCTCGCTCACCAGCCTCTCTCCTGCCAGTGACCCGGGAGAAGAGGATTGACCTGGAGAAAGGCCAGACCCAGAGAAACGTCTTCCTCTGCAAGGTGCTGGGAGCCAGGGGCGCAGGCAAGTCCGCCTTCCTGCAGGCCTTCCTCGGCAGGAGCCTCGCGGTGAGTGGCTGCTCTCCTCTCCGGCCGCGCTGCGGCAGGGCATCCCGGCGGAGCAGGAGGCAGAGCCGTGAGGCCGTTGAGCGATCTGCCGCGTGATGGCACCTCCCTGCCCATGGCCAGGCCCCAGCGTCCCAGCAAAGGGCTTCACAGTCCCCTCTATGCCGGCAGTGCCGGTCGCTGTGGCTCTTGCGTCCTTAATTTTGCCTAAGGCAGTGAGCCCGCTCCCTCTGCTTGTCCTGAGGATCTCGGAGGGGCTGTGCCTTTCCTGGGCAGCCGTTATCTCCCCGATCTGACCAAGGCGATGCTGACTTTCCCTGCGTGTGACGAACAGCCCCACGTCTCGTGGGCAGGCTGGCCTTCAGGTGGCTGTTATGCCACAGGGACTCGGGGCAGTGGGAAATGCTCTCCCTCCCCCAAGCGCTGTTCTTGCTCCCTGCTGTCTGAAACAGTGTTTTCATCTGTGGCAGGCCCAGAGGGAGAACCCAGGGGAGCCATCCCTCTACGCAATCAACACGGTGCAGGTCAACGGCCAGGAGAAGTACCTTATAGTAAGTCAGGGAGAGGAAGGAATCGCTGCTGTCTGGCTGACAGCAGGGCTGGGCTGTGTCCCCCCATATTGCTGCAGCACCATCCCGGCACCCCTGGGCTGTGCCTGTGGTCATGCCAGCACAGTCCATGTGCTGGTGTGAGAAATGGCCGGTTCCCTCGAGACGGTGCTGTGCCACCCATCCCTTCCCCTCCTGCTCCAGCTGTATGAGGTCAGCACCGACACGAAGTTCACGAAGCCGTCGGACGCAGCCTGCGACGTCGCCTGCTTCATCTATGACCTGAGCGACCCCAGATCCTTCAGCTACTGTGCCAGTATTTATAAGGTAGCTGGCAGGGGCCCTGTGGGGCATGGCAGCCCCATGTCTCCCAGGGGCTGGGCACTTACCCCTCGCTGCCACTTCCCCGTCTCTCTGCAGCAACACTACATGGACAGCCAGATCCCCTGCGTCTTTGTGGCCTCCAAGACAGACCTGCCAGAAGTGAGCCAGCAGCCCGGGCTGTCCCCCACCGAGTTCTGCTACAAGCACTGCCTTCCGCCACCCTTCCTCTTCTCCTGCCACGGCCAGGGTCCGGCCAGCACCACCATCTACACCAAGCTGGCCACCGCCGCCACCTTCCCGTTAGTATCCTTCCTGCGGAGGGGGCCCTCAGCTGGGAGCAGAGCTTGTAGAGGGGTCTGTGTCCGAGCCCTGCCTCTGCCACGTTGCTTTTGCTTTGGTTTCTCTCTTGGTGTCATTTGCTCATACAAGTAATTGAAACAAAAAAGGCCACTTCTTCCCCTACTTGGAGAGGTGGAGGCTCTCTTCTGCCTCGTGTCTCTGACAGATTATTATTAGATAGATCCTGCCACAGGAGTTTTTATTTTTGAAGCCTAAGATAAAAAATACTGAAGGGGAGTAGCCAGCCTAGTTTGCCAAGGCCTGCAGAGGCGGGGTGGCAGCTATTTTCTCCTGATGAGGTGGATCAGACTGAAAAAAGAGGTCAGTGAAGCGAGACCTCCGTGCGCACAGCCTGCCTTTGGGAAGGAGCTGCACCTGAAAGGGGCTGGGTGACCGGGCAGGGGGGCAGCCAGGCTGGTCGCAGGCAGTGAGGGGAGATCTGGGAAGGAGAAGGTGTCTGTGTGTGGCATCGCTCCGCTCGAGGGGTGGAGGGGGCTGAAAGCTGAAGGCCGGCACAATGCTGGGGGCAGAGCCCTCCCGGGGAGAGCATGTGGGTGTGTTGGAAGACAGGATGGGATTACTAGTGAGTGGTTTTCCCTCTAGCTTCTTTTCAATAAACAACTTTATTTTTAGAGCTGACACTTTTTTTTTTTCCCCCCTCTGCAGTATTAAAATTTAAATATTCTTAATATATCTTAGGGTATGTGGTATAAATAAATAACGGCGTAATGGAGGGCCAGGGATTGGCTGTTCTTCCCTGATTTAGTGGGGAATGAATAATGGATATGTCTTTCCTCCTCAGAGGAGCACGTTGATGCAGGACAGTGTGTGTTTAGGAAGGGAATGTGTACGCTCGGGCAGGACTGGGCGCCTTCCCTTGCTGCCCTTAGATCAGTGTCACTGGCTGTGCCAGCATCTCCCCCGGCATCTGCTTCTGGGTCTCTGTGCACTTGGAGTTGTAAAAGCAGCTTGACCTAGAAAGGCAGATACATACCTCCTTGCTCGTACTAATTATTTAGGTGTTGGTTGTGCTATTTCCAGACCACGGGAAGGTAAAGCCGCATTCGTCCCACCAGCGGGGTGGGGAGCCATCGCTTGGCTTGATGCTGCTGCCAGGCAGCGGCTACTCTGGCTTGCGGGACTGGGGAGCCTCTTGGTGCTCTCTGCCTTCGGCTGGGCACAGCGCCGTGGTCACCCTCTGTCCCCCGCCAGGGACACCCCAGCCTCCCTGCCAGGGGTGGAAGCGCTCCGGGCTATCGGAGAGCTTGGTGTTTGGACAGCCCTCTCTGTGCACCTCGCTCACCGCCTCTTCTCTCTTTCCTTGCAGCCACTTGAACGCCGTGGAGCTGGGAGCCGCGTCCTTCTGGCTCCGGGTGGCTTTGGGGGCTGCGGTGACTGCTCTGGTAGGGTTCACGCTGTACCGCGTGCTAGCCAAGAACAAATGAGAGTCACTCTCCACCCCGTCCTCCCTGTGACACCAGCCTCCCCGTCCCGAATGACGCCCCGGTGAGGGGCCCTGCCTCAAGCTGGTCCCTGGTAGGAAATCCTCCTTTCCCCTCAGCCTGGATTGCAGGACCAGTGAAACCGGACTTCCCAGCACCAGCAGGATAGATCCCCCGGCACCAGCCAGCCTAACCCTGCCAGCCTCTGCAGCCTCCTTGCCCACATGGCTCCTGCCCAGCCATAGCAGCAGGTACCAGGCAGCTCAGCTGGGGGCTCCACCTCACCGGCAGCTGGAGGATCACCCTCATCTTTTATTCTGTTAAATTTTTTTAACGTTTGTTTTTAAGCTCAAACTGAGTGTTTCAGTGTCTGTTGGGCTGGGCGCATCCCTTCCCCAGAGGGCTGTGCTGCTGCCCTCAGCTCAGGGGGGCAACACTCCCGGAGCCCCTGGGGCCTCCAGCAGATCGTGGCTCCAGCCCCACACCTCCCTCCCTGGTCCCTGTTTCCCCCAGCCAGCGCTGGGAAAGGCAGCCATGGAGGGCCAGCAGCTCACACCTCCCACCCCTGTGTTTTGGGGTCACGCCTGGCCCCTCTCCCTGGAACGCCGTGGCTGCAGCCCCCCACCCCGGGCTGCACGGGGTGGGAGCGATACCCAGGACCTGTCCTGGGCTCCTTTCTCTTGTTTCTGCACAAATTGTGAGTCCCGCAGTGTGCCAGGCTCTCAGCCCATCTGCCCTCTGCCCTTTTCCCGGCCACCAGTGTTCGTGGCCACCAGTATTCACAGGGCCCCAGGAGTGCGGGTAAGCTGGAGAGGGCTGCGAGGGTGTAGAATGCCCACAGCGCTGCCGAGGGCAGGCTGCAGTCCTTTCCTGGCAGTGCCATTGCTGAGCTGGTGCCACACCGTGCCATACGCTGGGATATGGCCCTTGTCCTGCTGTCCCATCCGTGGGGCCCTGGCCGTGCTGAGGCTGTCCCAGGCGCGAGGCTCTGGGCGTTGCATCTCCTGGTACAACTGGACGCTTGCTCCTCCCGTCCCCTGCCTGCACCCAGGCTGGCGTTCGCTGCCAGGCAGCTGCTGTGAATTCAGCTCGGTGCAAATCCAGGGCCAGTCCCACAGCGTCCCTGTCCCCCATCCCAAAGAGCAAGGCCAGGCTGTGCTGGCCCCCCCGCCCAGCTCGCACCCATCCTGCGGCTCCAGCCATCCAGGGGGTCCGCTCCTGGCTCAGTGACACGAGCTCTTAAGCTTTTCGAGCACACTCAGGGTAGGTTTCTTTGCAAGCAGCTGGTGGGGCGGCACCGAGGTACCAGCTGGAGCTGCTTTTCTGTGTTTTGTTTATTTGAACTTTTTATCGTGGCCTGGAGCCGGTGAGGGGGTTGGGAAGTGGCTGGGTGGCAGCCAGCATCTCTGATGGGTGCAGTCCCAGGGTGGTGCCCCATCCTACTGGTGTCTGGTCCCTAGCACTAGCGGGACAGAGGGTCCCTGCCGGTGCCAGAGCTCCTGTGCCAGTCGGGCACCCGCTGCCATCGCCCTCGCCGCTGGCCCATGGTTCATGGCGCTGCCAGGGCCATGTCCCTGGTGTTTCCATGTCCCTTCTCTGTGCCCGAGCCCATTGCGTGTGGCGCTGTGAGCCAGGCCTGCGGCTGGTGGTCTGACCCCCTCCCAGCACCGGTCCGTGTCTGGCAAAGCCATACCGCGTTAGGTTTGTTCTCTATAACAAAATAAATTTTTACATACCTTCCACGTTGTGTCCATACCACCATACCACGTACATACCTTGCACGCTGTGTCCTGCATGTCCCGGGCAGCAGGACCCCTCACCCCTGCCCTGGGGCTGCACAAAGCTCAGGGCCTCCCTTGGCTGCGGTATGAGCGAGGAGACCCCCAGAGCCTGGGCTGCCCACCCCCTTTGGGGGCAGTTACAGGGATTTAGGGCAAGAGCTGACGCCCAGCCCTGTGGGACGAGGCTCGGGGCTGGCCCGGGGCTCTTTGGTGCCTGGGGACATGATACCTCTGCAACAGGCACCAGCTGGCCGGGACAGGCAGGGACGGAGGTGGTGGGTCCCCGAGTCGCCGTGGCAGGACCTCCCCGGGTGGTGGTGTGCCCAGCCCCACGCGGGGTTAGGGGCTCCCCACTTTCCCGCAACCGCCTTCCCCCCGCAGGCCTGCGGCTCCCGGGGCTGTGCCGCCTCCCCTGCCTGTTCCCGTTTTCCCGTGGCAGCTTTTCCCTTCAGCTATTTCTGTCTCTGCAGGCTCCGCCGCGGGCGCTGGGCACAGGGAATGTGGGCGCAGCTGGGGAAAAGGCTTTTCCCTGCACCTCTCCAGGGCTTCTGCTCTGAGGCTGGAGGGGGCCAGGCTGCTCCCCCATGTGCCGGGGGTCTCTCCAGGCTGCTGGGGAGATCCCTCCGACTATGGCAAACCTGGGCATCCAGGGGTGCCGGGGCAGGGATGGGGAGGGAGCATGGCTGGTGCCACTGTGCGGGGCGGAGGAGGTGATGCCAAGGTGGACGGGACACACAGTGCTCCCCAGTGAGTCCAAACCAGGCTGGGCCCTGCGGGAGCAGCAGCCCCACGTGCTGTGGTGTGTATTAATAGTGCCGGTGGCACACGTCGTGCCGGGGCAGGCACAGGTGTGGGGCAGGGGACATGCGTGGCAGGGCAGTGGGAGCTCACCCATGGCCACGCAGTCCCCGAGGGGCCCGGGCATCACGCCGCTGCCTGGCACCTCCGCCTGCCCCATGCCAGCCGGCATCACTGCGGCATCACCGGCGTGCACAGCCCTGCCCGCTGCCTGCCAGCCCCTCTGCCCCACGGCGCGGCAGGGCTGTGGAGCCCAGAGCTCCCCCGGCACAGTGGGGCTGGGCTGCAGCCCAGGGGAGCGGGACGGTGCCAGGGCTGGGTCCTGGGGACACGCTGCCCTGTGGGACAGGGCACCCAGGGATCCTGGGGCAGCAGGCCTGCCCCGGGTGCTGCTGTGCGCGTCACGTGTAGGGTGCCGGTTCAAGGTGCCCAGTGCCAGGCTGCCCTGCGTGCTCTGTGCTGGGCAGGTGCCAGCGCTGGAGGCACCGTGCCCCCCGTGCTGGGGCAGGGGGGCCGTGGGGCTGCGCCCCAGCCTGAGCTGGGCTGTGCGTGCAGGGTCGGGAGGGAGCTACAGCCTGCAGTCACCTGTGCCAGACTCAGCAGGTACCTAGTGCTGGCATGCTGGTACTCATACTGGGATGCGGGTACCCATACTGGGATGCAGGTGCTATACTGGGATGTGGGTACCACACCAGGACACACATTCCTGTAGCAGGATGCAGGTGCTGTACTGTGATGCAGAAACATGTACCAGGGTGCAGGTGCTGTGCTGGGAGACAGGTACCATACCAGGATGTGGGTACCTGTACTGGGATGTGAGTACTCACACTGGGATGCAGGGAGCTGTACTGGGATGCAGGTACCTGTACAGCGATGCGGTTACCCATGCAGGGATGCACAGAGCTGTACAGGAATGCAGGTACCCGTGCAGGGATGCAGGAAGCTGTAGGATGTGGGTACCCGTGCAGGGATGTGAGTACACGTGCAGGGATACAGGTACCCATACAGGGATGCAGGTACCCATACAGGGATGTGGGTACCCGTGCAGGGATATGGGTACCCTTGCAGGGATGCGGGTACCCGTGCAGGGATATGGGTACCCGTGCAGGGATGTGGGTACCCATGCAGGGATGCAGGGAGCGGTAGGATGTGGGTACCCGTTCAGGGATGCAGGTACCCATACAGGGATGCAGGTACTCATGCAGGGATGCAGGTACCCATACAGGGATGTGGGTACCCGTGCAGGGATGCAGGTACCCATATAGGGATGCAGGTACCCATACAGGGATGCAGGTACTCATGCAGGGATGCAGGTACCCATATAGGGATGCGGGTACCCACAGAGGGATGCGGGTAGGCAGCATCCCAGGCTGCGAGTGCCCGGTGCCGGCTCCCTGCCCGTGCCGTGTGTCGGGGCGCGGGGCCGGGGC
>JAVJGI010000040.1:83407254-83434015 GCA_035590275.1 Ibycter americanus | reverse complement strand
GGGAGACTGCTTTTACCTCCTCCTCCCCACCCCCCCACCCCCCCCTTTTTTTTTTCCTTGCCAAGTTTGCAGTTGATTTCTTCATCTCCCAAAAATATTCACAGTACAGCAATTTCCTTTTGATCAGGAAAGTTACTTTTGGAAACCGACAGTAACACTTCCATACTTCCATTTGTCTGTTTAGTGTAACATAAACTTATTCTTTTTTTCACTGATAGGTACATTCTTTTCCCCTAACACAGTCAATTATTGTTCAACTAAGTAACACCAAAATATTCCTTAAGGCTGAGTTTTTGAAGGGAGCCAAACGAAATTAGACAGGTAATGTAAATAGGGGTTCTGATGGGGTTCCTAATTGTTTTAAACCCACTGGATGAGACTTAAGTCTTAATATAGTCATTTATATCACATTAATTTATTTTAAATTACTAAGATGTTTGGGGAAATAATTAGAAATAAGTTTCAGTGTGGTGGTAGAAAATTGCTGTGCCTCTTAGCACCGCTGGGATTACTAAAACCTGTAATGTGCATGCTGTAAAGGTATACGCCTTCCATGACAATCAGCAAGCAGTTTGGAAGGGTGACTGGCAAGAGTCTCAGGGGTAACTCAAGACTGCAGACAATGCATTTCAAGGAATGTATTGTATTTTAATTCCTGCTTCCCAAGAGAGTGCTACAAGTTTTGAAGCTGGATATCTGAAAAGCAAGGAAATATGCACTGGATGTTGAAAACAGCATGTGAACCCTATGTTTCTTGTTCGTATTTTTCCACCAAAATACTGAAACTCAGGATTGTGCGTATTTCTGGTAGGCTAGCTGATCTACAGGTGCTCTGTGTGTGTGTGTGTTTGTTTTTTAAAATATTTACATTATTTTAGATTCATCGGAGGGAAGAGTCTTATCTTCTCTGAAGATGATGTACACGATTATATGGATCAGATCAAGTCCTGGCATTCTGGTATTTTCTCCTAATGTTGTACTTGGCTGGGTATTAATCGTGTTTCTTTGAAAGCAGGCTGTTGTTGTCCCAGTCAAATTTGCTTGTTTAAAAATAATTTTCTTCTCGCCAAGCTGTTGACTGTTGCTTTACCTGTCTGGCATATGGGAAGGCAAAAAGCCTTTTTACACTTATTTTTTGCCATGAAAAGTGGCATGGCATGGGATATGGAGTGTTCATATTCAGTGAAAAACAGAGTGAGAAGGCAGAAGGCTAGGTCAGAGAATATTTATCTAAGGAAACAACAGCTTAAGGGTTTTTAGCAATGGAAATGGCTCAAGGTTAGACATGGAAAGCCTGCCAGGGCAAACCTTGTTGTCTTGTTCTTTAAATAAGCAGATACCTGAAGGCATTTTTAACGCCATCTCTTTTTCACTTATATTTCTTGTAACTATTCAACTTCAGGACAACTTTTGAACACACCTAATGGCATCATCTTATTTCTGAATGGTGTGATGCTTCTGGAAGTGATATTCGTGCCATCTAGAAGCTTAAGTCTCACAGGAAGTGGGAGCTGGGCTCCTAACCGGTGTAGATGCTAAATACAGTGTGGATGATCGCGTGAATTCTTACAGATCAAAACCTAGGTCAATCTATGAGTATTTTGTCAATTTTTTTGCAAAATTATTAGTCATTTTTGACACTTTATGAATATTTCTGATGATGTGCCTGTGTCCTTGATCACCATATGAGATGGTAACCTGAACCTTCAGTTCAGTGCCTAACCTTATCTGACCTAGTGTGCTTAGAAATGTAGCGAATAGAACAGAAAAGCTTTGGATATTTTTTAAAAGTTTGTGCTTTAATGAAGGAGGTTGACAGTAATTGATGAATCGCATATTTCTTGCTATTTTTACTGCAGATGGTTTTGAAGCTTGAGTTACAAGAATAATGTGATTTTGATATGCAGATTTCCACTGCAGTGCTGGTGTATCTTATCAGCTGGTAGAGGAGAAAACTTGAAAGTATGATAGTACATCTCTTCTTTCTAACTGTCAATAATATAGAAGGCCTAATGCATTCTCAAAATTATCAGTACAGATAAAACAACAGAAGACAGTTGGCTTCTGCTTTCTTTATTTCTGTCATTGAGCCACATTCATGGCATTAATGCCCAACAGAAAGATTTTGAGTAGCAGGGCTAGAAGTCCTGCTTAGGGAACACCAAGTTAATTCCCAGATGCCTCTCAGCAGTGTCTGTGGTTTTCAGAAGGTAAAGTTTTGTTCATTCTGGGAAAAATAGTGTTTGTCATCTGGCACAGACCTCATTAAGGATTAACTACTGCACAAGCTTTTATTTTACCGAAGACATGCAGCATCCTATAGTTGAATGCACGAGATAAGCAACATCATGTCCTCTTTCTCTCCTGTATAAATATGATGGTCCCTTAAATATTTTATAGGTTCACAAGTGTGTATTTTTTGTTGAAAGTGTTTCTGACAAGCTTATTGCACTTTTTTTCTACTTCTGACTTCTATTGTCTTTACCAAGAACAAGTAAATTTTTATTGCACAAAGCCTCAAGGGTCTGGAGGGACTTGACTTTAATCTCTCCAAAGAAGAATGGACAGGTTAAGCTTAATTAGAAACATGCATGTCTAATCAAAGGGTAAATTTAGAATTGCAAGTTTTAGGAACTGGCATTAGAAACAGATTAATGATACAAATAAATCTTTTTCATATAAATGGGAGCACTGAACTGAAGCCATAGTGTATCTGGGAAGCCTAATGCACTATTCTGTTAAGCAATTGTTTAATACTTTCAGGTAAATAGGTCTTTTTAATATGTGTCATTACATGTTTTTTTCAATAAAAACAAATTCCAAAGCATGCATTTCTGGTCAGATTAGGGAAGTTCGTTAGCCTCTGAGTGTTTCCACTGGGATCCCACATGCTTAATTCTCAATGCTGACTGTCATAATGAGCACTCAAAGGATGGATAATACTCCTCATTTCAGAAAGGAACAAACATTTCCTTATATTCTGTGCCACCTTATGTAGCATAGGTCCATGCAGCAGTTACTTTATGTGGATGGAATGCAAAGGTATGGTATAAAACTACATCTCTTTGCCTTTTTGAGGTTGAGTTTTGATCAGTTGTCTTAAATGTTCTTTCTCTGCAAATACCTTTAATTAAAAAGTGGCCAAGATTAATCAGCTTTGTAATTCTTACTTTTGTATCTCTAAGTCTGGGAGGTACATGCATGTATGAGTCTTGCTGTTTTTTTTTTTTTTTTTTCCCCGGTCTGTTTGAAGAGATGTGAATTTTTGGTAGTGAGTAATAAATATTTCCTCTATTTCATGTGTATTAGTATAAAAAGACTTAAACTAAGCATGAAGACATCTGCTTTTTGAGTCATAAACACAAAATTCTAGACTTTGGTCATGTTTTATGCCTTCAGTTTAGCTTGGAAAGGGTAAAACTTTGCAAAGTTAGATTAAGTAAAGCAATTTGGTTTGATTTCAACTTTTTTTTTTTATTTTTAGCAAGTGCAACATTAATATTTGAGGAATATGCTATACCTGACATAATACCAGCTAAGTGCCACATAAACTTGACCTACTTTTAGGACTTCGGGACATCTTGGATTTTTGAGATCTGGCATCTCTCACTGATCTCTTGAACATGCTGGTGTCGTTTCATTGGGAAGCCTGCTGGGCAAGGTCAATTCAAAGAACCTGATTTTCCTGTTTTTATGTGAAATCCGTGTATATATCTATTTACTCAAACAAGAACTGGCTGGCAAAGGGGTTTCCTCTACAGCATTGCTCTGCCTGCTGGAGTCCTCAGGCTGACATTGCTGATGGATCACTCTGTCTGAGACTCTCTCAGCATGGTCTCCCCTCGAAAAATATCCAGCGAGGAGCTACTTGGCTTTTGATCAGTGGTGATGACAATATTTCAGGTCCCCAAATGACAGATTGCTGGTGATCTGTTGACAGAACAGACTTGGAGCAATGATGTTTGTCAAGGAGCCAAAGACCCTGCAATATAAATTGCTTTTGCTTTTTGGTTGGTTTCTGCATTTGTGGTGGTGGTGGTGGTGTTTTTTACTGCGTATCTAATGTGCAAAGCAGAGAAAGAGATCTGTGAAACCACTGATACCAAACCAAAGAAAGGCTGGGGGAGGAAGGTGGAGACAGGCTGGAAGGCACAGTTGCTGTATTGTCAGTGAATAGGAAAGATGCTAATTCTGTCATTTAACATAGGTAGTTGTGCCAGTATAATAATGAAGTAAAATACTTTTAGAAATACATTTTCAGGAGTGTTTTATTTACAAGTATGTATCAGTTGTAACAGAACATCTTGCAGTGATATAATAAGCAAAACATAGTTTGAACCTCTTTAAGAAATGCATGTGTGCATATATTCAACTCGTATGCTGTAAGCAGGTATGGAATTAGTTGCACCTGTGTCAAATGTTAAAATTCCTCTCTTGCATGTGTGTTACATAACTTGTATATTAATCTCAAAAGCAATGTAATTTTGTATTTTCCCCTAGGCAAAACCCAATTATACTCTTCTTGAATTTGTTAACAGAAATCCAACTGATTCAACAGGAAACCTGTGCTTTACGTGATATCCCTTAGTACATCTAAAGAATATAAATAATAAAAAAAAATTTTCTCTTAATTCAACCTTCTTTTGCTTGACTCTTCAAAAATTCTGCAATCTAATGTTTGTCATAATACAGCTGTGGGTTTTTTTTGTTTTGTTTTTTTGTTTGAGTTTTTTGTTGTTTGGGGTTTGGATTTTTTTTTTCTTTTTAAGAAAACTACAGGTATTACAGTGTTATTGTAAGGCAGGCAGAATTAATCATCTCAATAGTAGTTTACGATTTTTATACTTTAAACCCATGAGTTTTGCCATACTACGTTAAATAATTATTTTCCAGATTTGATCAATATGTGAGTTCCTGGTGGGGAAAA
Organism: Ibycter americanus; assembly: GCA_035590275.1. NCBI lineage: Eukaryota > Metazoa > Chordata > Aves > Falconiformes > Falconidae > Ibycter > Ibycter americanus. The sequence continues at coordinate 83,429,088 of JAVJGI010000040.1, read as the reverse complement.
AATGAGGGAGTAGAAGGAAAGAGAAGGAAAAAATCAGAATGCTAGTTTGCTTAGCTCACTTACCTTACAGATGCATCCTTCCTGACCTGTAGAACAGTATAGTTCAGGAAGTATAGGGTTTGTTTACCTGATACTGTGGTATGCTTGTCAATAAATGGTACTGCTCTCTAGACAGTCATGTTGACCACTAAACCAAGTAACTAAGCCTATGGAAATATGTGTTCTTGGGAGTGAAGCAATTATTTCTCCCCCTTCCACTGGTTTTCAATTCGCTTATAAGTATTTGGCATGCCTGCAGTAAAATACCAGAACTGTAATAAAGAAGTAAGGACCCCTGATTTTTGAAGGGATTAATACTCTCATCATAACATTTAAGTATGCATGTTTTTCAAATACTTTTCCAATAAATCTTTATTTAAATATGATCTTTTGGTTCTACTTCGGATTTAATAACTAGATAGTATTGGCAGGTGGCCAAAAATGAAGGGGTTTTTTTTTGTCATGTGATTTTATTTATGAGTGTCTAATTTGTAGCTATGCAATATAGACATGTTTTTGCTTAACAAAAGAGAACAAGTGGTTGGTATGAAAAAGCTGAGTTGGCTGGGAGGAATGGGACAAGTGGAAAAGTCAAGCAGTCCCTAAGATTGAAATCAGAGGGAGAATGGAAAGGAAAAGAGTGATTGCTGTTGAGGTTCCGAAGTTGAAAGTATTTCTGTTTTACCTGTTGATCGACTTTCTGAAATGCATTAGTCCTACACAGTGGACTATGAGGTTCCAGGTGAATCCTTACTATACATAGTATCTTGAATGGTTTGTGTCTAGAGAAGTAGGTGCCAGGTTTCCTCCCCTGTGCACATTCAAGGTGATACTAATCTGTGCTCTTTTTGATTCCACTCTTCTCTCATGCTTACTTACCGACAGTAAGCAAAGCCATGTGCTGGTAGATGTGTTGTACACGTGAGGATTCTGTCACCCTACAAATAAGCTATTTTGGTGTTAACACTGAAAATAGGGTTAATGAGTTTGACATTTTAATGATGTGACCTAGTCTTCAGGTGTGGAAGAAGTTATTGGACTTCCGGTTCAACTGGTTCTGTTCACCTGAGAGTAGAAGTGCGAGCTTTGGATACTAGGAACACAATTAGAAATACCCATTCTTCTGTATGTTTGTTGAATGCACATATTAATATGTGGGATGTTGTTACTTGAGTCATAGTTGTAAAATGACAAAGAGATTATTTGAACTCTGGAATTTTCCCTTCTTGTTGCTAGGAGGTATGGTAGCCACCTGAAACTTGGGTTACATGCAGTTCTCTTTTCCAGAGCAAAAGTATTTCTTTTCTTACAGTGAAACAAGACTACAGTACTTCAAGGAGAGTTACGGTACAACTGCTAAAGCAGATGGTATAGAAGAGAGGGACATGCTTCAGGGTCTGTATTAAGGTCAGGAAACATATTTAAAGGTAGAAATGTCTACATGGAAGTGTGGTATGGGCTTTCATTGGCTGCTCCAATTCCGAAGGGAAATCAGACTCAGCAGTAAGTGGTAGCTACAGCACCTCAGATTGCCTGTGTAATTCGTCAGGAACCTTGCCTATTGGAATGGTGTGAGTTGAGATGTGTGTTTGGCTTTGGATCAGCTAAAGGAGGCAACATCACTGCGATAAATCCTCTACTACCTCAATGGAGTTTGAGGATAGCTAAAGTAATTCTAGTTTTGTATTCCATTCCCTTCAATGTGCAACTTATAGTAGTTTATGTGAAAGGGTTAGAGACTTGTGATTTATTTCACAATACCAGGTTTAAGATATAAAGCACAGCTATACATCTGCATTTCACAGGAGCAGTCGAAGAAAGGAAGGCTAGCACAAAGCTTTTTCTGTTTTGCACATGAATCATTTCAGAGCTGCTTCAAAAAGGTGACTTACCTTGCTGAATGAATTTTTAGAACATTGTGTAATGTTTCTGATGTTTTAATCTTCACCTTTTTCATATATGTGTAGAAGAGAAGAATAGAAAGGGACTTGCAATTTAAGGTCTGAGCATTTATACATCCAAAACTTTTGAAGCTTGAGGATATGTGCAGAGTTTTTAATAATTCCTAAATATGATATTCAAATATTAGCCAAAACATAAGACACATATAAAGCAGTACTGCCATTCTCTTAATTACTTACTTCTGTTAGTCAGGCTATCTCTTTTGTAAAGACTTTTTTGTTCGGTTGTCTTGAAATGGTCATTAATGGCTTAAATAGAATATAATGGAATTTTCCGTGGCCTCATGATTTCTGGTGCTGCCTTTTTTCTTTTTTTAAAAAAATTACTTTAAATATCTGGGATCTCTCCTGCTCTCTGACAAGATGTGAGTGCTATCATTTGTCAGCAAGTGTGCATGCATTATATATTGCATCCCTCTGCAGTTTATAGTACTACTGTATGGCTGAAATAGTTTCATGGTGCAAAAAGGGGTTGCCAAGGGGCTGAAGCTGCTACCTCTAGATGTGGGCTAGCTTCTGGTGGAAGCCCCAGGAAACTCTTTCAGTTGTCCTGTTTGCAGCTTTTGTTTCAGACTTCTATTGTTCTCCTTATATGACACCAAACTGCTCCATATTAGAGTGGAAGTGAATACACTGATTGATACTGAATTTCAGTAGGCTAATTTTGTTGTGAAACTGGACCTCAGACATAAGTTACGACAGAACCTTGAAGCTAGTTGTAAATATCCCAATATTTCCCACCTTGAAATACGGAGTGAGCTCAACACCTCTGAGTTAATCTGTGACCTTTTACACGCCGTAACAAACACAAGAACCAGTCAGGACTATGCTTCAGCACTCTGCCTGTGTAGAGTGGCATATAACCAGCTCCCTCACAGAGTGTGTTTAGAAAATTGTGGGCTGTAGATTCATTAACTGTACTGTGTATGAAAGACCATATGCAAGAGTGCAGGTGGAGTAGCAGCCTGTAATGTTAATTTATCAATCATCTAAGCAATCAAACTTAATGGTGGAGCTTTATTTTGTACTAAATCAGTGTTTTGAGAACTGGACTTAGATCACAACCCTGTTGAACCTGTGCTGTCCAAAACATACTCACAGGTGGTCCTTGTGCTGAGAAGTTCAAAAACTTAGCTAACAAAACTGCTAAAGGGAAAACATGTCTAGAGAGGTTGAAAACAGGTCAGGTACAAACACGAAAATAGGATACTAGTTGCTTATGTGCTCTGTCTCCTGCATGGTGTAGCCCTTTCCATGTTGCTTAAGCAAATACTTGCCTCCCGTTATGCTGCTCTCTGTGCACGGGTGGCGTAAAAGTAACTTTTCTTTGACTTCATATGATATTCTTCCAAGCAGGTAACAACATGTTTTAGGTGATGCAAGAGGCTTTTTTTCCAAAGCAGAAAAGGGCATTTCTGAGCTTTTGTCCCTTCTTTAAAAAAAAGAAAATAAGTAAGAAGGGAGTCATTTGGGGTGGGGGAAGGTAAACTCTACTAGGTCCCTTCTTCGTGAGACATTTAAGGAATGAAACCAGAACTTGCTTTAGCAAGAATAATGAAGCTGTACCAAGTATCAGTGAATATTCTGCTGCTGGTCCCTTACTACAGCATTAATACTACTATATTAACACAGAGTGTATTAGGAATGTTATTAAACTCATTTGTAAGCAGGTGTCTTGCTATGGTTTCATCGTGTACTAGGAGAGAGAACTGGACAGGCGGCTTCTGTTCAAGCCTTGTTTTTCTTTATTTTATATGTATATATATCATTTCTTTCTGATCCTTTTTTTTTTGTTGTTTCAAGTAAAAAGAAGCAAACAGTCTCAGAGCAGGAAGATGAGGGACAGATGTTTGAATTTACTATATACATAGTATATATGTATACTTATATACATAAGTAAATTTGACCCTTCAAATAGGGGTCAAGTTGATGTTGAGGTAGTTAAAGATTGTTTCAGCAGAATAATTAGCATAGGTAAGCCCTGGAATATTTGGACAATCTCTCAGCAATTTTCTCTCACTTTAACAAAACATTGAATACTATTCTAATTTTTGTTTGTCCTAAAAATATCTCCAAGCTTTTAAGATGATTTCTGAAAATTTACCTTTTTCTGACATATTTTTTCTTGACATTCATTTTGTAAAGCAAACAAAACACAAAAGAAACAAAAAAGAAGCGAAAGGGGAAGGGGCCAAGGTGACTGAGCACCCTAAGCTTTGACTCAGTGGATCAGAAGGTAGCCATAGACTTTTCTTTACACTTTTTATATTAGGTAGAAGTTGCCTTTATCACTGCATGTGTTTAAAATGGAGTGAAATATCTGAAGAAATACAGGTAATGACTTTGGTGGCAAGAATGTATAATGATGTTTTGGGGCATGTTATGGATTGTATTTATTGTTCTGGAATAATTTACAAGTAGTAGTATAATACACAATCAAAATTACATTTAATGCAATATTAATTTGAAGAATAAAATCTGTTAAACTTAAAAAATTCCATGAAACATTAGTTGTAGCTTTTGTAGCTGCTGCTATTTCAGTTAAGATAATAATTAAAAAGTTTGCTGAACAAAGTTAATTTATTGGAGAAATGAAATTTTCACAACTGTGATCCATTTATATACTTGTAGTCAGCCTTGATAGTATGTTCTATTGAAATGTACAGTGAATTTTAGAACATCTGCCCTCTAATTATTTGAAATATCACTATCCCAAATGCATGTACGTAAGGCAATTACTCCTTACATTTTTGTACATTTCCATTCTAGGAGCTGCTCAAAGCATATCTTTATTTTTTCTTATCCATTGTTCCTCTAGGTTGTCAGATTACAATCAGCAAGTCTTGCAGAGTTAACAAACCGTTTCCACCTCAAAAGAGTAAATACAACGTGAATGACAATGGTATTTCTACAGATGTAATCTGAAGGGAAAATTCAGTTTAAAAACCATAGTTTCTAGGAGATAGGTTTGTTTACTGGTATGTGTGGATATAGCAGAGTACATTATCTCCTGTATCCATGGTAGAGATAATTTTTTTTCTTTTGTGCTCAGAGGATGGTTAGACTTTGAATCTTTTTTTTATTATTTTTTTTTCTCCTTCTTCCAACAGAGTGTTCCACAGTTGAGCACCCTTCCCTGACATCACTCAGTCTCCTGCTCTCCTGAGCTTTGCTCCAGGCTTCATTACCTGTGTTCTTAGCTACTAGCTGGCTTGTTTTGGGCACTGCTTTTTGCAGAGTCAGAGCACAGTATGCTCAGAGTGAGGGAGAACCAGAGCTCACTCTTTGTGACCATGGTAACGTGAAATTCTGTGCCATCTCTTTATCGGTCTGTGAGGACCAAGCTGTCTCAGGATGGTTCCAGTAGGGCTTTTCCTTCTCTTCCTGTGTGGACTCTGTTACAGATGCAAGAATGTATCTGATCAAATGCTAATGATCAGCTGTCCAGGGCTTCAAAATTACCTTGTAGGCAATGGCATATTCGCTCACTGGAGAGCGAACGAGTTTGTACTGATCCACTTTACCATGGCATCTGCCCATCAGCTACATTAAAAATTGTACTGTTGTACTAGTTGTAGGAGATTTAAAGCCTCTAATAATTATCTTTGGGAGGTCATGGCAGTCAGGGAGGTTCCTGAGGACTGTCGGAAAGCGAACGTCATTCCTGCCTTCAAGAAGGAACTACAGGCCAGTCAGCCTCACCTCAGTCCCTGGGAACGTGATGGAGCAAGTTCTCCTGGGAATAATATCCAAACATACTAAGGACAGGAAGGTGGCTGGAAGTAGTCAGGATCGATTTATGAAGGCAAAGACAGACTTTACCAGCCCGATAGCCTTCTACAATGAGATGACTATGGTGGATGAAGGGAGAGCAGTGAGTGTCATTATGACTTGATGGGAGAATTTTGATAGTCTCCCATAACATACTTGTAAACAAGCTCTTAAAGTATGGATTAGATAAATGGACAGTGACGTGGGCTGAAATCTGGCTGAACCGCTAGGCTCGGAGGGCTGTGGTTAGCAGCATGAAGCCTGGTTGGAGGCCAGGCACTAACAGTGTACCTCAGGGGCCAGTGCCGTGTCCTGTAGTGTTTAACATCTTTGTTCGTGTTCTGGGTGATGGGACAGAGCTACACTCAGCAAGTTTGCAGATGATACAAAACCGAGGAGCAGCTGGTTCGCCAGAGGATTGTGCTGCTATTCAGACACGTGTTAACAGGTAAACAGGAGAAAAGAGCTGACAGGAACCTCGTGAAGTTCAAAGGCAAAATGCCAAGTCCTGCACCCGGGTTGGAATAACTTCTTGCACCAGTACATGCTGGGGCCACCTGGCTGGAAAGCAGCTTTGCAGAGAAGGATCTGGGGTTCCTGGTGGACAAGTTGAGCATGAGCCAGCAGTGTGCTCTCATGGCAGGGAAGGCCCAGCAGCTTCCTGGGCTTCGTTAAGAAAAGTGTCACCACAAGGTGGAGGGAAGTGACTCCTCCCTTCCGTGCAGCACCGATGAGGCCACATCTGGAGAGCTGTACACAGTTCTGCTGCATTTCTAGAGAATTCACAGCTGTTCTTTGACTTCTGCTTCGGCATCTGCATTGTCTCAAAGAAGTTCAGGTATTAGTGGGCTGTGGTATGTTTTAAGTTTGTATGTGTAGTATGTATTAAGTTTGTTACTGAATATCAAATGAGGAACAAAGCTTTAAACTGGGAATGGAAGCAGTTTGGGACCAGGGTAGAGTCTTGGGTATGGGCGTGATGTGTTCCCAAGGACACTTGCTTTTACCACAGTAGGCAGCTGGTTTCTCTGCAAACGGCAGTCTGTGTGTGGTTTTCAGATTGAACATTGGATGTGGTGATCATCCGAGGATGTCAGTTGCATTGGTTACTGTGGCTTGTCCAAATTGCAGGAGAAGTTTCTTGGCAGGCAGATGGCAAATGAATGTTCTGATGCTGCCTGAAAACTTAGACATAACAGGATTTAAAGGAGCTCAAAGCTTTTCATGGTTACTAGTAGGGCCCATATGCCTGCAGTAAGGGTGTCTGTGTAGCACCATGCCGCCTGGCCTGAGACCAACTCTTCTACATTGAAGAACTAGTCTCCTGAAATTCAAAATTCACAGTAGCTAGAGCTGGATCCCTGAGGAGCCATCATCAGGGTATTTCAAGAGTCTCGTTACAGTTTCCTCCGAAGCAGATGCTGTATGGTTTTGCTAGTGATTGGCCTTCATTTCATTTCACCAGTCACTGACATGGGAGTCTGCTTCGAATAAAGTGATGTGTGTGACTCAATTTACTCTTGATACTGGAACTGGAGAAGTATATGCAACGTGCTTCCTTTTTACGGTTGCTCCTGGGATACCCTGGACACCCTGATCCATTTTTTTAAAAAAATTTTTTAATTTGCTTTCTCAACAAAGCCAAGGAGAGATGTTTGCAGCAAAATTCCAAGGGTCTCTGAGTTGGAAGGCTGTGGATTAATGGCTTGCAATTTCAAACTATCCTAAAAATAAACATCTCACAGTTGGAATTTACATTTCTGTGATATCACTGATAATGGGAAATGCCTCTTTAATATTCAGATTGTAGAATGTTTTTTTCATTTTTTTCTTCTTTCATAATGAAGCATCTAAAATGAGCTATTGTTTTCTGCTTTGTTTTGAGGAAGTTGTGTAAATCTGCACGACTGCTTGAAACACCCAATATTTTCAGACTTACAGGGTGATGATGGCAGAAAATTAATGATTAATGTTTGAGCACGTTTGTCTTGGACCTGGAAAGCAAGACCTACTGAGATCTGAACAAGTAGTTCCACATCACGTAATATAGGAAGTTGCATCTGACACGGACTCGATCAAAAAGTCAGAAGGTAGTTTTGTAATAGAAAGTTCTTTCCCTCTGTATTTTGTATGGACAGGGCTTGGTGGGAAGTGGCTGGGCAAATGATGACAAATTGGATAATTAATACTGCTTTTATTCAGAAAACATGAATAAAATTCAAACTTCATAAAGAAAATAATCTGTGTGACACTAAAAGTTTGGAATATTGTTCTACAATCTGTTGCACAGATCTATTATTTTGCTAGCTGTCTTCAGGTTTGGTCTAATTTCTCATAAACTAGGTGACATATTAAATTTTATAAAGCTCCAAAGTTATGTGGTGGAGACTAGATTCCACTCTCTTTTGACAGGGGAGTATTAATTGTGATGTGTTTCTCCAGTTTTTGTTCCCACAGATCCTGAAGTCCTAGACTAATTGAATGAGATGAGCAATCTGATCACACAGAATGAAACCAGAATTGATCCTCTAATATGTTAGTTTTGCATTCTTGCATAAGACTTTTTGTACCAGTCTGCACTGGTTACAGGCTTGAGTTCTGGATCGTAAGCTCTCCCAAGTTTCCTGGTCATTAAAATTACCTATTTTCCGAGTTGTTTCTTTGTGGGAGCAAAACCTCTAGAGGGTGCCAAAACCTGATTTTGTTTAAAGAAGCTGTTAGGTCCTGTGTTACCAACTTCAGAAGTGCAGGTCAGAGTTCAGTTCTCGAAAGCTCTTCGTGCTTTCAGTAATTCAGGTGCCTTAAAAGTGCTTGCTCCTTTAATTTTAGTTTTGAAGTCTTTCTACTCTGTGATGATAGTCTTTTCTTGTGGGGGTTTTTTTGATACTAGGCACTAACTGTGTAATTGACAGGACTGGTTTTGGATGTGTTTTTTTAAAAAAAACATACTTAATCTTTATTCATAATTTATCCAAACACGAGGAATACATGATGTTTTTAAAGCCACATAGAGCATACACTAAGATAAATAGTTTATTTCACCAAGGCTTCCTATAACAGCAAGGTCTAGATGTCTACAAATAAAGAGATTTTCCCATTCCTTTGTAACTCTTAATCTTGCCCAACTTTGTGCCCTTCACTGTTGCCAGGTTTTCAAAACCCCCAGCAAGCTTTAGGCGCACGCTGCATTTAAAAGAAGAAGAAAAAACCCCCCAAACTAAAACACAACGGGGGGGAGGGGAAGTGTTCGATAGTGGCGACAGGTACAGGGTAGAAGCTCCAGGAACAGGTTCTCAAAATAGTCATTCCTAATTGACTTCTTGACATGTAACTGCAGTTTAAGAAAACCTAGACCAGATGTTTTTTTAAGAAACACTGTTTAATAGCAGCTAAACATGCAGAACATGACAAAATATTGCCAGCTGAACTATATATCAAGCAACATCACTGCCAATCAGCCACAGCTAGTGGTGAACAGGACACTACCAGAAGCAGTAGGCTAGTAATAGCTCCTGCTGCACCTTGTCAGAGACACAGAATTTGCTTTGCTTATTATCTCTGTCTGTATAGGTGTGCCAAAAATACCTGGATATATTCATATATTTTAGTTCAAAATATTCCTAGGAATTCTTCTTAATGGCAGACTTGCACACAACCTCAACAGACTTAAAGTGGTTATATATAGTAATGAAGTGTGTCTTTAAAAATAAGATGGTATGTCACAATTGGAGTTATCAACACAGATTAACAGTCAGGGAAGAAGGTTCTTGGGGGTTTTGTAGATATTTGGAAGCTTATGCTAGAAGATGTGATTGTTTGATTGTTTGGGGGGTTTGTATATGACCTAGGACCTTTTCTTCCACCTCTCAAGGTATGGTAAATCTTTTTATTCTGGTCAACATAATCAAATCCTGTTCATATTTACTCTCAAAACTGTTGACATCAGTAGGACTATTTACATGAGTAAAACCAGTGGGATTTGCCCCAAATCATATAATCTCCTAATGAATTTCATAATTTGTATGTATTAACAGGGCATTTAGAGTGGTTCATGGTAAAGATCAATATTTAGTCTACAGAAATTGTACTCTGTATAAATTAATTACATAACCTGCCTAAAGAGGACTTTAAGAACATTGCAAAATCAAGTGCCTGAAAAAAACTTGTCTTAAATAAATGTCAGCATATATTCTTAACTGGAGATGCCCATTTTGAATAGACTGCTGAGGAAACATGGTGAAAATGGTGGGAGAAGGCTAGTTAAAGAGAAAAGGTTGTCCCTGTAACATACAAGCTTGTTGGAATGACAAGACTAATGGATAGAACTGATGGAATCAATTGGTTTTGCTAAAAAGATAAAGTAGTTTTATTTGTGAAGCTAGTCATGAGAGCACAGAGAAAATCTGATGTCATTTATAGGAAAGAGCAAAACTTGGGGATTAAGAAAAAGGGAGGAGGGATGAATCTGTGCCAAATAAAATCATAGTATGCATTGGATTAAAAATTAGTTGAATGATCTCAAAAAAAAAAAAAAAAAGTTTAAGGATTCTTACCCTTCAGTGCAATCAGCTGAGATACTGCAAGTGTATTGAGAAGGGTCTTAGAGTGAATCACGATCTAGAGAAAACACCTGCAGAAGATGATAAAGAAGCTTAAGTTATCTTCTTTTGCCAGCTGAAGGGAGTAAATTGATTGCAGTTTGCCAGCACCTCATAGGGAAGTGATTTCTGTTGTGAGGGCTTTTAAATTTTGTAGCAAATAAAACAATGAGAGTTGGAGTTGGTGGCTGATATTAAACACATTGATTTTAGAAATGCGTTCAGATGTTTAATACTGGTTGTAGTTCCCCATGGAAATAAGACTATCAAATGAGTGTAGTCTTAGTATATTTATTGAATGCTATATATATCTGTATTTAAAATACATGAATAGATTGGTAAACTATTCTACTGTGGATATTAGGTCAAATGATAGTATTTTCTGGCCTTACTAATTAACTACTGAACTAATGCATTTCAGATTATTTAAATTGTTCTCAGTTGCTCACTGGTGTTTAGTGTACTGGTTGTATATTCTGTCCTTCCTTTTGAAAAAGGTACTTGAAGCTCATTTATTTCTACACTACATTACCAGTGGTAATACCACTGGTTACATTACTGATGACATTACCTGTATTACCACTGGTTCTGGGATAATTCCAAGAGAATCATATGTTTATAGGTACAGTAAACCCTGGTTTAATTGTTTTTTTCATTTCATGATGCTGGAATGTAAGAATCTCTTACAAAATTTAAAATTATGAACGAAATCTGATGTGCAACCCTAAGGACTTGGTCCTTTCTCCATCTGAAATTCATGAACCATCAGAATTTCATCTTGCTCTCTAAATATTCCTCAAAACTAGCGCCAGACGGCAAGTCATAGCATTTGATTGCCTTTTCTGGTTGTTTCTAGGTTTTTACTTCTATCCACTTCTTAAGAGTATAGGGGAGAGTTTGGTTTAAGTAGAATCCTTGCTAATGTAGGGTAAAAGGTACTGGAAATATGCTTTTGATGATGCCCTATTCTGATCTTTTGTTTGTCAATTTGTTTTGAAATCTGTTATAGAATACTAATGGGCATAAATGTCTGTTCCAAATTTTGGCTAATTGACATTGCATAATGAATGTAGTAAGAGTGGTTTTTTTAGAAGGAAAACTGAGGAAGTGTAGCTCGTAGCAAAATTTGCTGAAGCTGCAGTTAGTTTTGCCTCTGCTATGGTTGTTTGCTAAGCTACAGAGGTGAATTTCTTCATAGTGTGTGTATAATGTAACACACACAAACCAAGTAAGACTGAGGAACATAGGAAGTAGAGCTTGTTGTCAAATTACGTGGTTTTCTTGCGATAAATGTTTGTGATGACTTTCTAAAATAACTCAGCTACTTCGGTGAGGTAGCCTTAAAATGATGCCATTCTGTTCACATACTGGTGCAAGCACTTCTGCACCCTAGTATGAGGATTACTCTGTATTATGCTTTCCTTTCATGATAACTTCAGAATTTGTTCCTAAACCTGACTCTACCATCAATACAGACTTAGTAAGTATTTCAGTACTTGGCAATACCCGAATATCCAAATACTAAAAATGATACATGTCACTTAGTGTCTTAATAATAATATAAACAACTAGCCCAATGAGGCTTAAGCTCTTCCATGCATCAGTACAGTATAGGCATAGAAAACTATGTAGAACACAGGTTTCGAACAGCCTTGAAGTGCGGTGGTACTTGGTTTTGCAATTTAAGAGTAAGCATGTCTCTTCTGCAGCTGTGATTATTTGTCTGGCACGTCTGAAACTTAATTTAGGCTTCTCAGGTGTGCTAATTAAACTTTATTAATTTCAAATGTCTTGACCATGTTATGGAGAGCAAGAGAGCATCTGTTTATGTTTTAAAGAGGGGGGAAAAAGGGATTGGTATTTCTAGTTTGTTCTTCCACAGATCCATTACTTAAGAAATAAAGATCACTTCCTAAGATTGCAATAAAAACTACAGACAACTTTTACAAAATCCGGGTATTACAGACTATTGAGTGAGTAGCTTTCGGTTTTTAACCACCTAGACATCTTTCATTAAAGTTTCATTCCTGTGTTTTAGGGTTTCTCTTTTCCAAACCTTGATGTGGCTTATATAGTATACCACTGGAGTTTTACTTCCTGAGGAATTATATTTAGGGTAAGTTGTATCAATTTTGTTACACAGAGATAGATTTATTAGCAATAGTGAGTGATAGTTCTCTCTTTATCATGAATTTCTAGTGTTAAATCCCTTTATGCTGGCATTCTACTCTTGGTAGTGCTGATTAATAGGTGATAGTTTGTATCTACCTTCTGGTCCATTTCCCAGTATTGATAGCCACCTGTGATTATTTTGTTGCTTGTCAAGAATGAGTCTTGTAAGTTTTTTATTTTTTATTGGCGGGTGTGTGTGTGTGTACTTAAACGTGGTCCTGCTGTCGGGTAGCTGCATCATGATGTCAGTTACCTGCGTGTGAGGAAGAACAGTCTAAATTCTGAGGTAGTGAAGAAGGTCGTGGAATTAGAAACTTTGATTGGTGTGTGCATGGAAATACTTCTGAGGCTTTTGTGTTTTGTTTGTGGGTTTTTGGTTGGTTCCTTGCTGCTGTTTTTGGTTTTTTAAAGGGTTTTGACATTGGGATTGAAATCAAAGAACTTGAATTATGACTGTAGTAGTGAACTCAGTTTATACAAATTTTATTTACTTAGTATGTGTTTTATAGTATATTATTTAATTAGAAATATGACAATAAGATGTTTATAGTATAATGAAATACATATGCCGTGTTTATAGTGTCTTATCACTATAGGTGGAGACAATTTTACTAAATTCCCCATGAATGTTTCTTTGACAAGGTAACTTTTTGTGATTTACTTCAGTAAATACCTTGTCAAAGGAAACATTTGTGGGCTTTTAGTAAAATTTCAGTGGTTAGAAAAGTTTCTTGAGAAATTATAGTACCTGTTATGAATAATGGGGAGCTTGTCAAACAACATAATTTTGTAACTTGCAGTGTTGCACCTTATTGCATCCCGAATAAAGGGAACGCATGGACCCTTTGAGTGCCTGTGCCCAGCTCATTCCAAACCAGCACACATTACTTTCCCCCAAAATATAATGACAATTAATGATTATGTTTTCTCTGAAGAGTAACGACTGATGTAACCTAAGCACCTTTAAGTGATACAGAAACAATTTGTTATATGATGATATGTAGTTTAGAATAAGGTAATTCTTCTAAGAGCGTGATGACCAAAACTGTCACTTTTTTTGTGGTTTTTAATCATTTACACTTGTAAATTGAAATGGATCAGATAATAATGAGGCTTCAGTATTTTTCCCTCAACTATAGTAGTGACAGCTCTTCAGTGAACTAGGAGTTCAGAAATAGAGCATCTCATAACTAATTGAAAGAGACATGCACGTGCAAGTAGAAAATGATTCTTGTGCTTATTTTTAAACTTGGTGTTTCAACAGCTGCATATTTCAATTATATGTGGCTAATTAGAAGCCTGGCTTAAAGGCAGTGCTGCTGGGGATTTAAAAAGTACACTGGGCTATTTATCACAAGAGTAAAGTTCTGAGTTGGTTTTCACTCTGGACTACTTCTTCCATATTGCAGACAGTGTTTTGGTATGTGAGTGCTCCCTGTTTGCCTGGAAAGATGTGGCATGGCATTGCTTTCAGTTGTATTTTGGTTACTCAAGCACTTTTTTTTCATAGGACCCTTTTCTTCAGGGTATGCTAACACAGTCCTGTACTTAGTCTATCTGGATTGTCAAACTGTTAGCCTCTTAAAATCGACTCCTTATCTGCGGATATTATTTTTTTGTTTTAGTGGTAGTAACACATGTACCCAAATACTTGTTTCAGAGAATTTGGAGGAAATGATAACTGTGGTCTCCTGCTTGCTCCAGGCAGAAGTAAAGTCTCAAAGTCTTAAAGTATTATCCACTGTTTTCTGAAGGGCTCAGTGCTGGTGGACCTTGAGCAGCTGCCTGCTAGGCAAAAAGTCAAGGTCTGTTCTCTCTGTTGCCTCTTGCATTATTCTGTGAGGGCTTTGGCTAAAGTATCAAAGCTTCTCTCTTAAGTAGTAGGTTAATTGTGAAGTCATTTAAATGGTGTGTAGCTTTCCTTGAGCCAGTTTGTACTTTGTCAAGAGAGAGATGGGTTTAGTGCTCCTGTTGGGCTGTGTGGTCTGGATGAGTTGTGTCTTCTGAAAGGTGCAAGAACCAGCTTTGCACCGCAGTCTGGGTCTAGAGCTGTCACTCTGGGGGGGAAACTGCTGTGTTGAAGATAAGGCTTTGAGAAAGGGGAACTGAAGATGCTTTCTTGGTTTGTACAAATCATGCTTGAAAAAACAATTGCGATGTCAGGTGAAATAAAAGAGCATTATGTAAGGGGCCTTGAAACATCCCCAAGCTGAAGTAATCGGGACAAGATTCAGTCCAGTTTGCTTTTTGCATCCTTCCTTATGGTAAATCTATAAAAATTCAGTCTGACTTTAACAGAGGAGGTAGTGAACTTAGTGATTAACTGCTAGTGTTTTAAGACTAGCTTTACCTCAGAGTGAAATATTATGTCTAACAATTTCATGCAGATAAAATATGAATCTTCCGAAGGAAAATGCTTATGAGGGTGTGAGATATTTTTTTTTTTTAACTGGTGCAATATATTGACTTATGGAAAACACTAAGCAGCATTTTGTCAGCATTCAGAAATACAGTAGAAAGTTCAGCAAGAAGCACATTGGAGACTATAAAAATAATTTGAATTCTGTTGAAGGCTGTTTAAATAACTCAATTGGTAGTTCTAAATAAACACCCATTAATATATTTGGCTACTAGTGGAGTTCAGACTAGTTCAAAAAGGCATTTTAGTTTTATTAGGGTGGGGGTTTTGGGGGCTGTTCTTTGTGTGAAGTTTGTTTGGCTTGGTTTTGGTTGTTTGGTTTTTTTTAGCTTAGTCAAAGAAACACTGCTTCTGTCTTCAGAATAATTAATGCTTATGTTCTTGGTGCCCAGAGACACCTAATTCCACATAGGCACTTGCTGTGTGCAGTTGCAAAGAGTCATCACATCTTATGATTTATTTTTTTTTAAAGATGTATTAAGACCATCTCTTCTTTTGAATGGCTTAAGAACAGGCAAATAACTCACAAAAAGGCTACAGGAATGCTCAAGAGGAGAACAAAAGAACAAAGCCAGATTCAAACATGATTTGAACTGACATTGATTGAACTTTATTTTCACTTTTAGGATCCTGCTTACGCAGATGTGCCCCCTCCTGTGCACAGATAGCCAGTGACTTCAAGGGGAAGACTTGATAAACGTGGACAGAATCAGATCCACAAGCACTGACATCCTTTTTCACTAAGCATAAAATACAGTCTCTCCCAGATGTTTCAGATGTTTTCATTGTCGTATTTTGAACCTGGCTTTGATGTGGATAATTAGAAGATTCATTGCTTGCTTAGAAAATATGGAAGAATAAATGTTTTACAGTGTTTTTACTGTGCATGGCCGGATGTCATGTTATCATGCTGCATTATTTTTCTTTGAGATTAATAGTGCTTTGTCTGTCTCCCAGATGTGTGTTAAACACCTGCTAGTTTAATATCTGTCTAGGTTGTTGTTATAGAAAGTCTCTTCACTATGTGTATGCTGTAAGGATTTCTCCTGTACAATTACTTTGGTCCATTTCATACTGCTGCTGTTTTTTGATGTTTAGAGGATATGCATATTGATCCATGGAAGTGCAGGAAAAGTCCTTAGCTCCCTTCTCTCTCCTAGCAGTTGAGAGGGCTCTTCTATGTTTTCAAGCCCAATTTTAGGTTGGGTTTGAGAGCAGAAGCCGTTTCCTGGTTTGGCCAAAACCTCCGTGCCAATGCAGACATCAGGATGGAGAGTAACAGATCTGTATTTTCCACCTACCAGTTCTGTCAGAGGAAAAGAGAGGAGCAAATTTCTTTTGCTATCCCTTTATCCTCTACGTGGCATTTCTGGCATCCATTTAGCTCATGAATAACTGCACCGCTTGTTTCGGATGCTCTTCACAGGGTCTTGCCAACAGCAGTGCTGTGAAGTAAGTGTGGTTCATGCAAGGTGTCCTGGCTCCCCGCTGGGCTCTCAGTGGCAGCGCTGAGTGATAATAATACGGTCTTTTTGTTTTCACTCTGCTGTGGTTTAACAAGCCCGTGTGTAACGGTGGAGATTAATTCAGCTTGGGCCAGCATTACAGCACTTTGCATTAGAAAGCTTAGGTTTACTATTATATGATGCGGTAGGATTTATTACTATTATTCTTATTTTTCATGAATAATTTGGCACAGGAAGACTGTCAGGCTGCCTGGCTTGCTTTGGGAGGCTCTACCCCTTGGTAATTAGCAAAGTAAAATACAAATTTAGGAACCTCTTTGTGCTGTGCAGTCTTATCAGTATAAGTGTTTTGTCTGATTCCTGCCAGGAGAATGATGGCTTGTGGTGGTGGTGCTGGTGACAATCCCTAACCAACTAGGGCTTGAGTCAAGAAAAAGCTAGTCCTGTGAATGAGCCACATTGCTTAATTTAAACGTTCCTATGGATGTTGTTTTTTTTAAGTAGTGAGGGTATGTGCTATTGATGGTCCACGGGAAAGGGAACCTGGTTGCTGTCCTCAAGTCCATTACTGGGAAAGGGTGCAGCCTTTTTTGTCGTCTTGGAGAAACTCCAGCTGTTGCTTCTCCACCCTGGACAGCTTGTGGGGCTCTGTGGTCTCTTCTGTATGCAACCACCAGAACTGCTGCTGTTGGTTTAGGAAAGGTCTTCCTTTTCCAGCTTCCCACACTCTTATTAAGGTTTCAAGACTTGTTGCATCCATGTCCTGATCTTACGGCTTTTTCTTGCAGCATGTTTCCCTCCTTGGTGGGAGGAAGGGTATGAAAGAAAAAGTCTCAGCAGGACTTTTGCTGCTGTTACTGTATGTCTCAGCGTACAGTGGCTTCCTCATTTTTAACGTGCTTTTGAAGTGCTCTGTGCTGATTGACCAAAAATCATTATCTTCAGGTATTTCCAGATGTAGTCTGTTTCAGACCCTCTGAAGAAGATTGTTTTTTATCCCTCATGAACCAGGATCTATTCAACCCTGTTCTTCTCCAATACCTGTACTATAGAGGGCAAGAGTGGCATGAAAACGATTTGTTTCCCACTGTGGCCTGTGCTGTAGTGGTAATGATGCCATTACAGTGCTTCCCTCTCCCTGCACCTGCTCCGAGGGCTCGATCGCAGTGTGCTCTCCTGTCAAGAAAGCAGAAAATTCTCCTGCTTAGCATGAAGTTATGGAAGAAAACGCATAAATCTCCCATTCTGCAGCACTGCATAAAGATGGAATCTTATTTTCAATACTGTGAGATTTGCTGAGCTATGATGCTCCTGCAATAATTAGTTCTTTCTTATTTTAACACCGTAGTCTAATGGCTAGAGCCCAGATTACCTGCCTTTGCAATGAAATGAAAAAAATGGGGTGAAAGATCCATGTGCGGATCTGGGATGTACAGACAGATCTGCTTACCACCTTCCATGAAATGCTTTCAAAATTGCTGTGGAAATGCAGTGTAAGAGTTAGGTATCTGCTTTTGCTGATGAAGCTGGCATTTGGTTTTGCTATGGTGTAGTTTATTGGGTTTGTTAATTAGTTTTATATGTGATTGAGGCTGCTTCTGGTACCTACAAGTAGATGGGGACTGAAGTTGCCAAAAATCAGTTGTTATCACAGCTGCTTCCACTTTATGAGGAGATGGAGTGTATTTTTTTCAGTCTCAGATGAGTGTATCTATGATGCAGGAACAACACTTGCAGATGAACGCCAACTATTTGTCATTTGCATCTAGTTCAGACGCTGTTCAGAAGTCAGTTAAAATTAGTCAGAATTAGTTCCTAAATGCTAAGTTAAAAGGTGTCCTTTCATTTAACATCATATTTATCTTGAAGTTTGAGGAAGAACATGAAGTTGCACGCTACTACAGAGCTTTAACAAGCTTCTACAGCTAATTTTTGGAAAATAGAAGTTACACCATCTGCCTGCTGTTTTTTAGAAGTGTGTGATTTCTCAGGTGTCTAGGTGACAGAGCCAAGCTATTTTGGTGTGCACAGAGTAAACTCCTGTTCACACGTCAGTATAAATTTTCAAGTATATCTTTAAATAAACTCACTCATTCTCAGCCTTCAATCTTTCATAAACTGAAATGATCTTTGCCAGATATTAATTTATATTTTAGTAATCTTAAGTATCACAAGTGCTGAAAAGGAATGGAAATTTGTTTGAGGAGCAAACTTTGGAGATGTGGAGTTTCTGAAATTCTGATAAATAGGAAAGTTAAATGAAACATTTTGTTTAAATAGCAGAGGCATTGCATGTCATGTATTATATGATTTTTAACATGGGGGAAAAAATCTTTTTGAAACATTGGTCTGTTCTGTGCTTCTCTTTTCAATGTGACATTTCACTGAGATCCAGATTTTCTCCTGCTCTAAAAATTAAATCCTGCTTTAGTGTTACGGTAAACAATTGTTGGCCAAGCAGAGGCACTGTGCTGCAAATAACTCCTTAAGTTATTTTTGGAAACTTTTTAAGAAGGTGAAGCAAGGGGCCATAAGGGTGAATACTCATCAAGGCAGCAGGCTTGTTACGTGGTCCATCAGTGCAGTCAGGTGCCTTAGCTGGAGTCAGCAAGCAAAGGGCAGCTCTGCGTTTCTGTGTTTTGCTTGGCTTTTTGCTGATGTGAGGAGCTTGAGTTTCTGCTGTAGCTGTGAAATTTGCCCTTTTCATATGTTCAGCAGAAAATGTATGGCCTGTGTGAATCCTAACATGCTAATACTCTGAAGGCTTTGCAACAGCTTATGTGAAGTGCAGGCGCTCTGCTGGACCTGTTGGCTGAGCTGTGTTTCACTGTGTGAAAGGTGTCCTCATATTATTAATTATTTTTTTATGTCATGTTGAAGGAGGTAGATACTTGGCGTAAACTGGATTCTTTGCATTTTTATTGCACTGCAAACAAAACAGCAATGTGTTTTAACAGAAGAGAATGTGCCTTTTGTCTTCCTCCTCCTGTAAGTCCCAGCAGTCTGTGCTCTCTTCAGGCTCTGATAAAGTGAGTTTTCCTCTGAGCTGGTGGCATCATCTGTGAATTAGCCGTCTGGTGTAGTAGATTACTGCCAGGTTTTGGAAGTACTCTGGCTTCTGTGACCGTCTTTCCCCTTGCATGTCCTGTTCCAAGGGTGCTCAAGTGTAAGATGGAAACATTTTGCTAGCTGGAGCATACCAGGTTCTCGCTGATGGTGGAAGTTGTCTCCGTGTGTAATCCTGTGATTCTGGCACACCTGAAGTAAATCCAACCTGCTGTAAGTATGCTGCTACCTGCAGTGAACCCAGATGCGTTTGCCTTGCCGTTTGTGCGTGTAGAATGACAGTAGTAAGGAAAACGTGTGGAGTTAAAGGAGTGTGACTGCATTGACCACGTAGCTCTGAGGTGACCAGAGCTTTTGACTTACATCTCCCCAGACCGTCCCTTCTTAGGAGGTCCCCAAAGAAGCCTGGATGACTTTTACATTAAGAAAGTGTCAAGTTTTACTAGAAGGAAGGATACTTCACTAAAAAAAGGTAAGTGATGAGTGTAGTCAGGGATAAAAAAGGAGGATTTTGCGGAACTGTTCTGTTCAAGCGTGTTCTGGCAGGGAAAGCTCTTACTGCTGGGTTTAGCTGCTGTGGCAGCAAGCTGCATGATCCCCTCTGATTCTGGGGAAGTTTTTCCTAGTTACCATCCCAGAAGAAATACTGTTTGTCAGAAGGAACTTCAGTATAGGGTAGTCACGACTGGTAGATCATTACTAAATGTTTACTAGTAGTGCTGGATTACCTCAGACAAGATATTAGGAGGCTAAGTAAGGTACAAACTTCTCAATCTGTTGTGAAATGATACTTAGTTCTGTTCTTA
Organism: Ibycter americanus; assembly: GCA_035590275.1. Lineage (NCBI taxonomy): Eukaryota > Metazoa > Chordata > Aves > Falconiformes > Falconidae > Ibycter > Ibycter americanus. Next base: position 83,408,790 of record JAVJGI010000040.1, on the reverse strand, counting down.
CTGAGTGTTTTTGTTGTGTGGGGTGTCTGTTTGTTTGTTTGTTTGGGTTTTTTTGCTACATTGTTTCCAGTTTCTTCAATATTTTGTCTGTTTTTCCCTCTGCCTTTTTTTCTGTTTGCAATTGTACGTTTCTTTTTGTGGTACCAGTTTATGGTAAGAAAAGAGTGGCTGCTGCTGATTCTCAGCATCTGTAAATAATCTTTCATTGTTCAAGTGAAAGAGAGCTAATGGAGGAGTTACTGTGTATATACTGCCTAATGATCTCAGGCACTTCAGTTTAATTGCGGGTGTTGCTGTTTACTCTGTAAATATGTAAAAAAATTAGAAAAATTACATTATGGGGAAAAAGCAGTCTGCATCTTGAGATGGTCATATAATGTTCAGCTGTTTAAAAACTAGCATAAAAATACTAAAATGTCTTGAAATAGCTGATTCAATGACCAGCTTCATCAGCTAGTATGTGCATTGATTGTATGCTGTTTCTATTGTAAACCTGGGAAAAAAATACTGCTTATTTCCAGTGATTTCTGTGCCCAGTGAGATCTTGTGGTAAATAAACATGTGGAACACTGTGATACAGGGGTCATCAAGTCTCTTAACTTTTTTGCTGAGTCCTTAACCCCAATGTGCGCTTCTTAAATGGAATTTTACACAGTTGGGACTAAAGGAATACCACAATATAATTAGCAAAAATTATGTTGTGGTCTTTTAAGGGTAGTTTTACAATGAACGTAAGTCATAAAGCAAATACAAATTAATTGGTATGTTACATGATCTGTGTACAAAATATTTTCTCCTTTCTCTTTATTAATAAAAGAAAAGGAAAAAATAAACTGTATATTTCTTTATAGCTGTCCATAACCTTTTATATAAGGTTTTAGATTATAGTGAAAGATTGTGCCTGCTTTGATTTTTACTATTGAGACGTTAGTAAGAAGATGAAACAGGCTGACAGCTTTTTTTTTTTTCCCCAGTAAGTGTTAAATGGTACTACACTCAAAAGCCCTCCTTCCACCCCCAAAAATGTCCTACCCCTGAATTCACCAAATGAATACTGCTGGAATGACCATGCAACCTGAACTTTGCTGAATATTAGGTAGACTGTTCTATGTGAAGCAGGGGAGGGTGTAGAGAAGGTACTATAGATCAGGATTCTTTTTATCTAGTGTAGAGGGTAAGCCATGCTACACATAAAAGATACTTGGCTGAAAAAATTAGAGATGTTTAAGCTTGATAAGAATACCTGTTACTGCTTATGTTGTCTTGTAGCATTAAATTCAAAGTTTATAGGACTAATGAATTCAGGCTGTTGCTTCCAATTATGTTTTGACAGGGTTTGTGTGACCTACTCTCCCCTTTATGAGTTATGAGCAAAATTATTGGATATCAGAGAATGAATAAACTTTAGAACTAAGATTCAGGTAGTTTATTTCTCTAAATCTAAACTAATAAAAGTGTATGCAGTTTTATGGGAGTGTTTGAGTAGAACACACCATGCATACTTTAGCTGATTTATGGCCAAATATGCACACATCT
>JAVJGI010000040.1:83317433-83400485 GCA_035590275.1 Ibycter americanus | reverse complement strand
CCCAAAAAACCAAACAAACCCCAAAAAACACCACAAGCAACCCAACCAACCAAACACCCCACCCCCCCCCCCAAAAAAAAAAAAAAACCAAACAAAACCCAGCACCCCAAAACAACACCAACAAAACCCCCACAACCAAAACCAATGCTGGCAAAGCATCGATTTGCCCTGTGCAAGGGACATACTAGGAGCTGTTCTGTCATAGAAGCCAAATACTTCCTTGAGCTTCATGGATTCTGAGTGGGAGGGAGTCTGCTGGTGCCACGCCGAGGCAGCTAAGAATGTGTTACTCATCTTGGTGAGTGCCGGAAATTGGGATGGAGTAAAAATATGTAGTATACATGCTATTAATTGCAGTCGACATTGTAATGGTGTTCTCTTGCTTCAAGTACAGACTTTTTTAGAAGGATGTATAATACCTCTGTCATTTAGGGCATTCCTGTTCCCATGTGGCAGTCAAACTCAATCGTAGAGAGTGGTGTGGACCAACTGTACTTGCAATAAACATTTTCCTTAGTGAAAACCAAGGCTGGCAGAAATTACTTAGCCTTGGCAGACTATACCAGCTGGCTCAGAAGAGCATCTCTGGATTGAATCTTGGAGAGAAACATTAAGTTCATATTTCTGTTGTGGAAGTATATGAATACTGGAGAAGGTTCTTATGCTGCTAATCGGGGGAGATTGGAAACAAAGAGTTTAGTATGGTATGTTCTAATTTCTTTGAAAATAAGTGACCATAAAAGAGACCAAAAAAAGTGCCTGCATTGAACTGACAGTGTAAAATATTTGTTTTATAAAATTGTGTTTGTCAATACGTACGATAAAGTATTGGGTTTGCATTTCTCCTAGCTTAGGAGATTTCTGTGATTTTTAGTACCATAATCAGTTTTTACCTGTTGAAATACTTGGGTTTAGAAATTTTTCGATATTTCTTTAAAGCGAACAGAGCTTTTCTCTTTAGGGTGCTAGTTGTATTAATCTTTTTTTTTTTTTTTTGTTAGGTTTGTTTTAGCGGTTTCAAATACTGTGCTGTATTTCTTACAGTAGCTCCTTAAAAAGCCCTAAAAGGTATCAGGTCACTTTGCTGAGGGTGGGGAGTCATTCTCTCTTGGTCTGCAGTCTGTGTGTGCAAGGAGGAAACCGCAGCTGCCTGCCTGCCCTTCCAGAGTCAGCCTTGTTTCTTGTAGGCTTGTGTCTTTCTAGTTCAGGGATGCTCTCATATACGTTGAAGAGTGACTGGGTTTTCATGGCTTGCACAAGCAGAGCATTAAGAATGTTGTGGACAATGGATTGAGTTCCCAGCCTGGTCAGAGGGACCTGTCTGAAGGAGCTGTCTCTCGGGTAATTCCAGAAATGCTGCTTTGTGTTTTTGTAGCATGATTTTTGTAAAATATTTGCAATCTTGGTAACATGAGGGCAAGCCCATTTGATTGGTCTTACTTGGCAGAGTAGAGGGGTATATGTTGTTGTAATAAAATACGTGTGTATGTCTTCAAGTATGTGATACTTACTAACCTTTTTACAAGCTTCAGTAGCAGCTGTGTAACAACTGCATCCAGAAGAGAGGAAAATCATGAAACTGATGTCTGGTTTTTTCAGTCTTTCTGCTTGTGACTTCCCAGTAGAATGGATCATGTTTACATTTCCACTAGACAACATGATTTGTTGGGTTTGATATTGCTTTCTTTGAAATACTCTTTTAAAGTAGAGCTAAATAACCAACAGCTAGTAGTTGGATGACACAGGTCAGCGTAGTTAACATTTCAAAGCAGTTCCTGCAAACCAGCCTGAAACAGGTGGTAGTGGAGTGAAGATTTTTTCTGGAAGAGTGTTAGCTGAGTGAGCAGGTGTTGTCTTGATTTGCCCATTGGAGTAGTTCCCTGTAAGAGGAAAGATGCCTCTGCTTAGGCTATGGTTCTGGAAGGAAGGTCAAGTGTGTCTCTGTGCTACTGTGTTGAGGGACAGGAGGAATTAGTAGCATTGATGAATTCACAGTAGTTAAAATAGTTCATTAGTAGCAGCTTCATGAAGTCAGCTGTGTTTTAAATTTTTTTCTGTGATAAGGATGATCCTCTTAAAACACTTAGACACAATTTCATTATAATGGTAATTATTAATTCTTAATTGGCACTATGAAAAGAATAAATTACAAACAGATGTCGTGTAATAGACATTAGAAAGTCACTAGTACAGTTTCTTAAATAAACATTTTCATTTAAATACATGTGGCATGATGTCAAAGGTTCTATGTAAAACTCTTCAATTGCTTTTTTTTTTTAAAAAACCAACACGTATGTTTAAATTTAATCTCATGGTTTAAAAATTATCCTAATCTTAAAAATGGGAATAACTTCAGAGGATACAAAATGAGTAACTTCTTAATGATGAATTTTAGCTTTCAAAGAAATGTAAGAATTGTATACAGAGATAATTAATTCGGCATTTGATTAGTATAAGCTATTTATACTGAAAGATTTAGACTTAAATATTTCTTTTTATAAAAAAAACTTGTAGGTATATGGAAGGATTTCCTTGCTTAACTGTGGGTGCTAAGTTGTCACATTTAAGAGAAACAAATTCTCTTCATTCTCTGCTGTTACAAAATTCTTACTCCTTTTCTGTCATCTCTGTTTCCTCTATCTGCTAAATAGTGGGCCGTGTTAACATTTGAGTCTTTGTTTGGCTAAATAGCTGGTTTATTTTGTAACTGGTAGAGAGACTGATAGTCTGTGTAGCTTATTCATAGTTCTTAAAGGAAAGGATGATATTTTGCAGTTGGTTGTGTCTGTGTTTCACTGCTCCTTTCTGAAGGGTTAAATAGCTTGTGCCAATTTTTTTCCCCCACATTCCTGCACATCACACAGATAAGATTCTCTTTCTTTTTTTGGCCAGAATCTTCTTAATGCCAATATATTGATTCCTCATTGGAGAACCAGATTTAGTTTAGCTATTACTCAAAAGTACAACACGAAGACTGACATTCTCCTCTGCTCCTTTCCTTTTTTCTTCTTTTTGGGCACCTGTTATGGCTACAGATGTATTTTGCCCCTTCATTTTGAAGGAAGAGAAGAGTGGATTCTTGCTTGTCTCTAGGAGCAGACAGAAGAGCAAATGGAAAGACAGTGTGAAACTAAAATTTTGCATTACACAGAGAGCGCGCCGCAGACCGCGTGTGCTCATGTGTCCTTAACAGATCAGGGAGGTAAGTCTCTGTCCAGACAGGAAGATCTCCATGACTAACCTCCATCGCTGTGCAGCTTTATTCAAAGATGTTTTTTCAACTTTTCATCAGTTTCTGAGTCTGTTAAATAGACAGGTGCACACAGTTCTAATGAAAATGAACAAGAATTGGGCATCCAGAGGACTCGGTGATTTTGAGTGCCACCCTCTATTTCTCATGGTGGTGCTGAGTGCTTTCGCTAAGTACTTGTCTCGTGTGAGAAGGGGTTTTGCTGGAGTTGCAGAGCTGTTGGTTGAGCATGCCCTGAGGAGTCTGAAGTGCTGCTGGCTTCACAACCAATGTTGGAAGCTGTGCAGCATACAGATGTTGTTCAAAGGTCCCTTCTGTTAGAAACTGTGGCCCTGACTTGGTCAAACATACTGTCGTTACTGCAGCTCTGTTGATAGTGTCAAGGCACAGTGACATGGCTAGATCCCAACATGAACACTGATGGTCTGTGGTTCAGTTGTGCTAGCTTAGTATTTGCAGCCACGGTGTAGGGAATGAGCACTTGGGATGAACGGTTTAAGTAAGTATGTGGGGTCTTGTCTTTTCTCTGAGGGATTCCTTCGTAACTTGGTTTCCATTGCTTTTCCCTTCTTTGGGTTTTGGTTTTTTTTGTGGGTTTTTTTTGGCTAGCCATACGTGATAATTTCTGTACAGAAAAGATCCTGCTGACTGCAACTGTGTTTTATTTCTGCTGATACCTTGCTGGAGTTAATAGTCAGCGTTTTTACTATAGTGAAATTAATGTTTTATTGCTGCTTAATGTACAGGAAGTAAATCCTGTGGCAGAGTTGCTTGTTACTTGCCACTTCTTAATTCTTTTTTTTTTCTTCAGCTTCCTCTGTCATTCCCTGTAGAGAATGGTGCTTGTTCTCTGCAGTTGTGAGTGAATTGTGAGACTCCTTACCCTGAGCCATATTTCCTTCATGTTTGTTTTGCGGCAAATGTTTTAGGTTGCCTGGCATCCTCCCCAGACCAATTAACATTAAAATCTGTCAAGAACAGTTCAAGCAAAAGAACCTAGCCTCTAACATGTCAGACTACAGCTAACAATTGCATTTCTGACAAATTTTAAGACAAGCATCTTTGCTGTTGAAATTATTATTCTGTTTAGCTGAGATTTTCTTCTTCCGCACTGTTTGCTATCTGTCTGGCAATTGTATTCCCTAAACATAGGCAATGCTCAAGTACAATCTCTATTCCAAACATTTTAGAGCCTATAATCTCCCCAATCAAATACCTGTCAGAGCCAGAATCAAATTTCTACAATTTCATTTTTCTCAGTCTCATAAACCGTAGAATTACTTCTCCATCACTGTTGGAAAAACAAGGAGGGTTGTTCTGTGGTGAGGAAGGTTGTGTTTTGGGGTTTTTATGCCTGTGATTTTCCCCTCTGTCCTTAATCATCAAGTTGAGCCCTTCTCCACTGCTTCAGGCATGGTTATGGAAGCTGGACTTGAGAAAGTGACTTACATGTTTGCCTGCTATATTTAAATGTTGTTAAGCCATAAAGATAAGGAGAAGTTTTAATTTATTTTTTGCAATAGTAATTGATATTCTGGTAGCACCTAGAAAGTATAGTTAAGGATGGTGTTACAAACATGTGAGAAAAAATGCAGCACCTTTCCAGAGAACTGTGTCAAACTCTTCATCAGAGGTGAGCAAGAGATGAGCAAACTTGTTGCAAGTTCACTAGGCTAAAATAGGGTCTTGGAGTATTCCCTGGCAGCTGTGAAAGCTAACAACATCTTGGGCTATGTTAGACAGGACGCTGATGGCAGCGTTCCCCTTTTTGTCGGCACTCATCAGAGCACTCCTGGAATATTGTGTCGAGGTCTGGGCACCACTTCCCCTCCTCCGCCCAGCCCAATCCAAGACAGACTTTGATTGAGTGGCTGGAATATATTCAGTGGAGGGCCACTGAAACAGTTGGAGGCTGCAGCGTTAAGTCCTTTGAGGAGAAGCTGAGGGAATGGAACTTGTTCAGACTGGAGAAGACGCTTTAAGGGGGGAGAACCTAATGACAGCCTTCTGGTACAGACAAGGATGTAATCAAGAAAACAGAGCTAGGCTCGTCACTGCGGTGCTGGGCTGGAAGATGAGAAACAATGTACATAAGATAAGAGGCTCAGACTTAAGGAGAAATATCCATTCACTGTGAGGATAATTAAGCATTGGAAGAGGTTGCCGAGCAAGGTTGTGGAATCTCTGTCCTTGAGGTTTTCAAGTTCTGCCTGGCAAAACCTTGAGCAGCCTGGTCTGAATTAAGAGTCGATTCTGCGTTCTGCAGGTTGGAGTAGATGACCACCTAAGTCCCTTCTGACATGATCTCTACAACAATTCTATGAACCGGGGAAGATCCTGGAAAGCAGAATGCTTACTGTCAAAGATCATGGCTTACAGAAGATAGTCCGTGGTAGCTGATCAAGAAAAAGATGTCAAATAGTTTTGAAGAGGCCAAATTTCAGGTTTCTGAGGGACTCATCCCCCTGACCACTGTAATTATGCAGTGATCCAAAAATATGGCAGTGATGGAGAAAGTGCAGAAAATGCAAATAATTACTAAGAGTATGGGACAGCTTCCCTGTGAGAGGTGATGGGTGGTTGGGATATACATCCTAGAGAAGGGATATCTGAATGAGCGTAAGATAAATCCCAGGGAATATGGAGGGTGTGAACTAGAAGCCCTTATCTCCCTTCCATGTTCCAGGCAAAGATGGCCATAGTAATCAAGAAATGGGTGGAAAAAATAAGGCAATGGTTCTCCCATAATAAAGGTAGTTGAGTGGAACTACTAGCTGCAGCTGCCCGTTTAAAAATAAATAAATAAATAATCCTCATGTGTGTGTTTTTTTAAAAAAGAAAAAAGTTTGGAAAAAATTATGGAAGGAAAAACCACTACCACTGAGAGCTGTTAAACAGGATTCTGCCATAGACTTGGGAAGAGTATATGAGAGAAAACACCTGGTTTTGATGAGTACTGGAGAGAGAGGACACTATTAGAACTGCCATGTCCTGGTTCAAGGAATAGTCAGTACCTAAACGTGGATTGTATCAGTTCAGAATTTGCCAAACTTACAAACCTTTAAAATTGCGTGCTGTCACAGCCTGACAAGCTATTGATGATCAGTTAATATTGATGATCTGAGAGCATGGAATGATTATAAAGGCATGAAATCAAAATGACATTTTCTTACTGGAAGAGGGTACAGAGGCAGTTTCCACCTTGCTTCTGGTTTTGTTGCTGTTTAACAGTAGCTCAGCATTCCTTCTGGTGAAAAAGTGTTTTATTATTGGATCTTTTCCACAGAATTTGCATCCTGCTGTAAGGTTATTTTTCTCTCGTTAAGAAAAAAAAAAAGTCCTTTGAAGATGTCGGTAGGCATATCATATATGTGGAGTTACTTAGCTCAGTAACTTTATGATACTTTGATGTAATAAGGTCAGAAGGAAACTTTATTTCAGATTGAAATTATACTTGCACTACTTCATCCTTTGAACAACACATTAAGCACGAGTGCATACAAAGTATTCAGTGTTTAATCACATTCAATAACATGCAAGATCCAGTCTCTTATTGGGCAGTCTGAGTAGGCAACTGAAGTCCAAATGCCAGGAAAGTGAGCTTTTTGAATTGGCAAACTTTTGTCCGTTGGATTGGTGACAGTATTTAATAGCCTATAGAAAATATCCAGTACAGAATCATGAGGATGTAATTCAACATAATGAGCTTTGAATACTGCAAGTGAGCATAGGGTATGAGGGTATTGTAACAAATTTATTCACTGTAACTTTTTCTCAATGTGTGTGGGATTTCTTAATCATCACAACATGTTTCAAGAACGGCAGATAGAGAACTGCTGTAACAGCTTCTTCATATTTGAATAAATTTATGTTAATAGCAAATATGTGATGACTGCCTGAGATGTAGGAGCAGAACTCCAGAAATACTAATGAATTTCCAGAGCTTTATGTGCTTTTTTCCACTTCTGATTCGGTGTGTATTACATCTGCTCTGTGGGTATAGCATCAAGCAGCTGCCTTTGGAAAGCACGTGGGTGGGACACAGAGGACAGTGAAAATGGGCCTGACTACATCTGCCAGGAACATTTTTGATAAAATGAAAACTTGAAACGGGGATTATATTCCATAAGAAGTTTTCCAAGTGAAGATAGGCTGCGTTTTGGCGTACTCTTTGTTGGTGTTTGACATAAGGTTCTCATCTTCCCTTCAGTGCTGAAACTAATGTTAGTAGTCACCATATTATGCCTGTGGCTGGAAGAAGGGTTGTCTCCCACATGCTGTGTCCTTTGCATTAGTCTATATATGGAGAAGTCAGAAAGCGTATGCATATATGCCTACTATTTAATTAATGGCTTTACTTGTTGGTCACCTTTGTGCACTTAAACACTTGGAGACCATATTTTAGAAAACTTGGAAGTCTTACCAAGATTGCTAACCCTTAATCAAAAGGATTTCCAGATTTCAGCATTGGCATTGGCAGACAAATAAATACAGAAGTTTGAAATCGTCCTCAAAGCTATTGTTAGTGCAGTCTTTACATGGCATGACAAAAAGCAATGTGAAATTATATTATAAGCAAAAGAGGTAGCACTTGGAAGATATGCGTGCCTATGCGTGTGTACTGTAAAACCAAAGACGTGATGCAGTTAAGCAAATACATTCCTTTGTTCAGCTGGTTTTGGTCTTACATTCTTAATCATCCATTGAGAACCCGTAAATCTAGTCGGTGACAAAGGATTATGCCTATTACTGGATGGCAGAGGTTCAAAACTAACAAAATTTGATTTTTATGTGTACTTAAGAGCACCTAAATACAGTTATTCGATTGTGTTTGCTTTATGCTTTCTACTTGAGAACACTTACAGTGAAATGAAAGGTTGAAGGGTATAAGGTACGTTGTACTAGCTTTTATTTTAAAAAAAAAAAAAGGCAACTTGTATAAACATGTTTCTCAAAGCCGTAAGCTCAGAGGTTTGTGTTCAGCTGTGAATAATCAACTGGGAAACATTCTACTCATTCTAATTTTAGCATCGTTAATGCAACTGCATTATATAGAAAATATGTTCGAGACTTTAGAATACTTTTATCTGTCTCTGTATTGGAGGTCTCCATACCATATTGTAGTGGGTTTGCATGGCAAGGTTTTGGTAGCTGGGGGACTACAGGGGTGGCTTCTGTGAGAATATGCCAGAACCTTTCCCCCACACCTAACAGAGCCAGTGCCAGCCAGCTCCGAGACGGACCCGCGCCTGGCCGAGGCCAAACCCATCAGCGACAGCATATTTGTGGGAGGGTAGGGAAAATCTGTGCAAAAAAACTGCAGCGAAAAAGAGGAGCGAGGCTATGTGAGAGCAACAACCCTGCAGACACCAAGGTCAGTGCAGGAGGGGGAGGAGGTGCTTTGGGTGCGGGAGCAGAGATTCCCCTGCAGCCGGTGGTGGATGCCATGGTGAGGCAGGCTGTGCCCCTGCAGCCTGTGGTGGAACAGATTGTGGAGAACCCCATGCTGGAGCAGGTGGGTGCTTGGAGGAGGCTGTGACCCCATGGGCAGCCCATGGTGGAGCAGGTTTGCTATCAGGACTTGTGACCCCGTGGGGAACACATGCTGGAGCAGGCTGTTCCTGAAGGACTGCGCCCTGTGGGAGCGGCCCGCACTGGAGCAGTGTGTGAAGAACTGCAGCCCGTGGGAAGGACTCATGTTGGAGAAGTTCATGGAGGACTGTTTCCCATGGGAGAGACCTACCACTGTAGCAGGGGAAGAGTGTGAGGAGGAAGGAGCAGCAGAGACAACATGCAGTGAACTGACCACAACCCCCATTCCCCGGCCCCCTGCGCCGCTCAGGGGGAGGAGGTAGAGGAACCGGGCATTAAGTTAAGGCTGGGAAGAAGGCGGGGGGGAGGGAGGAAGGTGTTTTTTCTGATTTTCTGATTAATTTTCATATTAAACTAATTTTCCCCAAGTCAAGTCTGTTTTGCCCATGACAGTCATTGCTGAGTGATCTCTCCCTGTCCTTAACTCAACCCAGGAGCTTTTCATTATATTTTCTCTCCCCTGTCTGGTTGAGGAGGGAGTGACAGAGTGGCTTTGGTGGGCACCTGGCACTCAGCCAGGGTCAAAGCACCACACATCCACAGTTTTCTGTTTTAGTGTCAGTTCCTGTGCACTAAGTCATTCTTGGTGGTCCCTAACATCTACAGGTAATGATATGTGGTTAAACTGAGATGATCATTATTTTATTTGTATGCAATAATTAGAATTGTTTTTATTTAAAAAAAAAACCAACACAAAGAAGTCCACTAACAGTAAAAAATAAAAAAAATTAATAACTAGCATTGTGAAATGGTGTAATGGGAATTGTGGGAGTACTCTGAAACCATTTGGAGAAAGAAAATGAAGTATTCTGAACAATGTCATCTTTCACATATGAAGTCTGTTTCTGTTGAATGATCAAATGCTTATTTTAAAACATTTCTGGGGATACTGAAATTGTCTCAGCAGTGGAGCCAATGAGATGTTTCAGACAGACAGCTAAGGTCAGATGAAGATGTGCTTAGTGACTAATTCTTATGAACCAGTTCATAGTATGTATATATGCTAAATGGCAAAAGAGCTACCAGACCCTTGAGTGTTGCTGGTGTGTTAACAGGTTGATTTAGACAACAGGAGGCATTTGAATGTATCTGCCACTAAAATATCTTCACTATAGTTTATTAGTGAGGATCAAAAATGACATGACTGTTCACAGGAAGGTGACTTCTAACTGAAGCAAATGTGGTTGTGTAGTCAGTGTCTATTAAATTATGTTGAAGTAGTCCTAAATAACGCAAGTGCCACTCCAGAATGCAGGGAAAGGCACAGTGAAGTAGTTGTTAGGGACGATGTTAATAAGTCGGTGTAATATTTCTGTACATGCTGATTATAAAAAATGTGAGAAGTTTCAATAACATAGCCAAAGTCACAGTTATGCTGGAAGAAAATTTTCATTTTGGAAACCTGTGACGCTTTTTTTTTTCTTTTTTTTCAATGCCAATTTCTGGAAAGGTGTCAATGAGAGAAGTTAAATGCCAGGTATTGGGGCACTCATTAAATACTTTCTGGTTTGCATTTGGAAAATAGTTGTTAGAGGACTCTTGAGAAGATCTATTTGAGTTCAAAATTAATTTATTAATTTGTAAGATGATTGTAATACTTCAGGTGACTAGTTGTGTCCATTTTACAGGGGTCTACTGTAATAATTGTATGACACTGAGAACTGGTTCTCTGAGACTTTGTGCAGGGCAAAGGAAAGATGAGGTCCTTTGGTGTTGTGGGTTGGATTTTTGTAGCATAGTGGATAGTCAGTCACAAGGAGAGGAAGACCCTGTGTGCTACTTGCATGCCTGTACCAGAACTTCTACTAGTAGCTTGTTGGATTTTTGTAGCATAGTGGATAGTCAGTCACAAGGAGAGCAAGACCCTGTGTGCTACTTGCATGCCCGTACCAGAACTTCTACTAGTAGCTTGTGTTTAGTGGTATTTTGCAAAAGGAACCCTAAAAGATATGCAAATGAAGGTGAGGGAGGTGGAACACCTTTCCTAGGTCATATTTTTTTGCTTGTTTTACCCCTTCCAATGCAGTTCAGGGCATGTACAACCATCAGCTAAAAAAAAATTATTAAAAAAAATACTCAGTGCTAAACACGGTCATATGTCATTCTGTAACTTTCTGACACTTCAAAGCCATGCATGTGAGAATATTCATGGTTGACCTCATATGGAAGCCGCTGTCGTATCAGGGCTTCTATTTGTTTTTCAGCTTCCTCCTTGATGTCAAATCTGACTGTGAAAACAGTGACTTATAGAGCCTATTGCAGAAACATCATTAGAGGAATACTTCAAGACTGCACAACCATCAACTTGTTTTAACAGGGAACTGGAAACTGATCTCTTTTTTCTGTAACTTTTATTCTTGATGTTGATGGCAACTTTTCTGTTACAGTGATAAGATACATCCTGATAGGGCTAACCACTACTAAGCAGTGGCATCAGCACAGCTTTCTAGCTATGTGGCACAAGTATCTATTTTTTCTAATATCAAGGAACAAATATATATATGTTGTTAAATTTATTAGTTCCCTTCGCTTGCCTGTTGCTTGCATACAGTGAGTTTCCCTTTTCCTATCTTTGTTTCTCTTGGCATTTTTTCCTGATGTATGTTTGTTTCTGACTTGGTTAAGCCAGGTTTGAGGAATTGGTTTTATTAACTGAGACATTAAAAAGAATCAGTAGGGTTGCTGACATGAGAAAGACTTGCAGGAATAAACCTTTAAACAGTATTATAGAGAAAAATCTTGGAAATTCATATTCAGAACCTAATTCACTTCTCATAGTCTTGTCTGTTTTCCTTCACTAAACATTTGACAAAATTCTTGTTCTTCTGTCACCAATTACTTCTGTTCTTCAGTTGTTTCTAGTACCTGCATAATGATCATGAGGTGTTTCCTTAGGTCTTGCATTTTTATGCATGTAACATACGCTGCTGTGGGACTCATGTCTTAATCAGAAATTGGTAGTCTGAGCTGTCCGTTACCACACAGGTATGACAAAAAGTGTTGTGTTGTTTAGCTGGATTTTTTTAGTCTGTTTGACAGGTGGCATGGTGAGACAGTAAGCAGGGGAAATAGATTGTATAGTTAGCAAAAAGTTACACCTTTCCGAGCAAGTGCCTAGTTTCAGGAATACTCCAGTAATTACCTTTTTTTTTTTTTTTTAATTTTTTATTTTTGGAGCTGACTCAAACTTCCCAGCGCCCAAGGAAAGCTGCACAATGACTGTGGAACTGTTGCTTTTTTTCTTTTAAAGCCATTGTGGAGCCATTTGTTCTAGTAGTACTAGTTTGTAAAACAGTTCAAAAGTGTTTTCTCCACCTGGAAAGAGAACATTTGTCTGTGAAAGAATGGAAGAGCTTAAACTTAGTAGCTGCAACATGACTATATAATTAATATTTCCCCATTGCCACTATAATAAAAATTAAATGGTAAAATAAAGCATTTTCTCTGTGAAATGTAATTGTAGAGAAAAAAACAATGCTGCGGTACTGGCAAGTTGAGCATTTATGAAGAATTTCTATTTAATATAGTAGCCTATTTGGCGAGCAAGAGGGATATTGCTAATAAGGAGACAGATGAGAGAAAGAATCCCAGACTATTAACTATCAAATATTTTAGTCCAATAAAACTTTCCTGAACGGTTTGCTTTTTCCTTGACCTAAAGCAGGTTACATTTTTGAGAAAATGCAAATATGCATGATGTCTCTGTGTCATTCTAACTGGTTGAGAAGTTTTTTGGGAAAAATGCCCTAGGAGCATCCTGTTCTTCTGTATTCCTTGGTTCTGGGAAATATTCTTCTCCAGAAGAGATATGCATGCAGAGACTGTGCATTTTGTATGAGACGGACCATTAGAGTGGTGTTCGGCACGTTTCTTCTGGCTGGCAGTGTGTGCTTGAGGTGAGGGTGGGAGTTGGCACATGGTAGGTGAAAGAAATGGAGAGCTAAAGGGGTAACCACTTGCTTTTAGAATATTTTTTGTAAATGTTGGTTTTATGCATGGAGGCACATCAAGACTAAGAAACAATAGGTTGGTCTGTCATGAGAAGTAAACAGATTGTACCTCTACCTATATCTTTTCTGCAAACAGATACACAGCACTGAAATTGCTCAGCTTTGTGGTTAAGACAGTATTATATGGAATGTCAGCTCCGAAGTTTTAGATAGATATATTTACTTTCTCTGTAGGAAAAATGAAGGGTTATCTTCTATAAGAATACACTGGTTTTGTATGCATATCCTCTATTTATTTTTCTTAATAAGATATTACTGCACCTCTTGTTACCGAGATAAAAATACATCATTTCTGCCTGTCTTCTGCTATTTTGTTTAAGTATCCACTGTTGTTCCTGTTGTAAGGAAGGAAAAACTCGATCAAACAATTGAAGCAAAACCTATTAATGCAGAGATTCAGGGTTCAGAACAGTCAGAGGTTTCTGGAGCATGATGCTGGAGTGTCACCACCTTGGTACGGCTGTCCATAACTGCGTGCCCTAAGGGAAGAGATCTACTGTGGTAGTTTGAGCAGGATCATGGTATAATATGCTGCAGACCTCATTACGTTTTCTTCTTGCTTTAAATGGATAAATATCCTTCAGATGATATTCAGTGGGATCAGGGCTTTTTCCCTCTTTACTCTGTTTTGTGAAATATACATGATTTTATTTTTTAAAAATATTTCCTTCCTTCCTTAAAATAAATTATTCACTGTAGCATCCCTGGTAATTATTGACTGGGTGAATTTGAGAGTAAGAATTCTTACCTTGTTACAGCTGGGATTAAGAAACAGAACTGGGGATGAGAAGAGAAAAACTCTGCTGAAGTTCACAACTTTTTAAGGTCACCACAGTATTTATCACGATTTCTTGTGCTACTCTTTCATTAAATATATGAATGTATTGTGCATATCTATTGCCAGAAATAAAAATACAAAGGAGCGTTGGGAATGCAAATAGTCCCTAAATTTCAGAGCTTGCCCTTTCCCGTGGGAGATTCGGCAGCATGGCCAGGAGACAACTGTGTCACCATTTATGTTACTCCCTTCAAACCTTTTTACCAAGAATGATGTCAACAGAGAGGGCTGTCACTGCTGCTTATGTATAGGGGACAGCTGATACAGGGACTTGTCTCCTGTAGCTGTTCTTGCAGCAATGGCATTAAGGAGGCTGCTAGATCCACACCATAGTGATGGATTTGTGTTAAAGAATTATAATTTGTATTTAGGGTGTGTCACAGATGGAGTGACACACTTCACTCGTAAGAGAGAAGCAGCAATGTGTTTATTGGTATAAAACAGATGTAACAAAGTTTGATAGTAAATGTGACAGTGGCTTAACAAGATTTGATGGCAAGGTCTGCTTGATTATTTACTGCACAGAGGACAGGATCAGACAAAACTGCCAGGGAAACCCTCCCATTGATTCATGAGATTCAGAAAGGATCCCCTTGCATTCTAAACCCCTTCTCCGAGGGGAGTTCAGGTTTGGCTAGATCCAGACTTAGTTGCAGACTTGGTCAACAGTTTATATCTAAAGGATTGATTATATGTGCACAATCAATGTTTTATACCACTTAGCTAAGATTTCCGAGTTCAGCATGCTATTAATCATTTACTGAGAATCTGTTGCAGCAAGGAATCTCTCAACCTCGAGGACTAACCTTGAGAAGCATCCCTACTCGTGGGGAGATGCTGGTGTGCAGCCCACTGCCATGCAGGAGAGCTCAACGGGCCCTGGGCTGCCCACTACTTAATGGAGTGAGATAATTGACTATAGTCATATATGTATACCAACTACAGAAGTTAGTTTCTTTCAAACTTGGTTTGAGTTGGACCTTGACCAGCACTGTTAGGTGGGTGTATTGTTCAAATTAGCCCTTGGCTATCACGTTGTTATCTGTCTCCCCCAAATCCACTTTGTGGATACAGCCCTCAGGACCAGACGCAGCCATTACTGCTGCCACTGGTGGTTATCACTTGAGCATTGTTACGGAAATAAAGGTCAGGATTGGGGGGGGGGGGCAGAGCACTCTGCCACAGAGTGTCATCTTAAAATAATACAAGGAGGATCCAGTCCGCCTCAAACTATGTCTAAGGAAAAGGCTTGTCACAGCTCCTTAAAGACAAAAAATGTATTTAAACAGAAATCTAAGCAGCCTGGGCTTCAGTTAGTTTCATTGTATGCAATAGTATACGATTATCTTCGTATTTTTTTCTTGTTCTCTCATGCAGGCTTTTTAATCAGTTGCAACAGTAAAGTAGGATTAAAGCTTGTAAATTAAATGGGGAGAAACCATAGGTTTTAGACAATACTATTGAAGAGATTGGGGGGAGGGGAAGCAGTATTGCAGTTTTCTCGACTTTTGTATGACTGTTGACTGTATGGTCAAGCACTGGAACAGGCTGCCCAGGGAGGTGATGGAATCACCATCCCTGGAGGTGTTTAAAAAACGTGTAGATGGTGGTGCTTAGCAATAAGGTTTAGTGGTAGACTTGGCAGTCCTGGCTTAAAGGTTGGTCTTGATGATCTTAAAGGTCTTTTCCAACCTAAATGTTTCTATGATTTCCTGTACTGTGTAAAATTGATAGTACTTCTGCTGCTTCTCCTGAATTAAGCTTGTACCATGACTAAAATCCTCCTTGTCCAAATTAACTTTGTTTTATTATGTCAATGTGATTAACCAAAAACATGATCTCAGATGGAAAGTCTGAGCTGGACACCAAACTCGCCTGTGATGAACAAGATGTTGTGTACTGCTTGTCATCATCAGCTGCACTTCGGAGGATACTGGGAGGAAAAAAGAAGGGTGTGTGTGTGTGTGAAGTGAGAAAAACTAGGGATGAAACCTTTGACCCATATCTAGGACTTCGTTGACTGTGTCTTGTTCCTTTTATTTCCTTTCTGTTCCCCTCCTTTTAGTAGAGAAGGTGCTCAGGTACCGCTGATGCTACTGCAAGCTTTCCTGATCTCAGTGGTGTTCATCGTCCAGGTCGTTCTGCTGCCCCTTTCTCTCCTGGGAATTGTTTTGATTATTTGAATTGGTGTAAGGGTGTTTGTGGTCTGTTGAAAGTGCTTCAGGATTTTATCTGTCACCTCTTTCATAAGCTCCTACTTATGGACATACAAATTATTATCTTGGGAGGGTGAAATTTCGTGTGGTGTGCTATCTGGGGTTGGTATGATTTGGCTGGAAAGTATTTATAGGGTAACATCTGTCTTTTTAGTGAGTTTGGAAAAACTCTCAGAGTGGGCCTTCTGTTGCAGGGAATGAAAACGATATATCCATCTCCGGTTACAAATAATAACTGAAAGTGTGTAGGGGGACAGTTCTCTGACGGTTTAAAACACATTAAAATTTAGATTATTTCTGAAATTATGTGGCAAGTGACTCAGTTCTTAGGGTCCTACTTGATGCTGTGCACATATTTCCCTAAAGAAATACTAATTTTGAATTTGTCTATGTGTTGCTGCCGTGTGTAAAGTTGGGGTGTGTGTGTGTGTGTGCAATGAACTTGTCTCTCACAGCTGAAAATTGAACTTTCTCCTTGATGGCACAGTGGTGTAAATTACCTGGGAATGTGCACGTTTTGCAGAACAGCCTTGTACATCCATATGAATTCAATCTGTGATGCAAAGGTCAAAAATGTTAACTGTTTCTGCAGGTGGGAGATTCAATACAGATTAAGAACTACTTACGTGACAGGCTGATACCCTAATGTTACTATTTCTGCTACGATACAGGAAGGGATGATGTTCCTGAGCTAACACAGTTTACTTCATCTCTTAAATTTGTAATTCTATAAAGACAACTCTGAAGGATGCTAGGTGCTGCACTCTGCATAAATGTTCCTGATACTGGGGTAAAGATGAATCCTGAAAGTTAATCTGCTATATGTTACTAGTATCTGATGTTCATTTCAGTGTTCGTTCATTCAGAATTATGAGAACTCGTGAAGTTAGGGTGTTTATCCGAAGCAGGCAAGCTCATACATTTTCAGTGCAGTGAATGTATGAAAAAAGCATCTACACTGTCCACACGCACTGCACCCCTATATTACATTTGACTGCATCCATGCAGTGTGCATCTCTTCTTTGCCTGGTAAAGTTTTGTTGGGCAGCACCGTGGGATCAGTGCTCATGCTAGTTGTGGATGGAAAAATGGGTGGTGGTGGAGGTGGTATGTGTTTTTTGGTTTTGGTGGTGGTTGGTTTTTCTGGCTGACAAGCAGGGAGGAGGCGCAGGGAGGAGGCACAGGGAGAAGACTGATGATACTGTACCAGTTACTCTACCGCTTTGGAAGGAGAACAGGAGAGCTGAGCACTGCTGGGAAGGTACAGGGCTGTGTGGTCTTCATGAATATGGAAAGCAGAAGCTAGGCAGTCATGGCTGGAAGTGTTGCACTACACCTCATATAGTTTGTAGGTCAAAGAAGCACACCTTATGTGTGAAGCCAAGAATTTATTCTTAATGTAATTGAAGTTGTAGCAGTCTAATCAAGAAGTGTCACTTTAATTGGACTAATAATACCACGTCACCGTGGACTCAAAACCCCTCATTAACAATATGCTTAAAGTTGTTCATAAACATCCTTGTGTTGACCTCTTTTATGTCATGCTCAATCATGAAACATCCCCCTGGGTCCTGAGGTCAGTGGTGTTAGTCTTCCTTGAGGACAGTGAGGCAGGGGGTGTTGGCATCCTTGTCTCTTCTCTGGGGGTGTTATGATACCGTCTGCATGAGGGGGAGGCTTCCCTCTTGGTCTCAGGTCTGTTTGGGGCTGGTTTATGTATTTGCAGTCTGTTCAGCCACTCTTTCTTGTCTAAATGGCTCACAGGGCAGTTGCACAAGAACTGGTTGTTTCACTTAGACCTTCAGCACAGTGTGGTTAAAGCGCGTCGTTGCAAGAGTCAGCGTTAAGCTGTAGCAAAGGAAGCTTCTGTTAAGCTGTAGAAAATAGGTCACTGCAGAGTTAGTGTCCAGCTATAGGAAATAACCCTGCTGAGCCTCTCCTGACCATTATCAATATTTGCGGTTACAGCTCAAGCAGACCCATGAGCATTTAAAGCATTCCCTGGTGAGGTGCCAGGGCCAGAGCTGTGAAGCTGCCCATGGGCTACCTATGCCCATTGCCGGGGTTGCAGCTGTGAGGAGGAAGGACATGGTGGGGCACCGCGTGAGCACCATGCAGCCGAGGAGAGGAGGTGCTCAGGGAGAGGATGCTGAGGGCAGGTGCAAAGGAAACAGGACTTCACATCAGTGATAGATACTCTGTCAGAAGACATTACCTAGCATTCCACGTGCGGGTTTATGAAAACCATTTGTTAGCCTAGGCCAGGTAGCAGCATTGCAAAGAGTCATTTTTTTTTGCTTTAAGCTTATGAACCGTCCAGGCCAATTTTGGCACACAAGAGAAAATCAAAGTTTGAAGCACATGTTACCATTTTTGGAATTTTAAATCTTTGATTGTGCTTTAAGCCTTTGACTTTAAAATGCCATTGATTTTCATTAGAAGGCTTTATAATCTATTTCAGAACTGCTCTCTTAAAAAAGAAAAAAATAATCTATGTTGTTAAGGAGTTATACTGATTTCCTATTTTGGCCTCTTTCCAGTCTTATAAATTGGGACTTAATCAGGGCTACTGAACTGAAATAGATTTTATAGAGAGTAACAACCCATTAATAAGATCTTTTGCTTAAATAAGTCTTTAATTGCAGCTCTGTACAAATGGGATAGAGGAAAACTCTTGCAGGTTTCTTAGTGCAGTGACTTAATATTGACTAATATTTCTTCTTTGAGAGAAATATATGAAGAACTTCAGTCTAAATTTTTTGAAGGAAGTAGAACCAAATCTGAATCTAAGCTTTATTCACCTAACCAACTGCAGTGCAGGCGTTAACAATTTTTTTTCAAATGCCTGTCAACTTAATCTTGTGTAGAAACTTGATTCAGCAGTTTAGAGCTCTAAATTGTTAGAATAATGTACTTATAAGAAATTTTTGAGCCTTGTGAAAACCCTGTTAAAGCTTTCTGTGCACACACACCCTCCACCCTACCCCACTCCCCCCACCCCCCCACCCCCCCATCAGTTGCATTGCTGGGGAAAATACAGTCTGCCCATCTGAAGTATGAAAATTAGACAGTGTCCTTAATCAGACATGTCTTATATAAAGGTTACTCTAAGCAGACTCTATTGATTTTCACCCACCTCCTAATACTATAGTCATCTTTCTTTCTGTCTCCATATCTTATTGAAATACCTGAAGCAGTTTTTGCCTGATAACTTTTGTACAAGCTGTCTTTAAAAAGCCTGCATAAGTCTTTGTATCAGCTATACTCTGTTCATTTTCAGATTTTATTTGGAAAGGGCCCAGCTGAAAACCATTTTCTCTCCCCCTTTCAACAAGCCTGTGAAAATGAGAGTGTGAGAGGTGTCATGGTATGTTGCTGCGGAGCTGCCTAATACAGTGATGTATCTCTGGCTGATTAACAAAAGCACTACTCAGTGTTGTATAATCGCTAATCCTTGCATAATGAGGTGGTTGTGCTGCTATTGCTCCTATGCCTCTATCCTCCCTGCAAAACTGTCTTGTAATTTCAGAGTTTTCAAGCAAGTGACCACGTTATCCCTTTCGCACAGGGGTTGTCTTTCTCAGCTGTAAGCCCAGGGCCCATGTGGGGGGATCTTGAGCCTGCAGATAGTGTCAGACTGAACTACCGGTTCCAGGCTTGAGACCTATAAAGTGGTGTTGCCATTTTTAATCCATTTGAGCAGCCTTTGCATATCCTTTCAGAAATTATGCTCAGTTCTGAGGTGGACATATAGTCGATGTGACATTTCTCAAGGAAACGCAGCATTTTATTGATAACGAGCCATTTCTTCTATTGATGTGTCACTTGGTGAGCGCAGCAGTGACATGGCTGTCCGTGATAGCTTTTTGTCTGCGAGCTGGGATAAATCTCAAGGCATCACAGTCAGTGTATGTTGACACCGTCAGCAAGTAGAGAAGTAGATCACTTAAGCCTATGTCGATAATAGGCTACCAGTCAACTGTACAAGCCAACAGCAAGATCTCCTGAGGCTTGCTTGTCTATGTGGTGCTCCAGGCACGTGTTGCAGCGCCTGTGGAGTTGTTAGTCATGAGTGACCAATGCAAGCTCAGGCCATGTCTTCTACGTGTTGGAAAGATTAATGTGTAGTTGAAGCTTAAATACAGAAATCCCTGTATGGAGTTTGGCTTGTTTCAGCTTTTATTTGAACTAGGCAACAGGTTTGACAACCAATACCTGGGTGGCTTTTACCCATGCAACTTTACAGTTATTAAAGTGTAAAAAGCTCGAACATGTTACAGCATACATTTAGTACATATGGTCTATAGATTTCTGACCTATTTTCTGATGAAGAAAACAGCTGGATTTTCTCCTTTGGAAGTAACTCAAGCATTTTTTAGATGCTGAACCTAATTAGCTCCCATCCCAGATTGCTGATCATTCTGACTTGGAAGTACTGCTCTTTGAAAAGAGGATATAGGATCTTTATTTAATTGGTTCACCAGAAATAAGCCTGTAAATTTGTAAATTAAAAACTTCCAAGTTTATGTTCCAAATTAGACTTACCTAAGGAGTATTTGCATTACTTTATGCAGGCTGAGTAATTGCCTTAGCTAACTAGCACTCAGTAGATCTTCAGTTTAGATAAATCTGTTCAAACAAACAGAAAAGATAGAGTGAGAAAATCTTAAATATTCTTTAAAACTCAAAATTAAAATCTCAGGGTCTTAACTGAAGTCACCAAAATTCTTTACAGCTACTCCCCACCCCCAAGGCACGTAAAAATGGTCTTATGTAGCCTCCAGACAGAATCAAGTCCATTTCCGTCCCTTTTTGCCAAGAATCCTAAAAAACCAAGATTACCCTAAATCTTCAAAGGGGGTCTGCATCGTCCCAGTCAGTTTGTTCTAATACCATGCCTTTGTAAAGCTTGTAAACAACATCGCAGGGGAAAAAAACCCCATCTTCTGTATCTTTGGAGTTTTTTTGACTGTGTATACAAGTGTAGCTATGCAACATGTATTTGCAACCCATCAGTTAGTCAAGGGAAGAAAAACTAAGGCTCAGTAATAGAAGGCTACAAATGGTAATTATTTTTCAGGGATTAAAACCCAGAACTGATCGGAGATGGACAGAGGGGTTGGGGCTTAAATGCTTCAATTAAAAGAAAAAAGTGACCCCAGACAACCAAAACTTTTGAATGAAATGCTGCATTAATTGTGAGAGTAAATGGGTTGGAAAATTCTTTCCCAGTCAGAACCTCACACTAGTTATCAGAATGACTCATTAAAATGCCTTTAAAATATGGTATTTTAAGAAACTCTGAGTCTTTGCCTACTTTGCATATGCCTTTATTATGCATAAAACTTACATTTGACAGGTTAATCTTACGTGAATAATTGTCATCAGCTTGCTTCTGTGTAGTATCAGAAACTCCTCTGAATTCTAAAACCGTAATGTAAACATTGTTTTATCACAATATGTGATAATGCTTATTCCTAGATCATTGGTGTTACTGGTACAGCCTACTTTTCAGTCTATGCTTCAATCTTCTTCCTTTCCTTTCTTCTTCGCCTGCACCTCCCCACCACGCCCCAAGCATGAGGCTGGAACAGGTTATCCAAAATCAGGCAAACCATTTCTTCTATGTGACAATGGATTGCCTCTGCTATTTGCAAAATTAATTTAAATGAGACACTATTAAAAGCAAACAAAAACGCCAACCAACTAGCAAAAACCAAAAAGCCCAGCCACCGAAAAGACCCACTACTGAGTTTCAAAAGTCAATGCCTTGATCCTCAGAGGAAGAAGGAGAGGAGAGAAGTCAGGGACAAATACGTTGCTGGCACAAAAGAGATTCTGTATGTAATTATTTATTAATTTATTTTTACATAGAGTAGAAACAGTAATTTATTTTTGGCATGAGGCAAACTCAAAATATTTCAGTGTAGGCTTGCAGCACAAACATTTGTGAAAGATACTATTAAGTTTGAGTGTATGTATCAGAAGATATCACTTAGCCTTAGGTGTGACCTTCCTTTCAGGGGGAGCTTATTGAAATTAGTAGTTCTTATCAACCTTCCTTAAGACTTCTCAGTGGGTAGATGGATCATTTTGTGTATTTATATCACAAGGGTCAGCATCCTAACTACTGAAATGGCTATTTTGGACAGAGATCGAACAAGATGCGTGTACTGCTGCCTTCAAAAGAAGCTGGTTCTTTTTAGTATGGAGCTTCTAAGAGGCTTGAGTATAACTATCAACATCTATTTCTAAGGCCAAATTGTGACTTCTTTGCTAAAATTGCTTCTAAGGATATGCCTAAACTGAAGAAACTTTGTGATGTGGCTTTGGCAGTGGAACATTGCTGGGGTGTCTATTGTAGACTGAAATTTAATTTCATATTCCTTTGTGGAATGAGTTATGCTGGCAAACTGGCAACTCTGCCTGCATATCTGCTGCTACGGCAGGGGGGAGTTCGTTTTTTTGGTTCTGTCAGCCAGTGGAAATAACTCCGGTGGTAAGGGACGTTAGCATGAACATGGTCTGATTTGATTTAGGAAGTGTCCACGTATGTCATGGTAGTGAAATAGATTTGGTTTGGGGTAAAGAACTTGATGCATATGGTCTGCTGCTATGGCATATATCTAGCAAGATAGTCAACTGAGGTTAGCTTGGAAGCTGATGGCAGAGCATTGACCCAATCATCCTGCTTTTTGGAGACCTCGCTTGAGTTTTGTTTACCCCCAAATAATAATAAAATGGTTACATTTTACTGTTTGGGCACTGGGCTCTCTTCAGTGAATAGCAGCACTGTTGTCAGACCCTCTACAGTCAAATTTCAAATGTTTTGGTCCCATCAGTACTGATATGGGGAACACCTCTAAAAAGTTACATAAGGCAGTGCGTGTAAGATGAGGAAAACTGATTCTCTTCCACTACCACCCAGAGGAGAACTCCCAAGTTATCTGTAGCAAGTTTATTAAGGAGATCAAGAAAGCTTACGAGTGTGGAATTTAATGATGAATCCATTGTTCTGAAGTGTTGATAATCTGAAATCATAAATTACTTTGCACTGATACTGCCTTTAAATAGGAAAAGTTATATAACATTTGACAGAACGGTTGTTTAATCCTAAATTAGCTTTTTAAGGAGCTGTTGAATTGCTGAATAACACTGACACGGAAAATTAGAAATTCTTCTACAATGGGAAAAGATGCAAGAGACTGTGTGGGAGCTTGGAAGTGAAAGGTGAAGGTTAAGACTGATGGTTTGAACTAGGTAGCAGGATTAAGAAGCAGTTGTCTGAGAAGCTGCCCATGCACGGTGTTGGAGCCCATTCACTCGGAACGTGCCCTGTAGTTAATTTTGCAGCCCAGCGGGAGGAGAGGAAGGTTGGCTGTCACTTACCCTGAACACGAGTGCCTCCAAGGTTGAGAACTCCAGCAGGGTGATGAGGAGCAATACAGAAACTGCAGTGTTACTCGTCTGAATCGCAGACCTGTTCAGTCCTTGGCTCAATTTAGGGTGGCCTTGCAGCTTCTGCCGCTTGTGCAGCGCTGACAGTTCCTTGATAGCCGTGCAATTGCAGAGCTGCTCGAGTATGGTATACTCATCTCTTCTGATGGCAGGAGCACTTAGGATGGAGACCATTATTTTTGGATCTCTGTCAGTATACTTTGTCCTTATATACGAAGAAATGAATATGACGAAGTGTGCAACTAGAAAGTAAATAAACCTCCTGAAAGCAGCGTAGGAGTCTGTACAAATTCGAGTATGGAGTTCAGTAGAATGGGTAAAATAGTTGATATATATATAAAAGGTTTTCTTCTCATCTTCTTTTGTGTAACTATGATCAGATTTTTCTACACACACACACAGAGACACCCCTACCCTCCCCCAAGTTTTAAGAAATTAGCCTCAAGTAGCTTTTTTTAATCTGAAAAGTGAACATCTTTTCGAAAGTGCTGTACTTTGGTGGCTTTCCACTGCAGAGGCAAGTTAACAATTGCTTCTCATCTGGTTATTAGTGCTGATCCTACTTGAGTTCAAGTGATGCACACAAAATTTGATCCCCTCAACTTCCAAACAAGGGTTACTTGGGATCTGAGTCACTACAGCTACAGAGGCAGTTTTTGCACATTTACAATCAGTATTCTGTTTTCCAGAAGATAATACAGTCCTTTCCTTTCAGTGTCTTGCCTTTTTAATGTGGTTTTTTTTCATCATTTTTGAATGCGCCCATGTCTAGGGTGTATGACATGATCAACACTGACATCCAAACTGACAGCAGTAGTTTAAGGAGATGGGGATGGCCATAAAGGAAAATGGGAAGCAGAACAATGATGGTGGGGAGTGGAGTTTGCTGGAAGTGTTGAAATGGGGTTGTCTTTCTTTTTTTGGTGGCCAGGAGGAGTGTAGGAGAAGGGGACATTCAGTACTGTACAGCTGTAATCTTCCTGATCCTGTTGATGCTGAGCCATGTCGAGCACTGGTTTGAAACATTAGTGTTTTGGAGTTTTTAATTGTTAGTATACCAACTATGGTGGTTTATAGACTCCTGGCAGATGGTCTGTACATTTCTATCTGATGACACAAGACCATATAGGACTGAACTTTCAGACCAGGCTTCTAGATTTTATACAGGCATAAGAATTTGTCTACTCATATCAGCTTATAGTATCTGAGCTACATCAGGGGAAGTTCAGATTGGACATTAGGAGAAGGTTCTCCACTTGGGTGGTCACTGGAACAGGCTCTCCAGGGTAAGTGGTCACAGCACTAAGGCTGTCAGAGTTCAAGGAGTATCTGGATGATGCTCTTAGTCGTATGGTTCAGTGTTAGGCAGTCCTGAGAGGAGCAGGGAGTTGGACTCGATGATCCATATGGTTCCCTTCCGACTCGACATACTCTACGATTTGCATCAGCCGAAAGAAAAAAAAAAAAAAAAAAAAGCGCATTGCAAACACAAGTAGACATTTAGTCATTAGGCTATTCTACTGAGTTTCTAGTCCTGTACATTTAAACATACCCAAATTGAGTTGGGTGGATATGAACTTGGAAAGGCTAGTTAGTTATCTTTGCTTATATGGCATTGCTACACAATTTATCAAGGTGACGAATACAGGGTATTATTTCTGTGAAGAAATCTTTCAGATCTGTGAAGATGTGAGGATTAGCTTTTACCAGTTGCATTGTAATTTCCAACTTAGTTTGGCTTAATTTTTACATGTAATTCGTATTTCACTAGATGTACTGAATATGAAACTTTTCAACTTCTTCACTGACAGGTTAAGAAAACCCAGAGCCATACTTATGACCTAGCTAAGGGTGTTCCAGATAATGGGAAATGTTCTGATTTGGCTGAGGACCATACCCTCCTTTCGAATTCCCCATATTGGAGAGGATGAGTGAGAAGTTCCTGGCAACTTCTCCAGTTTTTCTCTGTGCAGTCAAGTAGCTTGATATCTCAGTGTCACTTTCAGTAGATAAAAGCATTTACAAATGAGAGGTTTTGTAAACAAAATAGGTAGCTTTTTTTTCTGTAATGGGCTGGATATCGAGTACTCTGTTGATTACAAACATCTGAAAGGATTGGACAGAGTGTTTACTACATGACTAATACACCAAGCAATAAATGGCTTTTTTAGAAACATTTGATGGAAAAAGTAAGCAGTAGTTCGACAACTAAGAAAATGTTAGTAGTAATGATAATAAAACCACCAATGCTAAATAGTAACCCCTCTTTATTTGGGCACATACTATCTACCACTACCTTGCTCGGGAAAATCACAGTGAGATAACATTGCCCTAAGGTAGTAGGGATTCTCAGTCTTTTCCTTGCTAGTAGCCTCTTCTGAAAGCAATTTCAAAATGCTGAAGTCAGTTATTAGAATTAGAAGTCCTTTCAGTTTTGTTTTCCTGAGTCTAAGGATGTTAGTTGCGAGGCTGCAGGTGTCCACGGTGGATTTGTTTATAGTGAAAGGCTAATTGTAACAGGACATACTTAGTGGGAGTGACTGGAAAATGTGTTAAGTCGTAATTGTTTCCTTCTGGTTTCAAATTTAATCTTTGTCCATTTAAAAATTGCCAAAATTAGCCTTATAAAAAAACCTCCCAGCCTACCAAGACTATATGCAGTATCATATCTGTACAAAACTGCTTGAAAGAATTGAGAAAGGAAGGATGAAGTCCATCTTGTTTATCTCAGATGGTGAGAAATCCAATTGCACTGTATCTTGCTCTGCCAACAAAAGTAGTTTGACTAAATTGAAGAGGGTCATAAAACGTGAGGAATGTGACAGATTGATGAGTAGGTTGAAAATGTTTATTCTGTAGAATATGGAGGCTTGGGCATGAAGACCATCATCAATCTGTAAAGCAAATGAGATAACTTGAGAAAAATGTGAGCTGAATGTGGCATAATTTAGTCATAAGAAGTAATTTATGAAGGGTTCTCATTTTTTTCCACGAAATCATTATGTTGGTGTTGGGTTGAATAAATGACTTTCATATCGTGTTGTCAAAGATAGTTGTTGTAACCATTCACTACAAGGATGTGGCTCCTCTGTCCTCATTGTTTCTTATCACTGCCTGAGTATTATTTCAGGATACAGAGAGTGATACTTTCTGTGGAAATTTATCTGTTGTGAGTTTTCTCTGGGAGAGCCAGAAACAGGAGATAAGAAAGACTGAGGGCAAGGTGGGGGTTTGGGAGGGAGGGGAAGGCAGCAATAAACAGAAGAGCGAAAAATTTTGCAGAACCAGATATGATAACCCTTAATGATCTTGTTGTTGTTGTTGTTTGCGGCACTCTGTTCCATGGGGATATTCCAGAGTTTTTGAAGGAGACTAACCTCCTTATTTTTAAAGACAGAGATTTTATACAAGCCCAGATCACCGTTTTAACAGGCTTTTGTGCCCGTGAAATGCACCCTTCCTCTTGCCTACAGGAAAAAAATAGGATACAAACCCCTTAACATAACCTGTTCGTGTAGTGACTAGGGATGTCGCATCAGTAACTGTTTGTGGGACACATGGCTGTATTATTTGTAGCTACTTGAACATTTATCTAAATTGGCTCTATCAGCTAGATGCAAGAAGCTAATTCTAATTGACTGCATTTAATGCAGTGTCACCTGAAGGTGTCTATGTTGCTAAATTTAAACATAAGCAAAATGACTTACATAGCCCAAGAGGAACTCCAGTACATTTCTTTTCTGCTCTGCTTAGCAATTAAAGAGCAAATCTCTCAAGATTAGCCAGGTGCAATATGCTGCTGCTCACTTTCTGTGTAGCATCAGGTATTGGCCGGTGCTGGAGGCTGCATGCCAGATTTCACAGAGCAGCAATATGATCTGCTGTGACAAATCCTGTGAGTTCTCTTGGGGAAGTGGAAAGCTGCTCTGCTTTGAACACTGATGCATTCTCCACAGATTGTGTTTGTGGGTTTAGTGGCATGTCTATTTTTCTACATCCTGCTTCATAGTAGTAACATTTCCCTCTCCAACTGTTGGGTCTAGAAAAATTCTTCCAGTTTTACGTTACCTTGTGTGTCAGCATGGATGCAGCTAGAAGGATGTAAGTATTCAGACGGAAAGCAGCAAGGGCAAGGAGAAACAGAGATACAAATCAATGAGGAGTGCACAGGCAGAGCTATTGAGTTTGCGTGGCTATAGGTAGCCCATTTACTATGTGAAAATGAAGCTGGACTTGCTCAACTATAACAGAAGCTGAGAAGTTAAGCAATGGACTTAAGCTGTGCTTCACCGCTCCATAGTTATTGCCTGAAAACCACTCCAGTTAACTCGTGTCATGTTTTGGAAAGGGTGTCATGTGACATTAGAAATGTCTCCTGGCTACATAACCCCCAAGTGGGAAAGGCAATCCCAGGCCCCAGAACAGGCTGGGGGGCCACCCAGCCAGAAAGCTGCTTTGCAGAAAAGGGCCTGGGGTTCTGGTGGATACCAAGTTGACCATGAGCCAGCAGCGTGCCTGTGTCACCGAGGCAGCGAATGGCATCCTGGGCTACCACGGGAGGACTGTTACCAGCAGGTCAAGGGAGGTGTTCCTTCTCCTCTGCTCAGTGCTTGTGAGGCCACACTTGGAGCCCAGTTCTGGGCTTCTCGGTTCCATACAGATATGGAGGGTGCCTTGTGAAGAGCCGTGAAGGTGATGAAGGGACTGGAGCACCTCACCTATAAGGAAAGGCTGAGAGAGCTGGGACTGTTCAGCCTGGAGAAGCAAAGGCTCAGGGAGGATCTTATCAATGTATATAAATACCTGAAAGGAGGGTACATAAGAAGAGGGAGCCAGGCTTTTTGCACGTGATGCCCAGTGACAGGACCAGAGGCACTGGGCACAAACTGAAACAGAGGAGGTTCTCTCTGAATATCACAAAACATTTTCTTTACTGTGAGGGTGACCAGGCACTGGCACAGGTTGCCTAGAGAGGTTGTGGAGTCTCCATCCTTGCCGATACTCAAAAGCCATCTGTTCCTGGTTCTCAGCAGCCAGCTGTAGGTTGTCCTGCTTGAGCAACAGAGTTGGACCAGGCGACCTCCAGAGGTCCCTGCCAACCTTAACCATTCTGTGATTCTGTGTCCCAGCTAATGGTACTTCTGAGTAGCTAAAAGTTCACCTGAACATTATTTTGGGGTTTTTTTTGAGAAGAGCTGACTGAATTAGTGGCACAACTGCTCCTTTATTAATTTTCTTAAAATCTGTCAGTTCAGAACTTTACTATGGTAACAAAAAATATTAAAATTATCACATCATAGTACCAAAAAACCCCTGTGTTCTATTGCAGCATTGCCATGATGGAACAGAAAATATAATTTCCTTTATGAAAAGGAGGAACCAGACCAAACAAATCAAGAGCAAAGGGGACAACATATTGCAGTATCAGTCAAATCAGTAATGAATAACAAAAGGGAAAGAAGAGCATGTTAGACAATGCAGTGTTGAAGGCTTTCTAGCTCTGAAAAAAAGGAATAGGGACTCCATTTTTAGAAGGATGGCTTTGCAAATCTTTTCTTACAGCAGTTGTCAGGACAGTGCTTCAGTGCTTTCAGAAGTCTCATTGAAAGAGGGAGCAAAGCTTCTTAAAAGAATTGGGGATGGGGATGATGGAAATAATTTCATTCTTTATTTTTATCTAATGTCAATTCAAGGAACTTAGAAGCATAAAGGCAACTGGGGGGATAATTACAAGATGACATGAATGAATCTGTATTAAAGATAAAACTTTCCAGACTGCTTTTATGAGAGGAAGATTCAAATTTGAAGTGTACATTGCTGATACAGCAAATATGATTTTTGTAAAATTTTCTTCCCTTCTTACTTACTCTCCTGTTGCACTGTGGACTTAGTTTCAAAACTTTACTACCCATGCCCATTGCTGACAAGTTCCAATAAAATGAATGCTAAATCAGACACCTGTTTATAAGGGTAAAATGCTGTATTCCATGTCTTGAATCAGTGCTTCCATCAATTGTTTGCAATAATGGGATGAATATTATTCACACTTAGTCTAGTTTTAATTCCAGGATGATGTTCGCAAACCTTAATAGGAAAGGAGGTGGATTTCTTCTTTCCCTTTCTCTCCTACTTCACCCCCCAGCTGAAACCAATTGTGTTTTCAACTCTAAAAATGGAGAAAAATTTTGTTAGAAAAATAATTCATTCTTAGTTGTTATAAGTGCATACACACAGATGTGGGATATGTATTTTAGGGAGTATCTGCCGTTTCACTGTGTCAGCAGCATAATGATCCTATAAAACAAGACAGTCTTATTCCAAATAGTGGGTGTGTGGGTTTTTTGTTTTCTTTTTAAGACTGTGTGGTGGTTTAACCCCGGCCGGCAACCAAGCACCATGCAGCCACTCACTCACTCCCCCTCACCCAAAGGGATGGGGAGGAGAGCTGGAAAGGAATGTAAAACTCAAGGGTTGAGATAAGAACAATTTAATAATAGAAATGTAGTAAAAGTGAAAGAACAAGAATAACAATGATGACAATAAAAGTTGTAATGAAAAGGGGGGCTGTGGGTGGGTGGGTGTAGAATAAAATCCAGAGAGAAAGGAACACGTGGTGCACAATACAACTGCTCAGCACCTGACGACCGATGCCCAGCCAGTCCTGGAGCAACGATCTTCCCACCCCGGCCAATCCTCCAGGTATATATGCCAAGCATGATGCCCCATGGTATGGAATACCTCTTTGGCTAGTTCAGGTCAGCTGTCCTGGCTGTGTCCCCTCCCAGTTCCTTGTGCCCCTCCAGCCTCTTTGCTAGCAAGACCTGAGGAACTGAAAAGTCTCACATCAAAGCCAAAACACAGCACCGCACTAGCTCCTGAGAAGATAAACTCCATCCCCGCTGAAACCAGGACAGACTGGATGCACCGAATGTGAATAATTAAAGTGTAATATTAGCAGTGAAAGGTTGATACAGAGCACAATAAGCATCAGAACAACATGTCTGGGACTGTGTCATCCTTAACTGAAACAACATCATGTGAAAGTCTCACAGCTGTAATTAGCTAACATTTACAGGTGAAAAAAAAAATAATTGTTAAGATTGTCAGCAGAAAGTAAATGAAGTCAGGGTTCACCCAGCAGAGAGTCTGGGTTGAGGTAATTTGGTTTTTGGATGTTGTCACAGCCCTCCTAGAATGAGATCCTTGGAGAATCGCGTGGGATATTTGGGATTGTTGTTTGGTTTTTTGCATGGTTTATGAAAAATCCTGGCTGATTTGTGTGGTGGTTTCAACCATCTACCCATGGTCTGATAGAGTCTCAGAAGTTAAATGTTCGTGGGGGTGACCTAGGACTTTTCCACTTGCTGGTTAAAATTAAGGAACAGGTGAGACCACAGCATATCTTGATCTAGATGTGATCTATTCTAAATGTTCAGAATTGTTGATGAATCAACAGGTACAAGGCAAATACAATGATTGGTACTTTAGGGAATTCCTTGGAATGTTGCCTGGCACCTTGCAGATGTTTTTACTTAGAATTTATGGTTGAAAGAAATGAAAATGTTACTAAGTACTCCTTTTTTCCTTAAAACAAATAACCAACCAAGCAAATGTTTTCCCCAGTCTCTGAGACAGACATTTCTTGTTTGTTGTTGCACTTGATGAATCGAGCTAAACAGAGTAGATCACTGTAATTACTCAGAAGAAATAAAATGTAAATTGCATTATTATTCAAAGACTGTGTTCTAAATCAGTAAATATCTGAAACACCTGCACTGAATCAGGGGTTCCTGTTTAAAAAAAAAGACCCAATACTAGTTACGCAGACTGCCTTCTGTTTGACGTTAGGATATAATCTTTTCCATTATCTGCCTTCTCTGGTGCAAAAATTATTTTAATGTCTGGTTGCATAGGTAAATAATCCCAAAATACTTGTTCTTAGGGTAAGTGATTGTTTTGTTCATTCGGGCAGTGGGTAAGGATGAAACAAGTGCAGATATGTTTGCTTTAAAAAACAAGCAAGCAAGCTCAAAAGCAGCAACAAGAAACCCCCTGAACCCAAAGCCTCTAAAATGCCTACATTTTAGCCTCTTATTTATCCTTAACCTCATCTAATCAGCAGTTCGGATCTCCTCTGAACTCCACCGAACTTAATCTCCTCCTTCATGGGACTGCACAGCATATGGTATATATAGAGATAGATTAAAATAGACTTAAATATAACCATTTAACTTTATTTTCTCTTGTTGATTTTTTTTTTGTTTTAAGGCTATGTGACATAATATTTTCAGTTTTATTTTTAAGACAGCAAAAATAATTTGAAGTTTTATAATTCTGATATTAATGCTCATTACAAAAGATGGAACTGTTTACCATATTTTTTATTAAACCAAAAATTGTTCCACAGGTATTGGGGGAAAGATAGCTTGAGCTTGAGTAATAGTGTCAGCCTTTACTCAGATGCATTTATTTTGCCTGCAAATTCAGAGTCCTGCTTGAGAAGAGTTGGATACTGACATAATTCCTCCAAGAGCCCTACAGACACCCAAATTCTTGTAGCTTTGGGCATAGGCTCACCTGGTCCTTGTCTTGGGGTGTTTCCCAGAATGTAAATTATTCTAAAAATCTGTAAATGAAGCAGGAAGTCTGGGACATTCTGTAGCCTAGGTCGTTGGGTTGGTTGTTTTTTTTTTTTTCACTCTTCTTTTTTTCTCACTTATTTCTTTTACTTCTCCTTCTTTTTTCAAGTACAATAATAGAGTAAAAAACTGGAAAAATATTTTTGCAGGAAACAGTTTCAGGAAACAGGGATCTCAACCCAGTTCATGTAGTTGTTGTTCACTGAAACACTCAGAAAAATTCTGATTTAGAAATTATTATATCTTTAAAGCTGGACAAGTTGTCCACTGATGAATAAACACCCTTGTTAAACTGCTGCTGTGGATGATTAGCCTTTTTGTTAAAAGCTTGAAATGGATTCAGAGTATCAATCTAGCTATTCTTGAGGTCCACCTCTTAATCTAGCAGATGAAGATAGTGTTTTTGTCTTCTTTATCAGTTCCCGTGTATTTATGGAGATCAAGATTTTCTGTAACCGACTAGGTCATTGGTAATTGATTTATGAAGTAAGGCTTTTTTTTCAGCCTAGAAGTGTCCCTGTGGCTCTCTTTCAGTGCACCTTCTCTGTACTATCAGAACTTAACACATTCAGCATGTGTTTGGCATTGAGATTATTAACTGTCTTTTCACTGTCATTTTAGTTCAAGGTTTTGTCTATGTTCTTTCCCATTAAACGGAAAATTTCACATCTGTGTATACCTGGTAATTTTATATCCATTTAGTGTGTACCATGGTGACTTCCTAGATCCATTTTCGCAACGTTTCATTGCAGGTGAAGGTGCGTCCTCTTAGAGAAGAGCACCAACATTACTACTGCTTTCAGCTCAGGAAAATTGTACTTCTGTATTCTGTTTCTTATTTAATATAAAATGTTACCTTGATAGACACATAATTACTCTAATTATTTTATCAATAGAGCATTTGCAGGGGTTATTCTTTCTATTCAGCCTACTTAGTATCTTAAGAACAGTTCTCAGTAATTTCACGTGCACAGTACAATTAAATCTGCTATCCAGGGAAGAATTCTAAGTGGCTTTTTAACTTGTGCATATCAATTTATACAGCTATTTTTGGTTTTTATTGATTGATCTATCATATAGAACAGGTATGCTGCACTGAGATTGCTTTGCATTACAATTGCAGGTAGGGATTTAGATCTACATTCAGGATTACCTCAGGGTGTGAAGGCAGGCAGCCTTTACTATGAGAATATGTTTGACTATCTGTCCTGTCTTTGGGGGGATTAACGTTATACATCATTCTTCCTATGCTAGTAATTTTTGGTATTTAAGTTCTTCTGTGGATCAGGCACACTCCCGCCCTGCCTGTAATGTAGCTTAGTCCTGCACATACTTGACTGCTTACGTCTGTAAGGTTTAAATAAATACATCTTTTAGTAAAAGTAGTAAAGTGAGTTTTGTATAATTTTTAATTTGTAAACTGGGACTGCTATGCAAATAGAAGTTATTGGTATTCACATTTTCTAAGTTTGAAAAGTAATCCATCCCCTTTTTGTAAGGGGTTTAGGTCTAAGTATAATAAAGTTGTTTTAAAAAGTCCATATATCCATTCTCTGGAGGACATTCAATTACTCAATGACACTGAAATCACTGAAATCAAATTGTGGGTGTTAACTTTAATCCAGTAATTTAAACTATGAGAGTTCTAAACCTGGTCCCATTCTATATCCTGAATTGCTGTGTTAACCAAATAAATAAAAAGAAAGAAACAAACAACAGCAACAACAAAACAACAAAAAACCAACCAAAAAAAAAAAGGCAAAAGCCCTTTAAGGCTGTATTTCCCATTTTCTGTAGTTATAAATGAGACAGGTAACATAGTCGCTACATAATTCTGGAGGACAATCTGTTTCCACAGATCAGAGCCCATACCTATTCATAACCAGATACATAATGCAATTTCAAACAATGAAATTTCAAATATTTAGTTTTTTTCAGAGGATTTGTAGACTGTCAGGTATGTATGTTCTCATTCCAAGTCATCAGTTTTGATTCATACTTTTGAATGTATCTTAGCTTTCCTGAACAACCTTTTTAAATCAAAGGAACCCTCATTTTGGCAAACGTTCACAGCGGAAAGAGATGGTATTAAGGTCTCGCAGAATTTTGCTGTGTATTTCATTTTAATGGCTAGATGAAGCTATGGTTGAAGCATGTATTTTGAGCATATATTTTCCTATACACTTTATGGAGAAAATGATGACAGTATGTATTCCCGTAACCTTAGTCCCTTAAATTTTGTGTTTGAAATCAGAGATTACTTTCATCGTGGTGTTGCTAATTTGTAGTCTACTCTGAAATCTCTGCATCTCCCAAACAGCTCAGGAGTACCCTTTTCCCTTCACTTTTTTTTGCTAATGAATGTGTAAGTTTTTTCAGGTGTTGATCATTCACTGACCTTTTTTTCTTAAAGCATTAGAAACATTTTCAGTAATTAATTAATGTGAGGAGATCACTGCCAGAGCCTGATAGTGACATTTGACCTTGCTAGAAAGAATGAGGGAAGAGAGTAATAAATGCAGTAACAAATGTTTTCATAATGATGGGTTTCTTTGAAATGTTTATTCTGGTCTTTTTGTAGACAACTGTTTTGTTTGTCCTTGTGAATAAATTAATCGAAGTAAATGATCTAATACTTTCAGATTTTTATTTTTTACTAGTTGCACTAGATAACCTAATGAAAACCTGTTTTTAAAGAGGAGGATATGGCTCTTAAGGTTTGTTCTTAACTTGTTGTTTACTTCATTTTTCATTTAGGTGCACAATGTAATAGATAGACACTGAAATGATACATTTTTAGCAAAGTAGATGAGCTAGTGTATTTTGGATTATTCAGGTCCTGTTGGAGACACGTGATTTTGGTTTTGTATATGGCTGGCAGCAATGAAGCATTGACATAACTCGTAGACCAACAGGCCTGTGTTGGTTAAAGGGCTGTCCTCTTCTCAAACTGCATGCATCATTTTGCAGTGTGTCCTTTCTCCCCCAAGAGATTTTTTTGCTATTGAGTATTATCAGTCCAGGTGGTTCCAAGTGTGAGACGTGACTTTTTATGATGATGTTTTCCAAGTGTTTCCCCTGTCTCCACAACTGTAGCAATTTCAGCTTTGACATTAGTTTCCAGCCTTTGGTCGGTTTAAACTGCTGTTGGAGGTTGTTGGTGAGCTGCGCATTAAACACTGTTTTGCAAGCTTGTTTGTAGGATGGTGGCTGGCACAGTGGAATCCATGTGGTAAAGCATTATTAAACTCTCTCTCTGCCTTCCAACTTGCCTTACATTTGGCATTTTTAAAACTTGCCATAAAATAATCTTGTGATAGTGACAGATTAGTTTTTTTCAGCAAGAGTTTCTAAATATGACATTGGTTTTGGTCACCAAAAGAAGAGTATCTTCAATACCAAAGGATAAAACAAACACTGAAACCAGCTACAGTAAATCATTCCAAAGAAGTTTTCTATAGAAAACTTACAGGTTCACATTCTTGTCTGAGAAAAATAACTATCATCATACAACTGTCACCACAAACAGTGAATCCAGAATAGTTTACACAGTTTAGGAAAATTTTGTTTCTGGTGAAAAAGAAATTTACCATGAGAACAGTCGGGCAGTGGATCAGGTTGCCCAGAGAAGTTGAGCAGCCTCCATCCTTTGGAGTTTCCAAGACCCAGATGGATAAAGCCCTGAGCAACCTAGTCTGATTTCACAGCTGACCCTGCTTTGAGCAGGAGGTTGGCTTGCATGACTTTCTGAGGCCCCTTCCAACCTCATTTAGACTTTGATTCTGTGGAAGTCAGACATGGTCACCTGCTGCTACTGAAAATGAAGTAATTGTGTGGTAGCACATGCAGTGCTCTCTTAATCAGTTGCACCTTCTACAAGGATAGCTGAAGTGGGAGCAGGACACAAGGAAGAGGAACATGGGAAAGCCAAAGAAAGAAGACATAGTGCTTAGTGCAGGAAACCTTTCATCCCTGAATGCTTAGGTTTTTCTAGTTGTCATCTGATGTCAGGAAAGTTTGATGGCCCTGAAATGCTGATGTTCATCAGGCAAAAACATAGGGAGTTTGTTGATTCCCAGCTTGTGAAAGGATGGATTATCTGGTCAGAGGTCAAGGTGTATCTTTGCAGTTCTCTGGAGAAGAAGTGTCCTGTACTTGAAACAAGTAGGAATTGAGATACATCTAGGGGAAGATGATAGATTTCTAGATATTAAGAAGAGATGTACTGAGCTCAAAGAGCTTGCTGCAGAATGCTATCCAGAAAACCAAGAGAGGAGGAAAGGCCTGGAAAACCAACAAACTCACTCTTGATAAGTATAGAGTTACTTTCTGAGATCTTTAGTTACTGTTTTTAGCAATTCTCGTTTAGTTTTGCTCGTGTGCAGTGCTCACAGTTTACTTTTATTACCCACCCAATCTAACACTAAGCATTTCTCTTGTAAACAAAAGAGTAGTTGGAGCCCAGGCTATAGAATATTTAGAATTGTGTAAAACTTTACTTAATTTCCCTTGACATGAATGGCAGTATGCATAAGAGTTCTTTAAAAGAAATGGCTTTCACGTTCTTCTATTTACATACCTAAGGCCATCTGCATAGGCAATGAAGAATTCCCAGGGGTTTGGTCGTGGGTTTTTGCTTTTTGTTTCTGTCAATCGCTGTTGCCTTATTTTTAGTGCAGTTGTTACTACTTTTAGTATAGTGTCTGTGGTAGCCCTGGTGTAGTAGGATATTAAGAGTGACAAGAGGGAAAAAGGGCACATTGATTTCCCCTCCACCCCCGACCCCAACAGCTGTTGGGGGTGCTGGGAGAATTTTGTGAGTAGGAGGGGTGGCCTCAGAAGGAGTCCCCATAAGCTGAAAGAGCAGCTCTGCTTTCTCATCTCCTGACGGTATGGGAGATGCCAGCTGCCACTGTGCATGGGGTGGTACGTAGCCCCTTGACTTGCTCCATCCTGTAACTTGAGTGCTTGTGTACTTCGTGAATGTAAAGGTACTTCTGTGTTTGCTGGCAGACCACTTTGTGTTTCTGAATAGATGAAACTACCATAGAAGTTCTTAGTTATTGGGGGATTAATAAAATCTGCTATAGATGTCTTGATATCTAGTCTTAAGTCTTTGCTCAGGCTTCACTTTTGCCACTTAGTCTGTGTCTATGCTTCATAAGGGCTTTCTATTTTTAGTACAATTCCTACCTACCTGAGGCTTTTCAAAGTATTTCGGTACCTGAGACAGTGAGATCAATCAAGTAGGCAAAGATGCTTTAGCAGCTGTGTGTTACACTTAGCTTCTCAAGGTAGCAAGTGTCTCATCAATTTGTTAGAAACGTCTGGTGTGATGTCTAACGTGCTGTCCTTTACAAGGGAAGGGAAAATAACGTCTTAAAATTTGCAATTTGAATAAAGTGTTTTCATTGATGAAATGAGGAAATATTTGATGTTTGAGAGTTTTCTGTTGCATATTAAAGAGTTTAAGTGCCATGGGCTTGAGTGGTGCTTACATTTGTTCTAAAAGCTGAATCTTTTGATGTAGTACCATGCACCTCAGAAGCCTTGGCTGGACTTCCCTAGCAGTTGTGGGAAAGGACTTTCAAGTTTCTCGCAAAACAGAAGAATGACTTCAAAATATTTTTTTTAAAGCACATTAATGAGAGAGATTGACTTTCAGTTGGTTGAATTCCACGTCACGTAATGATCATTATCTCTGGTGACCTGAGAAGTATTTTAACTTTTAAACACTTCAGGTGTTTAAAACTGAATGGGCTGAATCCTTGAGAGTTCTGGTGCTAGGGAAGGCTAAATGAGTAAAGTCTGTATTTGGAAATGGCTGCTTCTGTAAGTGCTGGATAGTGGCATAATAATACCCTCAGTCGTCTTCATTCCGTTACAGCAGATTGCTGTGGGTAGTGAATGCAGCCCTGATATGCAGAGGTGGGAAGCTACATCTTAGCAGCCATCTTGTCCTTCTTTTCTCCATTCTCGTTTGTCTTTGAAAATATTACGGACCCATGTTTTAGAGCCCCTGAAAAAGTGAGCAAGTGAGTGTGCTGTTGGAATAACACACATACCTCTGGGCAATGCTTTCCCTCTCTTTCCTTATCTTTTTTTTTTATTTATTTTAAAAACAACAACAAGAAAATCAAACAAAAACCCTAGACAGAAACCAAATACATGGGAGCAACCAGTACTTTAGTCTGGAACAGGGTGAGCTGGGAACGAGGGGAGAGTACTTTTGACACCTGGCAAATCTGAACTTGAAAACCTTGAAAACAACATTTTGAATCTAATTCAGTAGATTGGCTTGCTGGAAGAAACAATAGAATAGATATTTATAAACTGTTAAATACAGAATAAAGTACAACTGCTTTTTTTTACCACCTACTGGGTTATAAAAGTTGAATACTTCATACCAGTGAATTAGAAGACTTAAATACCTTTCAAAGTATGAGTTAGTGGGTTTTGTCACTAAATTCTCTGCTCTCTATACTCTTGTGTTTCTACCTGAATTATTTACAGGTTGCTTATTTCAGTGTTTCAAGGTTATTTCCTTGTTGTTCCATGCTTCACTTTTTCATATGCATTGCTTGTGCTTTTTTATCTGATGACTTTGTCTTTCAAAATATGAAGTTACATGATACAAAACACATCCCCACACGGATGAAGGAGCAGAGAGGCATGACGGCAGGCAGGAAACCCCAGTATCTCAGTGAAAGGATCCTCTGCTGTAGCCCATCCCAGGGCTGCCCAGTTGGCCTCGTGGCCTGGGGTTGACCCCCATTGCTGTGAGTCAATGGGAGCAGCTCTGGAGCACCCCGTGGAGTGTGTGTGTGGGGTCACTGCCCAGGGCTATGGGGCACATGATGGGTTACAAGGGAAGGGCATTTCAAGGTGGTTGTAGCTGGCGAGTAGGTTCCTTGGGGGCCAGGTATGTGTGTGCTGAGCACCTGAAGGAGTCAGCTGCTGGAGTGACCAGAGGGTCCAGGACAAATGCCAGAGAGTGAGGTTTGGGAGGGTTGGGGGTGTCTATGTGTGAAGCCACTGGAGACTGGGGGTTCAGAAGCGAGTTACTGGGCAGACTAAGTATCTCAGGGCAGTTACTGGAGGGAATGTGCAGTGTGTTTCCCACTCATGGACCTTCATCCTGATCTGTTAGAGAGGGAGACAAGGTGAGGCTGTTGGTGATGCTCATCTTTCCAGTTGACAGTTTACAACACAGAGAGGCCAGTGAGGCAGCCATGCTGCTGTCTGTAGGCGTCAGCATGGCATTTTCACAACCGTGTGAATTTGATGCAGGTTCGCCTGGTAGCTACTTGTCCTTTCTCTGCAGGGCTCCTTTCTCTTCTTCTGTTGCTTGTTCATTATTGTGTAATTAGTTCCCTGTCAGTCTGGCATCCAGCAGTTGTCTGTATGGGATCTGGTCCAGTCCCTTTTTTTCCCTCCCCACACCATGTTGGATTCTAACACCATTTTTGTTGTGCCTGCACTCAACACAAGCTACAGGTTTAATAACCACATTTGATCGTCTAGGCGTTGGGAGTAATAGCAGATGGGGTTGGGAATTGCACTTCAAAATATCTTTCTTTTGTGAAAGTTACCATTGACAACTAGTCAGTATTGTTTTCTGAAGATTTTTATATATTTTTAGGTTTATATAGGCCATGTTCCTCTAGTTTATGGTGATGTGAGATGGTAGAGGGGTCACTTTCATTCTGTTTGAATCATGCAGGGGCCTCTTTCACTGCAGTTACAGCCATGCTGATTTCTAAGGGGAAAGTAAAAAATCCTTTTGGGTTGCTGTATCTGCTCTGCTCCAAAATACTGCCTCTTGAGGTCTCTAGCTTGTTTAGTGAGCTCGAGATACATGGTTTTGTCCCTATTCCTGTCCTTCAGAAGCGCAGTGCAGAATTTGCAGAAAAGATATATGTTCACAGGAAAAGTAATTCAGGCAAACTGTCTATCAAGGAAAAGGCCAGATGTCTTTTTGTTTTTTTTTTTAATGCAACAATATCAGAAATATGTTTGTTGTTCAGCTGTTATGTGAGACAGTAGAATCAAAGTTATTGGTTATCACATTGAAGATATTCAAGACAGTAAAGCTGATTGTAATCGAAAGCATATTTATATTAAATGGCAAATATGCTCATTTTTAATATACAGAAAAGCATTCATTAGAAAAAAGTAATTTATTTCTTTTGAATTGAATGCAGTGTAAGTTTAATTTTCAGAACATTGCCTGGGGCAATGGTTTGGCATTTTCTTGAAACTGATCTGATTAGTTCTCAGAATTATGCTGAGAAATGTCACTTACTATGGAAAATACCTTTTTAACCAGTGAATCTCAGAAAAGAAAAATTATTTTTTCTTTTTTTTTTCCCCCACAAATTGCTTTGTGCATTTCAGTGGCAAGGGCGACAGTTAGCTCTAATTGTGTATTGAGCTTGTTTTTATATAATCATGGAATCAATTCAGAATCTTAACAGAAAAATGATATGGATTGAACCAAGTCCATTGTGCTATTTTTGTGAAGGTGACCTTAAAGAGTAAGTGTAAAGGCTTTTAAGTTGAAAATTTCGATACTCTTCTGCTGTAATTCTTAAGATATGAAGCTCAAAATTGCCTGTGTAATGCCTCCCTTACATGTAACAGGCTTTTTCATCTGAATTAGTGGCAAAGATGCATTGTATATGCTCAGACATGGGTTTTGACTGAGTGAATAAATATAATAAGGTTACGTAATATAATTTACAGAACTTGCTAATACAAGTTTTTTTGCCTATACCATCATTCAGTACTATGAAGATTTCAGTGGACTTACTAGATCTTACCAGATAGTGAAACACTGTTTTAAAGTACGATATTCAAAACAGTATGGTTAAACAGCTGGTAAGATTTCCAGAGCTTAAAAACAAACTTTGGTCAGATATCATATGGTGCAAAGCTTAGGTTTCTGCCAAAAGCACCATTTCCACATCTGAATCAAGATCTGTGCTTGTTGTATACAGCAAGGAGAGCAGAACACGTTGTCTGGAGGATGATCATTTTCAGCACTGTAGTGGCTTTAATGATTAGGTTTATCACTTCAGACTATTTTGCCTTCTTCATTAAAAAACATAAAATAAAGAATGCACATATTTTAAAAGCTTAAGATTGCTTATGATATTTATTATTTAAATTCTCCCTTGTATCTTCATTTTTGAATTAAAAATAAGCAGGGATTTGGACCTCCTCACTAGATGACTTCAGTAGAATAGTTTACTGTCAATTTCAATGCAGCTTACTCTCTAATTAGAGGATTTTTTATGTGACAATAAAGTTGATATATTTTATTGCATTTATCCAGTTGTATTCTCTTGTAATGTTTAATATTGTTATTGTAAACAAAGCACTATTTTCAGGGACTTTATCCATTAAAAAGAGAGCAGAAGGCCAGTTTTTATTCCTGCACATTCTGGAAAATGTCATCTGCACTTCCTATTATAAAAAGTATTCCTATTGAAGAAGAATCCTTTGCAGAGAAAGTAAGTTGCAGTTGACTGGTGTGCATAGTGCAGGTTGCGGCACAGAACAGGGTCTCTGCTAGAAATGAGGAGAGCTCCTTTAAAATGGTTAGAACAACTTTGGACTTACTCTGAAGTGACCTCAACCTTGCGCTATGCTTGTTGCTAACATTGATTTAAATGTTCATAGGTTAATGCATACGTAAGTAGTTGGATGTGTGAATTGATGTATCTAAAATCCATTCTGACCCCTATTATCTGAAATGCCTGTGGCTTTACCATTAAAAAAAAAAACACCACAAAGTATCTTTAGCATTCAGACACTTTGTGACAGAGGTCAGTATCTTTTCTTCTTCCGTTAATTCCCAGATTTACAGATAGGGAAATGGAGGGAAGAAGAGAAAAAATGATTCACCCAAGGTGAATTAAAAAGGGCAGTGATAGGACCCAGGTCTCGTAGGTCCCAGTCATACGACCTTCCTTATTCTTAATCAAATTCCCTTTCAAGCAATGTTTGTTTTAATTAAACAGAACTAGTCCTATCTCTAAGCTTCATTAAGATGTCATTAAGAAACTAGGAGATGAGAAAAGGATGTCAGAGTTGCTTCAGCAGGACCTTAAATTCTGTTCATAAGCCATAATGTAATTTAATATTCCAGTTTATTTAATTGTTAAGGACAATGGCTTCTACTGAACCCTTCTGAAATATAAAAATACTAGTTGTGTTGTAAAAGAGCTTCCAAATTAATAATAATAAAAAAAAAATCAGTTGAATGACTCATCTCCCCTTAAACATTTTTGGGGTCTGAAAACAACAAAACAGTTTTAATTTTGGGGGGAAAATTGTTTAAATGCAGTACTTGATAGCTTAGAAAAATCATACA
Organism: Ibycter americanus; assembly: GCA_035590275.1. NCBI lineage: Eukaryota > Metazoa > Chordata > Aves > Falconiformes > Falconidae > Ibycter > Ibycter americanus. The sequence goes on along the minus strand of JAVJGI010000040.1, from coordinate 83,358,104 downwards.
TGTGTGACTGAAGTTTAGCTAGATGGAAGCTAGCATTTGGGACAATTAGAAAATAATAAGTTTTCAGGTGCTTTCTTTTGATGATAAATATATCGTTATTATCATCCTGAAAGAATCAAGTGACATATATTGGCTTTGTGTGATGTTGTGCTTTGGTTTGGGTTATTTTTTGGATTTGTTTTTTGTTTAAACATAATCAAGTTTATAGTTTCAGGCTTTCATCCACAAGCAGAGGTCTAAAGACATTTCAGATAATTGTAAGGCTGTGGGGGCTGCATCTTTTAAAGGAAGAAAAGGAAAAAATGTATTGCTGGGAGGCTGTTTAAAACCAAGTGGTTGGAAACTGTTGACTCTTTCTCAGAAGTGAATCTGCAGCACCATATGTGAACATTTTAATATAGTCTTTTTGATTACACCATGTTTTAAAATTTGGAGCATATGGTTGTGTGTTGGGATGACTAATCAATGTCCACTAGGTTTTTACAACACAACACTCACAGGAGCAGGAGCTGCCTCCACCATTGTGACTCTTTTTTTTTTTTTCTTCTTTTTTAAAGTAATGGTAATGGAAAACTACCAGTGCTAGGAGGTGATGGCAGGGTGGGCGCTAAGCAAGCATTTTGCCCTGAGGTTCATGTATTTCAAATTGCCTGTGGTCCCTGTGAAGTTTGTGAAGGAACTAAAGTTAAAGCTGTCTCCTTAATTTCTTTTGAAATTACTTTTCCAGCTGCCTTTAATCATCTGAGAGGTGGAGTACAGAGTATGTGTCCTGGAAGTACATTGTTTTGTTTCTTTGATTTGGTTTGTTTTTCTCTGGAGATGGAGCACAGCCAGTGTTATCGTTGTTAAACAGTCTCACCAATATGCTTTGTCCCTGGCCAGTTCCTTCCCTGTTCCTATCAGGGATAAACCAGCTTTCATCTGCTTCTGCTCACTGCTTGTGCTATCTGCAGAGCTCTTCTTTTGAGGCATTTCTTTTATGTCTTTGGTAATCTGGGGTCTAAGCAGTTGGCCTTGTTAGTTTCCAACACCACTAAATTGAGCTAGGGACTAAGGGAAGGGCTAACAGTTCAAATCCAAGCATGGCTGTGATAAACCCTACATTGCTTTAAAAAAGAAAACCAAACAAAACCACCCCAAACACTTTTTCTAACATTCGCTTCAGCATGGTGCTTTAGGAAGAGATGACTCGAGGGACTGCGTCTTCTTTTCTTCCCCTTCACTTTCCTATGTTGTCTTGGCATTTTCCCTCTCAGCTTTCTGAATTTGCAGGTTGGTTGTATTTAAGCAGCATCTTACACCCACCCCCCACTCCCCCACCCCCTTTTTTATTTTATTTTTTATTATTCGCTCTAAAGAGAAGATATACATTTGTTACATACACAGTAAAACCCAATGAAGTGATACAAACCGCTGGATGCAACAATGTAACCCTCCCTAACAATGGCACTTGCACCCAAAATGTGCTCTGTTTGCTTGGCCAGCATCAGCCATGTTTGAGCAGGCTTCAGCTGTGTTTAAAATACAACCTGCACTGTGGTTCCTGGATGGAGCCAACAGGCTCTGTTGTTCCGGTCAGAAAACGTGCAAAAATTAGAAATCTGTGTAGTTTAAGAAGTGCAAAAATTATTTTGGACTCTTTCCATGTTTTTTTCAGAATTTAGGCTCATTTGGATTCAGTGTTCTGAATCCAAATGAAGCAGATTCCCATGAACAGATTCACACAGAGTGACGATGGGGAGTTGTTAATGCAGGTGAAGGGTGAGCTCTTACTTAGGCTTCCATTTAGTTTCACTTGAGCTGATCCCTTTAGGAAGAGATTTCATCAGCTTCACTGCTCTCTAGGAAGAAGCATGAAGTCCTAGTCGTAGGCGGAAAACTGGGCTACAGTATGATTAGAGAATGACGTGGAAGCAGAGTGACCCAGTCTACCACAGGATATTTGGAATATGAAAGCCTGGGATGCCAGCTCTCTTTTTCTTCCAAAGAACTTGCAATTTATTCATCCAGATGGGTTTAGCATGCAGAGAAAAGAAATGCCACAGGAGAAAGACTTCATAGGCATGGGTCTTAACTCCGTAATTCACTGATATTTTGCTACTGAAAGCCATTTATTTTCCATTGCTGTGCTGAGAAAAGCACGCTTGCAGTGTTCTCACCATCTTTTTGGTTCTAGCAGAGAACCTGTGCCCTGATGCCTTTTGAAAACTTGCACAGCTCTTATTTTTAAGACCAATATCTCTAAGGTTTTCATAGTGTTTTGATCATGAAAGCAGATGCTAGAGTAAACGTGCTAGCGTGTTGATTCAAGGAGAGTTGTAGCCTCCAGTAACTATTCCCTCCCAGCTGTTTTTGGGGACCTGCTTTTCTTTTTGAGGAATTCAAGTGTGGTCCTGCAGCTTCACAAGAGTAAGCTGCCACCTGTCAAGGTACTTGTGAGATCTGGGACACCGATACTGCAGTTTCCCCAACCACTGTCGTCTTAACCTGTAGTTGCTCGGATGAGATGGCTCCCTGATCTGCAGGTGAGGGAGGCTCCTCGTAGTCCTTTCCTGCAGCCTCCTTCCTGCTGTGGAATTGTGAAATGCGAAGACCTTCGCACCTTTGCATTTGCCAATCTATACCTAGTTGAATTTGCCTGATCCACGGGAAGAAGCAGCCTGCAATGAAGGGCTGCCATGAGTCTATGTCATGTAAGGGTCAAAGGGTATGGATGACTATGTAACGAGGGTTCTAAAGTAAACATGCACACATGTATGCATATGTATGTGCATATAAGCATGTATGTAATATGTAGGGTGTATTTACATCTATGTGTCCAGTTTTTTTAAACTTGAAAGCTTGCATGGTGAATACGTATGCTTCCCCTTTAGTCATCCATCTTCCATCTTAATGATTGTATTTTCACACTTGCTAGTGTTTCCAGGAGCAAGCTGTATATTATAACTATAAAACTGAAGCCATGAAAAAGAAGGAATATTTCTCATTACATTGTTCTGCCTTCTGAAAGATGAAAGTAACATTCCCATCACTTCCTTCTTAAACATTAGGTGTACAGTTCTCTTAGGATTTTCTGCTATTGGAGATTCAAAGGTAAGAGTGATATCAATGCCAGCAACACTCAGGTGTTGACCTGCAGATATGTGGCATCTTAGTTTTCTGTTGTTTCATTTCCCATTGATTTCCCCTGTAGTTATTTTCAGTCTTAACTGCTACTGAAAGCTAGACAAAATAATATTGGATGCATAACTATATGCAATAGTTATGAAAAAGTATTCTTTGTCTCTGGTTAAGGTTTTGCTCTCTGTCTTAAAGCATTTTCCATTTCTGATCGGAAACTTTTTAAAAGATAAGCAACGCAGGAGAAGTTTAAGACTTCTTAATGCTTCAGCAGTAAAGACTTGTTATCAAGTGTCTTCCACTGATATAACAGCTTTGAAAATAAATTTAGTATTTAATGTGAATATTTCTTCAAATATTAATATTCTAAGTTAGTATTTGACCTTATGCAAAAGTATAAAAATTATGATAAAGGATCTGCTTTAGCTGACTGATTATACTGCCCTCATTCACACATGTAGTTTGATTGACTTCGTTGGTGCTTCTCATTTGACGAGGTCCTCTACAATTCTAGCTGAACAGTACCAAACTGATGGTATTATATATTTCAAATCTTTTGCTTACATGTATTATTTAAAACAAACAAACCAAACCCCACTTCTTTTTTCCTTTACCTTTATTTAAAACTTCCATATTTTTGCTTAAAGTAATTACAGTTCCTTTTTCTGAAAAGCATAAACAGGTGAAGAAACTAATATAGAAGCATTCAAGTATGGTGTTAGCTGTTCAAGTTGAATTTGAAGGCTGCTCTCTTGGGATCTATGCAAGAAACAACTGCTATGTTAATGTGTACTTAATTGTTATTGTATATTTCCATATAATGAAATATAAAAGGGGATGCTAACTTTGTTCCAGGTCTAATATTACGTAATAAATTGAGCAAACTAATCGGCTAGTGTGTGGAAGTATCCCATCTTACTTAATCATGTAAATGGGTGTGTTTTATTGTAGTTGAAGTAGAGTTACTGTAATTCTTTATATGCATGTACTTAAATTAAAATGCCATGTGTTATAATTTGCTGGTGGTATGAACTGGAAAAAAAGATGCCTTAAGGTTTCTAAAACCTGGCTTATGAGTGTAGTGATCATTTCAAGAAGTTCTATATAAAATTGCTTGGTCTTTTTGTCATGCATTTTCCATTTAAGTCAGTGGAAGTTGTATAGCTAAAATCATACTGAATTCATTGCAAATCTAGGGCATGCTTAAGGGGCACTTCATCTGAGCAAAGAAATCATTGCTTTGACTGTGGCTATGTTAAGTGAGAGATGGAAGTGAATAGCTTTTAGTTTATTGCTCATTTGAAAGCTGGAGGGGAAAATGGCCTTTGTCTACCTGCCAAACTCTTCCCCTCCCCTGCCCAGACTTCCTAAAAATACTCATTTGAAATCTGGCAGCAGTTACCTTTGATTTCTTTCAGTAGCTTTTCCAATTTTTTTTTTTTTTTTCAGCACTTCTTTTTTTTCTCTCTTTTGTTCCTGTAATAAATTTGGTCTCTTTTTAAAATGTTACAGGTAAAACCTACCTAATGTGGTTTGAAATGGGCCCCAAAGAAAAATCCACTTAACAGTAATTTGATACTTAATGCAAAGTCTGATCACCAAGATGTACTCTTGAGTTGCTGAGTCTTTCTCTGTTTATTGATACGTGAACTGGTTAGGTTTGTTCAGGTAAAAAAATAAATAATAATGCTACCTTTTTGTATGTGCTATAATGACATCTTATTGCAGATGCAGTCTAAGTGTGTGTCATAATGTTGAAAAACAGTAATTGCAGTTTGTAGCAAATTTGTGATCTGTAAATCTGTGGATATGACACCTTATTGTTATGTAATTAAATGAGGAAAATTAAATTATGAACTTCAACAACTACTTTTAATGCATTAGTTAGTTGTGTTTTCTCTGAGATCAGCATAGAGGACAGAAAATATTTTTTGTTTTCATGGCAGACCATTAAATAACACAAGCTTTTCTTAATAGAAATAATCATGGGTTTATTGTCATTTTGCATTTATTCTACTTTTAATCTCATTTAATTGGAATTGTTTGAGCTCCTGATACCAGCACAGATATCAAGTAGGCAATTCTTGGAGACCTTAAGAGATTTGTTTTTATGAGGGGAATGAAAGAATCAGTCTCTCTCTTTTTTTTTTTTTTTTTTTCCCCTTCAAAGCTGTATTATGATAAAGCACTTTCCATACTCAGGAGTTCGAATTAAGTGTATCGCTAACTAAATGTGAAATCTTGCAATGTCCTGCAACTCACTGCAGGAGCCACAATTATTGGCATCTCAGACAAATCATCTTCTTGTCCTTTTCCTGTTCTGCTTCCTTTAGGAGTGGTAAAGAAATGCATACTTCAGGTTTGTGCCGCAGAATTGGTATAATCCACATGGCACTCCCTGGTTAAAACTATACAAATAAAGTGGATAGCAATTTGGAGATTGGTGTAACATTCTTTGCCTTATGGGTTATATCTTTGTCATGTTTGGGCAGAATCCTCCTTGCAATGATATTACAGAGAGCCCTGTAAACCAGAGTCATGTAAAAACATAAAAATCTGGTTTTGGCTAACATGACATCTCTTCTCCCATTCTTTTTCCTTTGAGGGCCCTCTCAGCTAAGTTCTGATGTTGTTTTAGCTATTGCAGTTTTATGTCCATCTCCATCTAAATTACAACAACCCCTTAGTAAACACTTAAATTCCAAGGATAAGAAATAAGTAAGATGTACTCTTTGCGACTGCTGATTTTCTTACATTAAAATGCTGACCAGTGAAATAGAAAGTTGTAGCAACATAATGATTTCTGTTTGAGAAGATGATGCTATAGCTAATGCTGCTGCCAGATAAATGTCATTAGAGTATGAGGCATTTTTCAAAAACAAATGTCAGGTCACAGCTGACGTGCATATTGATCCAATAAATTATTTCTTCATGAGCATGGAAGGTGCTTATTTTTACAGTAAGGGTAAGCACGTTAAGATGATGGTTACTTAGGAGAGCTAATGTCTCTTTTTCCCTTAGTGATTAAAGAGCATGGACTAAAGTTGTGTGGTTGCCAGACCCAGGAGTGACCATTTGTACCCCTACGCAGTGGAACCTTGTGTTGACAATGCATACATGATGGGAGAATTTGGGTATGTGTGTAGGTTCAGAGGTCATGCTCAAAATGCAGTGTAAATGTAGCAAAAGACTTATCTATGATAAAAATATGTGCCTTACATATGAAATGACATCTTCTGCTGGCAGCGGGGAAGAAAACAGAATGGTGGTGTAGGTTTGGCGGTTTTCACGAAGGTCAGAGGTCTGATTAAAAGCTGCTAGCTTGTGGTTTATATACCTCTGTGATGATACTTCATGATTAATATGCATTACAAAGTACTGTTTGAAATAATAGTGGTACAGAACTGACAGTCTTGTTTGAAAGAAAATTACTGGATTACTTCCAGTGATTTCATAATCTGATAAATTTGAGTTAGGGGGGTGGTGGAGTAGCTTGCTTTATCATGTCTTAAAATACCTTTAAGGCCCTCTCCGTGTTATAGATAAGACATTTTAAAGGAAGGATTGCAAGGCAAGGGTTGTCTTCCTAGCAAAGCAGCTATATTTCCTATTAGTTCACTTAAGTGTTTTCAGAGATATCCTTCATGCAGTTTCAAGTAAACTTCAAAAAAAGAAGGGTAGAAGTTTTCCAGGTCACTATGTAAGAATGATGTGTGTATGAATTATTTTACAGGACCTTAGTTTGCAGCATCATTGATCTCTGTTCCAAAAGAATGATGTTTGACAAGATACAGTAGGTGTTTGATTTCTGTGAGGTTTTGCTGGATGATATTGCTATATAAAATTAAGTTTTGAAGGGTACCCTGAACTTGTTTTTTAAATCTCTGTCTCCTTTTAAACAGAAGTTACAAATAACTGCTTTAATCATCTTGGCTTACTCAAAACCAGAAAAAGATAAAACTAGTTTGGCATCCAGTTTAGCTGTCTTTGTCTTTGGTGTGGTTTTGCGGGGGATGGAAGGGGTGTTTGGTTTGCGTTTGGTTTGTTTATTTTTGGTTGGGTTGTTGGGTTTTTTTGTTTGTTTGTTTGGTTTTTTTTAATAATGGTATTGTAGTCTTACAAAAAAATTATGTTTTTCTTGGAAGCAATACTTACTTTAGGCAAGCTAGTTTTCTGGAAGTGGCCATGCTTCCAACCCATTTCAATTTATGATTTATATGTAAGTAGATAATTGTATCTTTGGAGACATTACATAAAAGTTAATGTTTCATAAGGTGATGAGTGTTGGATGTGTTTATAAAATGAATTCATTATAAAATGAAAATAAAAAGGATCACCACACTATTTGTGTGTATTTCTCAGTAGCGTATATTTGAGATGTTAATGCTTCTTAAAAGAGAAAATCAAGACACTGCCCACATTGCTTACAACTTGAAAGTCCAGGACATGAATAGCTTCTGGCCAGTGAATGTCACTGCAGGATGTCTTGATCTGTAGTCAGAAGGAAACCTAGTGAAGAGAAGACTTGTAACGCATTCCAAATATAGCGAAGTTTGCTCTTGAATTAATTTCTCCCAGTTGCAGGTCCCAGAGATATGTATCAGCTGCCAAGAATTCCCTCTTCCTGGCTGCAGAAGATACAATGCTTGGAACCCATTGAAACCTTTGTGTGGCTGGGTTAGAGAAGGGTAGACCATCGGTCTTCCAAGACATTGCATCCAGGCAATTTGCAATTGCACTGACTGGCCGGCACTGGGTATTTCACGTCAAACATGCATTGCCAGCTGTCAGAGCAGCAGCACAGCATAAAACACAAGCTGTATTTTACCTCCCACACATACTGTGTTATAGATAGCATGATACAGTTTTTACAATGAAGTCCTGGGCTAGAACATCAGAAGTCACATTTCACTGACTTGTGTGTGTACTAAAAAAACGAACTCCATCTCTAACTTACAGGTATCGTGCAGTCTCTTCACATTTTGTCACTTAAAAAGAATATGTATAGATCTGGGGTGAGCAAATTCATTTTCCTGTCAACATTTTATCATTCCAAACAACAAACCTCTGTCAGACATTCTTAACAATCGTGAATGCTGTGAAGTTCAGGGCCCTCAGAGAGTACTCACTAAGGATGGAATGATGCTTGATTTTTCATCTACTGCCTTCCTTCCCAAACTAGAGGAGACAGATTTGGCTTTAGCGATCAGAGCAAAAAATTTCAGGTGTAAAAAGCAGTACGTGGAAGCATTCAAAAGCAGTGAATCAGTATCTTATATTTCCTAAGCTTTCATTATGTTTGGGCAATGCTTTTTATTGTTAATTTGGCTGTATGTTACCAATATTCAAAACGCTTTATAAAACATTTCTAAATGTAAAATTTTAAACATTAATATAATATGTGGATAGGAGTTTGAACTACTTTTCCTTAAATACCCTCTGTAGTAACAAAACTGGTAGTCTCTTTGGCAGTGATAACTGCTTTACTAAGTTGACTTTAAATAGTATTGCTATTTCTTCATTATGTGATAGAAATGTTATCTTCCTGAATAGCACCTGAGTTATTTATTACACAACAGATATAATTTAGATTAAAAACCAGCATAGCTGGTGCTCTTGTAGTTAAGGAGGCTGTAAATAGTCCATGATAAGCAGAACTTTAATTCCTTGACATTAAGATAAAAAATATTTGAAGATCATTATCAGTATTGTGCTCTCTTGGTAAACAGGACACATTTGAATTAGGTGTCTGAACTTTATCAGATGTTCAGGTTAGATGGGCTCGGAAACTCTTTTGGTGGTCGTTATACAGTGCCCCATCCTTCTTTTGGGAAAACTTGCCCGCTTCCCTCTGTTGATGGTTACCTCTTCTTGTGGAGCTCGTAGGTCTTACTCAGGCAAAAGTGTTATGTACTCAGTGGAAGATATCAGTGCTGTTGAGAGAGGAGAAGTTTTTCCTTCTGCGGAGCCTACAAGATTTGGTCCCACAGAAACTGGGAAGCCACCTTGCAGCACGTTGCCTAGATGGTAAGAAGAGCCCTAGGCCTTGAAAGAAAAAGCAGGTACAATGTGAATTTCCTTGCTTTGAGATTTGTCTCAGACAAGCCAGAGTATGTTGCTTTCTTTTGCCTTGTTTGCTTATTTTCTTTGCTTATCAAGATTGGCTGGCAGAGCAGCCGTCATCAAAGCATCTTTGCAACTCCTGGCCTGCTTCAGCTTAGTCTCTGTTTTCCAAAACCCCATACCTTGCTTTTGCTCCCCTTGCTTACACCTTCAACATCATAATTCATTGTGTGTTTCTCTGAGTCACAATCTAATGCATAACCTCAGTGTTCACTTTGGCAGAGCTGCTGTAATATTGACTGACATTCTCATGAGCAAGAGTAGAGGAAGATGCCAAAAATGTAAAGTCAAAAAGTTAGGCAGGCATGATTTTGAATAAATGAATGTGTGCAAGGTGGGTTGGATGATGGTTGATCTAGTGTTACGATGTGGATTTTTTGTGGTCAAGGTCTTGACTTTCTTTTTATTGACCATACAAGGGTAGTCACTGAACAAAGAATATATTTGAACAACCTTTGCTTTTGCATGTCATTAACGTGTGCTTGGAATAATTTGCAATGAAGTGCTTCGATATGTATCGATACCCAGTATTATTTTTTGAGCTTCTGATAAAATAGCCTTAAACTTACTGATGTAGACAAGAAATTATGAACAAATAGTGAAAATGAAGACAAAACAGTATAAAAAATAATTGATCTTGAGTAAGGACTATATAATGCAGTTCATTTGTGCTAAATACTGTTTTCAGTATCACAATAGAAGTCTGAATGACATAGATGTTAGAATTACAACATACATAGCCTCATGGTCAGCCCTACCTGTGCAATATCATTACCTCTTCTGAAAGAAGTAGCATAATATAAATCGCAATCAGAATGGCTTGTGTGGTGTTAATGTTGTGAGGAAAGTAAAGGACTTTTGAGTGTAGGAGTGGCAAGCTTAGAAAGGCATCTGGAACAGTGAATGCTTTCAGCGTGCTTTAAACCTGGGGAAAAGTTTCCCCTTAGACAAAGGCAAGTCTTGTTGGAGCCAAAAGTTTGACCTTTAGATAGAAACAGATGTGAGACACCTCCATTTTTTTGGAATTGTGGTACAAATTTCTGTAATTCTTGTATTACAAAGACTTCTGTTTACACATTTTTCTTTGGGAAAATGTGTTTAGAGAGAATCTCATCTGCTGTAGGACTTTTTTACACCTGCTACCTTTGTTTGAATGTGATCAAGTTTGTTACTGAGTTTACTTTTAAGAGCATCTCTGACAAAACTACTGGTGAGAACTTTCTTCTTTGGTAAAATATTAAAATATTGTAATATTATTGACCATGAGCAACTGGCATCCTGTATTTTAGCTGTTCATTTAATTGTTTTTATATTTTTTTGTATATATATATATAAGAGTATATATAACATGCATCTAAAGCATTCAGAAGTCTTATTTATGGAGAACTGCTTGTTTCCAAACTGGGAAAAGAATGATGCTTTTCCTAAGGGGAAAAAAATCCTTCTGTTCTCTTAATTGACTGTCTTGAAAAAGGCTGGCAAAATTCACTGTTCTTCTGCATGTAATTTAGCTCTGAATGCCTTCCTTTCCCTCCCGTATAGGCTGAAGAGATCATAGAATCATAGAATGGTTTAGGTTGGAAGGGATCTTAAAGACCATCTAGTTCCAGCCCCCCTGCCATGGGCAGGGACACCTTCTGCCAGACCAGGCTGCTCAAAGCCCCATCCAGCCGGGCCTTGAACACTATAGTATATTTTAAAGCATAATTTTGTTGTGAAGTGCTGCTAGCTGGTGAACTACTACTTACACTCCTTCCTGTTTCTCTTCTGCATCTTCATTTGCTTCACCCTCATATAAGGCATCTCAGAAAGAAAACCATTCTTGCTGTCTGATATTTCTTAGAGGTGATATTCTATACTCCTTTTTCTGTTCTTATTCTCTGTAATTTTTATGACTGTCCGGACAGTTCTTTGAAGCAACTTCTATAATGTGACTGCTCTTATGGGTTGATTATTATTTTTTTATTTTATTTTCTTATAATTACTGATGTCTCCAAGGACTGTTGTGCTGCAGATGGTAACACTCTACAGATGGCAGAATGTGGTGTGCTGGGCTGGTTAAGAGTGTTTCTTTTGGTCCATTGTCAGTGTATTTTTTTTGTCTGCTTATCTTTAGTAGTTGTGTCATACCTGATAATTACTTTGCATTGCCATTGCATTCCCTGTGATGCAGAGGAATGCGGTTCCAAGTGCTGTTGATGCCATCATCCGTACATGTTTCATAGGATGTAACAAGGGGAGCTGCCCAGTAGAATCCTATGTCACTAAGCTGACTGCATTTTAGACTATCCACAGGAGAAGCACTAGACCTTGTGAGGGATCACTTCCATGGAAAAGCAAATAAATAAAACTCATAAATACCACTCAGTTTGGAAATCACAGTTCCTGAACCACTCATGCTTTCCCTTTCCCAAAAGGGTGGAGGGAAGGTGCACGTGACAAGTATTTAAAAAAAAAAACAACAAACAAACACAAAAAAACCACCAAAAAACTCCCAAAAAGGCTGAAAACCCCCAGTATCTTCCTTTCTTTTTAAATCCGAAATACCTGAGGCAGGCTTCCCTCACATGCCCCCCGACTTAGTACTGGCATCATAAGAAACACTCAGCCCTTAAATAGTCCCTCTAGATGTACTACATCCTTTTGTCTCCTTTATGTTTTGGAAAGCAATAAATTTTCTTCTTCTTGTTTCCCTTTCTTTTGTTATGTATTTATATTTTTTTTTCTTTTTCCTTGGCAATTCAAGGGCTTGTATATGCATCAAATTAGAAAACTATGTTCTTCTGTTGATGCTTTCTTAGTACTGTTCTGTGACCATGTGGCTTAGTATGGCATTCATTTCGCCTTTGGTTCCAGACAGTTGTAGCTAGTTCTAAAAGACTGCATTCTAGATTTGGTTTATTCAGAATAGAAAGTGCTTCCATTGGAGAACTGCAAAGACCAAATAATGGGAAGTGGCAGAGAGCCATCACCAGCAACTGATAGCTTTGTGTAGTGATAAAAATTGTATTCATCTCCTGTGTAGGTGCCAAGAAGAGCTGGAACAGCTGCCTTCTTTCCATACCTTGCCTCAACTAAAGCACAGGAGCAGGAATGAGAAAGTGAGTTTCAGAGGTGTCCGTTTCCAAAGCATGGGCTGTTTAATTTCCAATTTTAAGAAAAAATTGCTAGAGGAGACAAAGGTTGGAATGCTCATCTGCTACCTAAAGGTATTGATCCAGCCCAGAAATCATTGTGGGTTGAGGGGTGTATGTTCAGGATTTTGTCACTTTATTTCATTTTTCTTTTTTTCCTCCTGGGAGATACTAGGAAAAAGGAGGCAAGACTCAGGGGTATCCTCTTAGAGGACTCTCAGAGTCAAAGGTTGGAGAGCTAAGGTCAGAACTAATTAGGCTGTCAGAATTAGTCTGTATTTGAGAGTGTGTGTATGTGTCAGTGTGCATATACACTCATTCATACGTTCTCACACATGAAATACAAAACTAGGAAAAATACCAGCCCCTGTGAAAAGCTGCTGGTCCAGAATTTAGGTTTCTTGCACAGCCAAGGTTCTAGCTCAGAGAAGGAACAGGGTCATATTGTCGTAGAATCATAGACTGGTTTGGGTTGGAAGGCACCTTTAAAAATCATGTTGTCCAAGACCCCACTATGGGCAGGGACATCTTCCACCAGATCACGTTGGTGAGAGCCCCATCCAACCTGACCATGAACACTGCAGGGGTGGGGCATCTACATCTTCTCTCGGCAACTTGTTCCAGTGTCTCACCACCCTCACTGTAAAGAATTTCTTCCTTCTGTCTAATCTAAGTCTACCCTCTTTCAGTTTAAAACTGTTATTCTTTGTCCTGTCACTACAGGGTGTGGTAAAAAAATCTCTCTCCCTCTCTTCTTATAAGCCCCCTTTACATACGGAAAGGCCACAATAAGATTTTCCTGGAGCTTTCTCTTCTTCAGGCTGAACTACAGCAACTCCCTCAGCCTTTCTTTACAGGGGAGGTGTTCATTATAACAATGTTAGATAAATTTTTGCATGCACAATGACTTTGGAGAATGCTTTTTTTTCTCTCAAAGAGTGAATGAAACAGGCATATAAACTGTACCAAGTTTAATTTCCTTTTTAAAATAATTATAGCTGCAAAATCTACAGTCACACATAATTTAAATGTGCATTTATTTGAATTAAAGTGTTTTATATATTTTTAAAAATTAAGATACATTTACCAAATGATAAATTGGAGTAATATCAATGGGTGGTCTTTTTTTAAAAAAAAGTAATTATTTGAAGTAAGTGCATATTTGTAAAGAAATGCAGATCTAATTTAACTTCTTAATTTATATCGTTAAAAGCCTGGAAGGAGAAAACAAACACTTCATAGTATATTGTAAATATATATTTTTTTTGAAGTATATAAGCCAATGACTTCTAATTCATTGATAATATTAAGCATAGCAGCTATGGCCACAATCAGAATGAAATCCTATGATGTGAATTATTTTTGCTGGTGGAAAAGTGGAACAGGATCAAAACATTATGCTCTAAGTCATAATAAAGTCATCCTTCTTAGCAAGCCATCCTGGTGGTATTGCTGAATGTAACCATGGAATTGGGTAGTTGAAGAATGAATGTTAGCAGACAAAGTAATGTAAGAAAATAATAGAAAGCCAAGTGAAGCCTGAACATTAAGTGAAGCCTGTCGCACATTGTGGATGGTGACCATGCTGGGCTTTGCACTAGGTTCCTGCTGTACCAGCGTTTATATAGCTGAGAACTTCCCTCTGATCAAAACAGAAGAAAAAAGTGCGTCTGAGATTTTCTCCCCAAATAGTTGTTAACAATAGGTGCCCCAACTTTCAAATGATTTTTTTCCTTAAAGTTGCTCAGATTCTGTGGAAATAATTACAAAGAGGGATGTCTGTTTCTTGTCAGACTGATTTGGTTGGTTGAAATACTGTGGATTTACTGTATAACTGAAGTAGAATTGGAGGGGGTGCGTTGGGGCAGATCACTTCCGAATTCTAATCAGACTGGGATCATAAAATGCTTTGGAACGATTTCCCTCTTTCTTCCACACTTTTTTTGTTTTGTTTTTTTTTGTTACCGTGATGCTTTTATCAATTAATGATGTGTGTGTGATTCTTTTATCTTAATAGTACTGCATATGCATACTGTAAATGTTAGCATAGGTGTCAAAGCCAGGGGAACAGTTATGTTTTGGTTCACTGCTTATGCCACTGTATCCTGTATAAAGGGAGACAAAAGAAACTGCATCTGCCTGGTTGTTTATGTTTTTATGTTCTGAAAATATATGCTAGGTGAAAAGCCAAAATCGTGGTTCTCACTGAAAAGATTTGTCTCCAAGTGGCAATTTCCTAAGCTGCCTCCATTTATTTTGCATTGAAGTGCATGTCCTACAACAGTTACTTTTTGTGCAAGCTTGAAAAAGACATGATGACATTTAAGCCAATAGAATATATGAAATTTAAAGAATGCTACTCAATACTTTTTTTTTTTTTTCTTTTTTCTTTTTTTCCCCCTTTTGAAAGGGATGAATGTGAATGTGCCCTTCTGTACACACTTCTGGGTCAGGATTGAGCTTTTTGAATTCAAGATCTAGGTTTTAAATTCCTTTCTTCTGCCTTCAGTGGTGCCTTTGTAAATCTGGAGCTTCTTCATTAGAACTGATGAGTTTAACTCAACATCCTCTGTCACAGAATACTGCTTTTGTTATATTACCAGTCAGAAATTGATGGAAAGTAGCCACATCAGTTAGGGTTCTTACTGACTCACCTCAGTAGAGTTAGTTTAAAAAATGTTGCTAGCATTACCTTCCGTTAATCACTTTAGATTATAGGTGTGTTTTCCCTCCTGTTCCATTACTGACAGCCATCATCCTGGAACATCTACATCACCCTTCCTTCTACTTCATGTCAGCATGGAGATTAGTTTCCTCATCTGTGTTGAGCCTGTCTATTGGAAGAAGATAAACTGGACAAAGATAAACTGAAGGTAAACTTTCAGTATGTCCACTGACGTTTTAATGTTACTGGAACGAGGTGCCTTTGTAGCACTGTGCATATAGTCCAGTGTGTAACTATATTTTAACAGCTCATGAACTGTGTATGTTGTATGGGCTCTGGTGGCAGACGTTAGCAAGCCGACACCGCAGTACAGAGCCTAGACATTGCTTTAATGAGAAAGGAAACCTGACTGTTGGGGGATTTTTTTTTGTTTTGTTGTTAAATGCTGCTCTGGTACTAGTTTCTGTTGTTGCAAATTTCTGTGGAGAAAATGTGTCTTATATCTTGCACGTTCGTGTAGCATCCAAGTGACAGGCAGCTTAAAGAATCCAGTCTGGCTGCTCTTGTGGTCAGAACTATTTTTGTCCAGCATTTGTAGCTACATCTCTCCTCACATGGGTGCAGAAATTTACATAAAGCAAATTACTCTTAAGATAGAGTAAAATCTGATTATGTTTGGTTTTTGTTTGTTAGAAGTCTGTGCAAGACCTTAAGGTGTAGTTTTCATTTGCAGAAAAGAGACCTTGTGCTAATTCGTGTGTGAGTTTTGGGTTCATCATTTCCCTCAGTTAGATGCAATACACATGACCAATCTTTTGAAGTTCCAAAATTTTGTTTGCTTTTTTCCCTCTGTTTTCCCTTGCCCAATTTTCACTTGAGATCTATTCTGTTTGGGTACTGGATTTTCAGTGGCTTCTTTTGAACTTAGGACAGGAATATTCAGGAATATTTTTCTTCATTTCTGCTTCATAGTGTAGATTTCAGCATTCTTTTTTTTTTTTTTTTTGTATGATTTCTACAACTACAATTCCATCTACCCACAGCTGTTGTAGGAAAGCTGTGGTAAAGTTTACTCTGCAAGTGAACGGTAAAATCAGCACCTAGTGAAAGTGCGGTTTTCACAACAGCTTAAAGAAGAGTATTACTTTATCTGCCTGAAGTGTCATAACCTCGTGTTGTTTGGAGGCGATCCTCACCGTGGTCTTGTAGGTGTAAAAGTTTACCAGTGCTTGAGTAATTCCCTTGACGTCAGCATACTTCAGCATGTCAGATGCCTGCATCACTGCACTTTGAGTTACAGCACCGTCATCATTACCGTGTGAAATCAGCAGTCTAAGCCACCCTTAGAAATGGAGGTTGGTAGGTACCTGCTTCTTTATCAGCATATGAAGTCAGCAGAAATGGAAGAGGAAGACAGCAGAGAAGGTTGTGTACCCTTCAGCAGAAGTTAGGGATTTTTTTTTTTTTAATTTGTAAAGAAAATTAGATTGCAAGTGTATGTATACTTCCGACATGCAGTTCAGATTACTTGGGCAGGGTCTTAAATTCAGCGTTATTAAGAAATCAGTTCTGGATGTAGCATTATCATGTGCTAGCATTTTTATCTTTTACCTGTAATTTCATGAGATTTTTATCCTCTAGCAGAACTGGTATAGGCTGTTATGCACTGAGTACAGGATTTCTAATCTCATAGAATAAATTCATATACAGTTTTCTAAAAGCTGAAAAACAAATTCGTTTAGACTAGCTTAGTGAAGCAAATTTTGGGGTTTTGTTGGAAACAGAACATCTTGTACATCAGAGAACCAAATTATATATCTGATTATTTGAGAATTTGCATAGAAATAAGAAATTATGCAGAAATCAAAACGTAATATTCATTGGAGTTTGGACAAGGGCAGTAAAGAGACTTGTAGTTACACAGTAGAAAATGAATGCAAAATATCTGACTTTATTTTGTTTCTCTTGAGATTGTGTCCAAAGAAAGATTTTTTTTTTTTTTTTTTCTTTTCCTTTCCTTCCCCTCTGCCCTTTTTCATATGCATCTGAAAGGGAGCACTGCTATCCATTGTATGTGAGACATTGCCCTTTAAATGTCAGGGATAGTACTGGATATATGGAGATCCATGTCACAGATCGATTCTGAAGTTTGTTTTTTAATGCATTTTTACCTTCCTGAAATGGTTGTTTATGCTTGCACCTATAAGCGGTGCTCAAGTTGATTTTAAGATAAGTAGGATTCCATCTCTGTTTTTCTTGAAATACAGCTCATGGATGAAGTTTATGCTAAGGGAAGTAAGAAAGCTGTTAGCCTATAAAAAGTGTCTGTAGTTAACATAAAACATGGGTAGCATGTATTCTTTTACTCACTTATAGACAAAGGATAAGAGAGTAGTGACAAAGAAATTTTAAAGCCACCCACAGGCAAAGAACCATCATAGAGTTACACATAATGCCAGTGAAATGTTTTGGAAAAAAATTACTAAAAGTCAAACTAGAAATGGTTTTGTAACTTTGCTTGTGCCATTCCCAACCACATGAACAGTATGATACTTGCCTTTGAGTTTCATAGGAGGAAAATGAGACAGGCTGTCTGAATTAATTTTAATCATGCTGAAACTTTATTTCTTGGGGTGAGTACAAAATGTGTGAATCTTTTTTTAGAAATAATT
This sequence comes from Ibycter americanus, assembly GCA_035590275.1. Lineage (NCBI taxonomy): Eukaryota > Metazoa > Chordata > Aves > Falconiformes > Falconidae > Ibycter > Ibycter americanus. Next base: position 83,340,390 of record JAVJGI010000040.1, on the reverse strand, counting down.
TTTGTGTTGTTGTGGTTTAACTGCTGAAACCAGGACAAATGTCTTGCTGTCACTGGACGTGACTTTGCAGTAGACTTTGCAGTTGATAATTATTTTCACTGAGAAGATGGTTAAAGATTAAATGTTTCTTGAAGATGAATGCATGAAAACTAGCATGCTTTTAGTAAACGTAAATGAGGTTCTCACTGCACGGTGAACGATGATGGTGGATGTCTACCCAGCATACCACAGCTCATCATTTCCCTAAGAAAATGCTCATCATAATGAACATTTTAGAATCAAAGTAGATTCTAAAGCTTTTGTGAAACTGGAGCTTACTTGCTGTTGGAGAGACACAGGGGAAATCCCTGTGTTTTCTCCACACAGGGTTTCTGTGACAGAAACCACAGAGAAGTGGTTTTCTCCAACTTGTAACTTTTTCTTTGCAGTGAAAGGATATGAGCCAGTGTGCCAAGGTCATCTACAGCTTCGTGTTCCTTCTCTGATTTGTCTTTCAGTCTCTTGGCCAGCAGCCTAGAAATTGTTTTCATAAGCTGTATTCCTCAACAGTGTCCTGCTTCAACTCTGTCTTCAGTAGGAAGGCACTTTTCTGGGCCTCTGTGTGTCACCTCTGTTGGAAATCCTGTATTGTTTATTGATCTAATCAGCCCAGCTCTCTGCCTGGCCTTGTTAGCAACTTTCAGAATGACTGGCAGTTGTCACTAGTAATTTCATTATTTCTTTCTTTCTTGTGACAATCTGTTGACCACACTAAGCGCAAGTCACCTCACGGTGGTAATAAGTCCTGCATTACTTCAGTAAAGGGTTTATTAACGTATGGTTTCCAAGCAGACTTGACAAACTTCCCAGGTGGACTCCGGTACAGTTTTACCATCTCTGGACTGATTGATATTCACCAAAAATTGACTTTGTAAGCACTTCCTTTAGGCTCCTGAAGTACAGTTTCAGCATACAGAAGGGCATGGATTTCTGCCCAATAATGTTTTTGTCTTAACATCTGATGAAGAAATTAGATTGTAAGTGTCGACATCCTAGACTTCATTAGCTATTCTCCTGATCTTTGCTAATTATATAATAGTTCTTTTCAGCGGAGCTATGTATTGTTTTTCTTGATCTCTAATAACACTGATTTCCTGACATGTTTCCCTCAGAACTAGTTGCTGTTATTCATATTGGAGATAAGGTTTGTTCTTATGGCTGTGAACACCAATGCTTTCAACATCATTACATGCTATTAAATGTAATGCACAGTTTACATTCAGTGCATAAATATGAGGTGTAAAGTTCAGATAATATTTGTAGAAACCTTAACTGCACATAACAGAACCTGTCTCTACCTGGACTGGAAAAACTGCTGTTCCATATAGGTACACATTTACTGACAGGGGAATTTATTTATTTATTTATTTTTAAGTATATGAAGGGTTTCTAAACTTGTGTGGTGCATTGTCAGTTCACAGAGACACATAATTCACCATTTAAAACAAAAGTGTATAATCAGCTTTACAGTAAAATCTAATATCCGGGGAAGAATCTTTCTTTACAAGACTGTTGCACAACTTGCAGTACATTGTGGCAGTTACGTTTTTCTAAGATAACTGCTTCATGTTGCTTTTGGAGGTCAGTATTAGAGAAGACATTCCAAAATCACTCATCTTTTTTCCAGTATACCAATTTCTATGTGTGCTTTGCTGAAATTCTCTTCACTATTCAGTGTAGTCTGCCCAACCAGCTGATCTCGAGGCTCGTAGCTGCAAAGGATAAGGAAGCCCTGTCAATGCCAATAAGCAAATAATGAGCATGGTTAAATGAGTGGGTTGTGTTTTCTTTTTTCTTAACAAAGTCACACCTCCCCCTCAAAAAAAAAAAACAAAAAACAAACACCGAAAAGAAAAAGTGTTTTGAAGCATGTTGTGGTCTTGCATTGCAAATTGTATTTGATTAAGAAAAATAATAACACTGCATATCTGTAAATGCATTAGAGAACATTTACACAGGTATTTGTAATTAGCTGTATAATAAGGCTTCTTTGCATCTACTCAGCTTTGTTACACGTCATCTTTGGTATGCGTATTTTGGTGTACCTGTTTTCATACTTTGAACTGTTCGTGAGTGAGAAATCTAGTTCCAGAAGAGAGAGTTCATACAGTACCAATTCCATAGCTGTGTAAATCATTGCAGTATCACCTCTCTTTGATAAATGGTTTGGTTTTTTTTTCTTATATCAAGATGTCTGACATGTTGGCAGGAGGAGAACTTTATATTAAATGGATTAAATCAAAGCCCTGATAACGGAGTGGTCTTTTGTTTTCAGTCCAGCAGTTTGGATCTAGCTGACCATTGTTTATTGGTTGGCAGATGCTGATGAATGTATGTGTAGGACAGAACAGAGCAGACAGCAGATTGTGCACCACTGTTGATCCTGATGCACCTCTCTTTCTGTCTTGTTCAAGGCTCCCACAGATTCCTCTGCCACAGGTTCACTGACTGTAGGCAGAACTGTTTTCTTGCTCAGTGAAGGCAGTGCTGCCTTCTGTACTGGGTATAGGCTGTCTCAGGCAGAACCTTTGTAATGCAGCTGGAGTTTTAAAGAGAAATGATGAGGAGTCTGTTGTGGAAGTTATGTGTGCTCAATTACCTTTGTGCTCAGAGAATTATTATTTTTAGTATGAAAATTCTTCACGTAAATAGTCAAGCAAAACCTCAGTTCTGAGGAAACCTTTGACATTAAAACTATCAATTTAAATCTGTATTCTCAATAACATAGTATATCAGTTTCTTATTTCTACTCTGTGTATGTATAACTTCACTTAGTCTGAATGTGCAATGTAAAAGTAGAATATTAAGTATTACGAATATTATTTACATTTCTTTTTTGCTGCATATTTCTTGTTTTGGACCTTAGCTTCAAGATATCCAGTCCTAATTTCAAAGATTATCCTAATATTTTTTAAAAATTATATACATCATTCTGCAATACATGTCTCCAAAAGCAATCACACCTGAACACAAAAACAAAATATTGAACAGAAAGTTATGTAAAGGATTTGTTGTGCAGAAGGAGCTCGGTTCACATCCACCAGCTCAAACAGAGCTTAATAATGTGCAATTGTTTCAGTTGGTGTGCTTGTTCAATGTGATAGACTAATGGCATTTTGCCTTGTAACTCCTGAACACCGGCCCTTCTGAAGAGAACTTTTGATTCACCCTGAATATCCTCTGGCCACACTGCATCGCTTCCTGCCAGTAATTCTGAGTATTTTGCTCGCCAGTTCTGAAATTCTTGGTTCATGTAGTGTTTGGGAATATTTTTAGCTTTCTTTTTGTGTACTTGGAACACCTAACATTTGTTAGTGGATCATGGATCCACTCCTATATGCTAGCTATATTGCATGCCTAAATAGGAAAGGGAGAAAACAACTTGTTTTAACAAAATGATAGAGTGAAAATCTTACATGGTTCTTTTTAAGTTGCAGGTGTTTAGTAAAGTAACAGGCAATGCAGCACAATTTTGAAGTAGCATGTTTCCAAGTATCCTTGAATTTAGATATGTTCTTTTTTTGTTTAAGCAACATGGTTTATATAAAAAGCAATTCTAAATTATTAATCTAGCAAAGTGTATAACTGTGTGGGATCTTTCAAAATTATATTGAAATTCCCTGTCAGACCCTTTAAGAAAGGAGGGATAGAAGTCTGAATTTCCTTTTGCAGAAATCATTTTGTCTCCTTGCTCCCAACAGATCAATTTATCACTGCCATAGTCCTGAAGTTAAGTCAACATGCTTGCCAGTATCAAGGTTACTTTTTCTATATTTTCATACTCATGTTGCTCAATTTGACTTCTTTTCATGAGCTCATGTGGCTTTTGTCCATATGGTTAATAAGATTTGGTTTTGAGCCTTTGCAGCTTTCCATAGTTCACTGCTTAAATCCCATGTAACTTGCAGCTACTGAGGGGTTGGAGTGCTCCTTTGGTTATGCACTAAGTCCATTCCATATCCCCAAGAAGGGAGGAAAAATAAATGTCTTGTTTCCATAGTAAGCTCTGCTGTAACACATTTTCTCCAATTTAGGTGTGCACTGTGAAAACAAAGGTTTTCCATGTAAAATATGTAAACTTTCCCTGTATTAAGCTCTTTATATGGCATTTTTCTCTTGTTTCACTGTGTTCTAGGAATGGAGGGCTCAGTTCAGTTACCTTTACATAGGTGCCTAATGCCATTTGAGACAGCCCTAATTTTTGCAGTTCCATCACAGGAGATAAGGATACAGGGCCTACAAGAGACTCCCTCTGGAGTGCCACCTGGAATCCAGGCAGGATTACCGAAAGGCCTCTCAAACAGCAGTAGACACCATGGTTACCTTTAGTGTAGTTACTTTTTTGAGTATTGTGAAAAGTCAACATAAAAACCCAAGAGCTGCTGTATTGGATCTGACTGACCTGCCCCTAACAATTGTCAAAGACACATGATCAGAAAGGAACACCTGAACAAGGCAAGTGCACATTACCTATCCTTTTAGCACAGTACCAGCCTCAGAAATGGTTGTGGTTTTATGTGTTTATTTAGTAATCTTGGTGCACTTTTCTCACCTGAAACTCAGCTGAAACCATGTTCATGTTTAGCAACTGCAGGATCATTTCACAAGGGCTTCAACAGCTCAGTGATGTACAGAGAGCCCCTTCCTTTTGTCTGTGTGGAACTTGGCACTCGCTGGCTTTGTCTGCTGTCCCTGTTTGTTTGAATTCACCCTGCCTGTGCAACCCAGGGTTTTCGAGTTTTCTCCTTCACCTCCTCAGCCCTGTCTTTTCTGGACCAAAGAGCTCTGGCGTGTGTCCTTGTTCCCTACGTGGCTGAGTCTGTTGCCCTTCTCTGCCTTTCCAATTCTTCTGTATCCTCTTAACGAAGAGGAACCAGAGCTGCTCATCATACTCAAGATGCAGGCAAACTACTGCTGTTTATTGCCCAGTCATTCAGTCTTGTAAGGTCCTCTGCAGTTCTCCCTACCTGACCATTTTCTGTAATACTTTCAGTTTAGTATCATTAGCAACTTTAATCACGTCCTCCGATCCAGAAAAGGGTTTGAGCAGTATGAATATGTTAAACACCCCAGCTTGCAACCCAGCTGTCTCTGGGAGTCTGTCCGTGGTCACTATAGGAAGCGCTTACTCTCCCTTTATTTTTGTTTGTTCTCTCATATGTAACCAGTCGCTTACAAAGAGACCTTCCATCCTATGTAATCTCTCTCTAGTTTATAAAAAAAACTTTCAATGAAGGACTTTGGAACAGGCTGTTGCAGCATCCCTGTATCCAGATTGGGACATTACATCCCAGATGAGTGGTCTACTAGATGGGTGAAAATCTGTTGGGGCCATCAGACCAGAGGTGTATCCTGTACCCTTGTCTTGTTTAATTCTTCGTCAGTGACAAGGAGGAGGAGATGCAAGGCACTTGTCACATCTGTGGATGACAACAAACTGAGGTGCAGTCAAAGCACTCTGAGGCCTGGCTGCCGGTCAGAAGAGCCTACGCAGGCTTGAAGAGAGGGCTGACAGTAACCTTGTGAAATTAGGCAAATAATTTAGCCTTGAGCCTGGGATGGACAGACTCCCGCCGTTGGAATGTCCTGGGCACTTGCTGGCTGGGGAGCAGCTCTGCTGAAACACACCTGAAGGTCACGGTAGACAGCGACCTGAGCATGAGCTGGCAGGGTGCCTTGGCAGCCAACAGCTTCCTGGGCTGAGTTAATAGGAGCACAGCCAGTAGATAGAGGGAAAAGTTTATTCACTTCTACTCAGCGCTCGTTAGACTATGCCTAGACTACCATGCACAAGTTTGGGGGACACCTCAGTACGGGAAGGATATTGATAAACTGGGGCAAACTCAGCAGAGGGCCCCAGGGCTGGTCAGTGACAGGAGCAGTTGTTCTGTGAAGAAAGGATGAGAAACGGGGCTTGTTCGGCCCAGAAAAGAGATGGCTTAGGGGGACCTGGCAGCCACCTTTTTGTATCTGTGAGGTAGTTACCAAGATGACGGAGGCAGGCCCTTCTGCTGAGGTGCATGGCTGGAGGTAGACTCATTAACTGAGAGGAGATGCTTTGACTTGACTTAAAGGGGAAGAAAAAGTTCACTGTAAGTGTAACTAAGCAGTGGAAGAGATTGCCTGGACAGGCTGTAGGATCTTCATTCTTGGATGTTTCGAGCCAACTGGACAAAGCCCTGAACAACCGAGTCTTGAAGGTTTGTCAGCTGGCTGAAGCAGATCATCGTGATCTGCTTTGATCAGGATGTTGGATAAGAAAACCCACTGAGGTCCCTTCTGACCTGAATAATTTGGTATAATCATTGTTCATTTTACACTTGCATATTTATTAATATCCACCTCCTTGCATGTTTCTTAATATCCAACTTTTAGCTAAAAACAACATTTAAAAAAATAATTATAGTGTGGAGAATAGATACTGTCATTCGGCACTCACTTGATTGAGTTCTTATGTTTTAATACATAGACAAAACTAAAGAACAGGTAAAAATAATGTCATTTTTGTAAGGGATTCTAGTTTGGAATAAATCTTGCTCGCCTGTGCTGGAGGAGTATTATATCATCTCCTTTTCTAAAGGAAAAAAAGCAATCAACTCTATCATAAATGCCGCATACTTTGCATAATTATTTTTGTACTGTATTTGCATGCACATACATTTCTGCTGAAAATGATGTATGAAAAAATCTCCAATGAAACTTAATTCTCTGTATGAAACAGGAAAGGTATAGGAAAAGCGTGGATGTTTTCATGTCAGGGACAATTTCTAGAACTGGATATTTATACTCATCTTTCCAGAAGAAGTTTTGAATAACCTTTTCATTATATAACATTTCCCTGATGAGCTTGTTTGTTGGTATATTTATTCTGCATCTCAGATGCAATTCATCTTACCTAATTTTAGCTATCTGAAAAGGTAGTCATAGAGTTTAAAATAGTTGTCTAGGCACCCGCTACAGGTAATCGAGATGATTCCTCCTCTCCCCAAACATGAGTCATCCGTTCTGCCTTAGAGGCTTGTCTTGTGATAGAATTAATCACTCTGCAGAAGCACCTGTTTTACCCTAATAACTAGGAAGAGACTATAGGCAGCTAGCTCTTACTGGACGACTAGTTTTATATGCTTGTTTTGCAAATCTCTACATCCCCACTTATTCTGTATTATGTTTCCCTTCCCAAGCATCACTGAAACACCTTGGAGGAACAGAAGTGACCCCAGCTAAAAAAAAGTTAATCTTAAATTCCTTAAATCTATCTCAGGGCTGTTGGTAGGTGATGCACATTTCCATTTCTGCATAGCATTTTGGAATGTATCCCAGCTGGAGTCTGAAGAGCAGATACGTACCTGGTGTGATGACTTGTTGGAAACATGAAATCGATGACATAGGTCTCTCTCTTTTTCTAGATACACGGAGTGGGTTGTTCACAGGTGGTGGTGGAGTGGTGAGTGAGTGAGTGAGTGAAGCAACATTTCATCTTGGGCCACAGGATTCTTCCAGTATACTAAGAGCTACATTCGTGCAGGAAGTGCTCACACTTCATTAAGCTTACTTCTGTCTTTTGTTTTCTAATCAATGGTAGGAAACACAGGCTCATCCACATGCAATATCTCTACTTCATGGGCCAGAGATATATTTAAGCAAGGTAGGTATCATTGGGAGACTCTGGAAACTGAAGAAGTGATGTGTGTGAGAAGTCTCCAAATGTGTTCTGGAATTTCCTTTCCTTTTGCTTCTTTTACTTGATTACTATCTAGACCCAACAGATTGATGTTGAATACATGTCTCTTTTCTTCTCCCTTGGCAATATGTGAGTCCTCTTCAGGGCATGTCACATGTATGAGTTTGTATCCACTCCAGATTAAATGGGATGAAATCTGAAGTATTACAACTTTATTTTCTTTGAGAAAGTAATTGAAAGCGAGTTCTATTGCCTGGCGGTGGAATTGAGCATACTTAATAGAAAACTCATGTAATCGTTAAGTACCTCTAAAAGCCCAACTTGAACTGAAGCGATAGGGCTGAAGGTGATAGTAATGCTTTAGCATTCAAAGACTGGCTGTAGCTGAACAATGAAACTAAAGCTGGCTGGTTGTAGCTGAACCAGATCAGCTCCATATGTAGGAATGTATTCGATGATTTAAGTTACAGGAGAGGAAACGACAGTCTGTGGTGTTAAGATCTATCTTTGGTGGGCAATAGCATAGTAAGTGTCAAGAGGATCCATTAGAATAACTGTTCTTTTGGGATTGTATATTCAAACTTCTCTAGCAAATTAATAAAGGAAATGGATAATCATGAATACAGCAAATGAATCACTATTTCTAGCCTTGTACAGTCTTTGTGTGTAATATTTTCATTCAGTAAATCTTGCAGATGTTTGCAGATCATAAAACAATTAATGATTAGCTGCCTATTTTAAATGATTTTAAATGCTTCTTTAATGATTTCCGAGTTGTGGAGTGTTTTGGTTTTTTTGAATATTTTTTTTTTTTTGAAAGCGAAGGGTGAGGGGGAAAGCAGTCTTCATTAATAAGTGGCCATAATGAGATCATGAAGTTCAAACTGCCTCAGCTTTAAGTCACTGTAAAGTGTAGGAGGGGGCTTCAGAACCATGAATATCCACTGCTTCTCCTAGCTGGCTTTATCGCAGGCTAGATAACTTCCCGTTGAATTTCTTTTTCCTGTGCACGTTTGGACTAACAAGCCCCAAATCTCTTATCAAATAACAGTCTCAAATAACTTACGAATAATGCCTTTGAATAATTTATTTTGTAGTCAGAAAATAATTACGTATGTTAAATTCTGTGCTTGTTTGGTGGAGCATACGGAATTCAGTAGAGATCTGTGTATTATGTTTTTATGATATTTTTGCCTTTTCTTATTTTTTACAGTTTTTAAGCCAGTGGATCCTCAGTTACAGTTGAAGGCTCTAGGTGCTCCTATAATACAAGTAATAATTTTGCTGCTGTCCCCTGCAGAACATAAGCGCTTGCAGACATTCCACTTTTCTGAGAGACTGTTTTATCATGCAAAGAGAAAAAGATACTTTCCAGAAATACAATTCTTGGAAATGTCTGAACTGTTTAAGACTGAGGGGGGTGTGTGCGCGTGTGTGTGCTTAATTATGAGACAGCTGCTTGGATGGAGTATTTCAGCCCAAACAGCGAGCTTGTGAAAAGCATAAGTGGATCAAAATAGGATCTTAAAATGAGAAGTGCTAAGCACTGCTAGCTCTGCCTGTAACTAAAAGAGAAAGAATTGTGAAATTTCCTCACCAGTATTTACATCATGAAATAAGTGAATTCCACCAGAGCTGTTTTCAAAACCTGCTTCCAGCAAACTTCACTCCCTGCTGTTGTTGACTGCTTTCCTAGAAGCTGCGATGGCTCAGCTCTGCCCTGTGCACCTTCCCCTCCGCACTGGCTCCATTGCAGGAGGCAGCACCTCTCACCTGGGTCCAGGGTGGGAGAGGGAAGAGGAGGCAGAGGGGGGAGTGGCACTTTCTTTCTTGGCCTCCTGCCCGTGTCCTTGGCTGCTTCCATGATGTCCTGTGATGTGTCTCTGGCAGTACATCCCTGAATGCAATGTTTGCTTAACTTGTGCAAACTTTTTTTAAGATAAAGAAACTGGATTTTCTGTTGTGATGTGTAACTTGATGGGACGAGCTTGTAAATAAAATAATAAATACAATTTAGATGCTGTAGATATAAGTAGATGAGAGCATCCTGGGAATACATTCATATACTGTGTATGTAGGTTGTTAAAACTAGGTAATGTAGACAGCCAAAACAGATATTTGTGTAACTTTAAGCAATTGTGTGCATGTCTTTTGCATGTGCAGTGAAATATTGTCTGCTTTGAGTGGATGTTGTTGCTGTTGCAGCCATTTGACAGTACAAAGGAATTCAGTGGCATCTTAAATCAACCTTGGAATGAAAATTGGGGATAGCAGTTGTTACACTGCTCCAGTGAGGCAATTTTAAGGACTTAAACATCACAGTAATTTGCTGTTAATTCTGTTGAAGACTTGTATGATAGTTCTTCTTTGAAAATAATAATCTGAAAGGGAAGAATGGTTAAAAGAAGTTGCTCTGCATGGAGACAGGGATACAATGCTACGGAAGTACTCAATTCATGACAGTGTTGAAAAAAAAGCCAGGGAGTTGGGGGGAGTAGTGTATCTTTGCGGGGCTACAATAGATGGAAGAAGTGAATGCTGGGGGATATGTACTGAATTGAATATATTGATTTCTGTTACTGCAAATAACTTTGATTTAGGAAAACAGAGTTATGCAGTGTATAATAAAATTTAAATACAGGTAAGTCACAGGTAATTTTCAGTTCTGTGCACCTAGCTGGTTTAATGCCAAGGTACTGAGGGGAGAGCTAACTTGCTACTTACACTTACTTGCCACTACAACTTCATTATTGTTTCTAATATCTGAGCATACCGTTTTGTAATGGGCCTGTTTAGAAACCAAGTTGTGTTCTGCCATATGTTCTTGGTAAGTTGTGTCAAGCAAGCCCCTAAGAAAAGATAGTGATATTACAGTACTGTAAAAGAAGGCCCTAGTTTTAGGCTTTTTAAGAAAATTACTGCAAGTTCACTTGCCTGGAATACTTGTAGGTGCAATATAAAAGTAATCATAATTAAAGGTCAATGTAATGTTGCTGTGTTAGTTCAGCTGTTTATCCTCACTGAAAAAAGGGTCTAGTATCTCCTTTCTAGGAAGGTTTGTGCTCTTGAGGCAACAAATCCCAGACATTGAAATAAGAAGTTTGATTGAACTTCAGATAGTGCAGTGGGACTGTTCCTTTAGGTGAGTTCCTATGGCACTAAACTGTTTTAAGAATCACTTGACTAATCTGTTGATGCCAGGTGAGGTCTTATAGGTCACTTGTGTCACTTGTGGTCTTGTAGGCAAAATGGCTGTTGATAGGCAAGACATGATGTACATTCTTCACAAATACAGTTCAAATCAGCGTGACTCTCCATCACACTGAAGTCTATTCAGTTTGTGTTTGCAGAAATGTTGTATGTTTTCTTCTTAAGCAACAGCAGAATCCTTATGTTAGACTGCTTCCCATCTTTCATCGCTTAGCAGCAAAAATATTTGAGTGAAGGTTTTCTGCACTTCCTACCTTGCATGTTGTGACTGCCTATTGCCTGTAGGTACGAACCTCTCTCTGCTATTTCTGTATGCTGATCTGAGTGTTCCTGTGGATATTTAAGATGCTATATGCTCTGTTGCACTCTTTGGTCTTACGTACGCTTTGTAGTCTTTCTAAGTATTAAGCACATTCATTAGATTTTATTTTGTACATTCCAGATTAATTAGTTTCCTGAAACAAAGTTTCTAAGTCCCTTATCTGGAAGGATCAGAGGATGAGAAGTTCCAAGCTGGTGGTGAAGAGGGGCAGGAATTCTTAAATGACCCTTAAAACAGTTGTCTCAGAGGGAGTTACACAAAGGTTTAGGTTTGTCTGTATTTTTCTCCCAGCAAATTTTTCTGTCATTTAACAGATTATCCAATTTGATGTATTGAAAACAGGAAGAAGAAAGTCTTAATATAGCCAGTCTATTATGCCTTGCAAGTCATGTGTTCCTATCAGATATATTTTAAGAATGTGCTCAACATATGTGTATAAAGATAACACTGTAAATTGATACCCTTTTAGTGTGACAGAGTGAAGATTGAAACTATTAGATTAATTACAGTCTTATACAACTTAAACATGCATATTTTTATTCTTTCCCATCAATTAGCTATCTCCTGGATAATATCATTTTGGCTAGAAAGAAGCTAAAATAGAAGATGTGTGCTGTGTAGGTCCACTGGGTTCAGCTGAACAACCATAGGAAGGGCTTACTGGGTTCAGTTGAACAACTATGTGAAGGGATTAGCAATTTCCAAACTTTCAGACAGACTAGCTGAAAAGAAAATGCAAATTACTGTTCTCGCTAAATCACAAGACACAGATAACAAGTAGACAGATAACCTCTTTTTTTTATGTCATTTACTGTAAATTGCTCCGTTCATTCCACAACATGTGGCTATAGGTTTTCAACCAAACATATTTAGAAGAGTTGTCATCACATCGTCATACTGTTTGTCATTGTTGATTTTAGTGTATTTCAGTTAAATCCAAACTTTGAAACTTGGTTCATGTATGTAAAGTATACTTTCCAGAAAATTATGCATTAATTCCAGGACTTCTGCCTCTGCTTTCTGGCAGGCAGAGATCCAGACACAGTTTTCTAGTCTGCTGGCTTTTTTAATGATTGTGTTTTTAATGCACTTCATTAGTTGATGTGTCAGTAGAAATTTCTTTTAGTAGTTATTTCTATGAAAATCCAGATTCCATGCTCAGTACCACATAAAATATTGCTCTGTATACAGTTCAGAAAAATAGCTAGAATCATACTGATGTAATTTCTGTTTGGTTTTCTCCATTAAATTGTACATACTCTCATAAAGATAAAAAAAGTTTGACTCTTGGGAGAGCTGAATTCAACTTTGGTATGCTTTAAAAGGTTTCTGTTGTATCTTAGGTGAGATACTTTGTCTCCTAGTGCCTCTGCACTCTGTAAAAACAGAACAGTAGCATTTTCTATTTTCAAGAGTGCTGGGATGGCTGGTACAGTAATACTCTTTATGCCCCCGCTTTAAGATAACCAGGTAGGGCATATAAATTACTTAGAGAAAGTTTTCTGGAATCTCAGATGCACATAGTGTCAGGAATGCTATTGAATTTTGTGGAAAAACTAGACAGATCCTTACAAATGTGCCATTTCATATGACTAGTTTATTTGTTTGACTTGTTAGTAACAGAAGTCATCTGTTTTTCATGTTTACTTAGCATCCTTTGTGCTTCTAGAAACTTGTAATATTAGCTAGGCATTTCTCTTCTCTTGTTACTGTTTTACTAGTTACAGTTTTATGAGCAGTCGTGCACACAAAGAAAACCATGGCATTGGTACTAAGTCCATGCATATCCTAAAGCAAAACTGCATGGATAACATGTTACTTTGTCTTCTCTCAGACTTCATAGCATTATACTTGTCACTGCTTTCATATGAACATTTCTTGTATCTTCTGATCTAAAAGCTGTATATTTTTCTTGTAGTACAAGTTTATTGTATTTGTAGAAAAATAAAATTTATATACATTTATAGTTATACGAAACAAAATTTTATTTTTCTTATACACATTAACTAAAACATTTTCACTCACCACTGCTCAAATATGACTGTTTATTGACCAGCTGAAAGGTGAGAGAGAGAGAGAGAGAGAAAGTGAACTGGACTTACTATACCAAGCATGTAAAATGCAAAGAGCTGTACAGATATGATATTAGAAGCACTACATTGGCAGCAGTAAACCCCTTAGTTTAAAAGTATATATGATCAAAGCTTATAATCAGGAAAGCAGGTACTAGCCTGCTTGTTGTATTCTAGGTTTTTCACTGATGGTGAAATTGGCAGAGTCAAAGTATCTACCACACTAGGCTCAACTCTAGATGGTCATGTGGAAAGAACGTTTCTCAAGGAAGCCAGAAGTGGTCAACAGTAAGACTAATTCTTTGAAGGAGGCACAGGGTTTACTTGAAGGACATGACTGACTCTGGAGTGTTGAACAACTGAGTACTGCCAGAAAGCAGAAGAAAGCTGTCATGGGTATCTAGCAGAATCAACTGCTGAGGTGGAGTTCCAATGTAAGAGAGAAAAAGAATTTTGTACTTTGGCAGGATGAATGTAAAAACGTAATAAGCAGATCAGAAACAGCTTAAGCAGCAAGAAAAGGCATAAAAAGTTAATAAAAACCTGTCTGGAGCAAGAAGCTTGGCAGTGATACTGCAGGGTTAGTAACGAATAGGGACAGTTAGAGATTGTTGCCATTTAAGACCAAACGACAGTATGGAAGCTAAATGCATTTGGATACCTAAACACTTTCATCACATGTATATGCAGTTTTAAAAATTACATGATTTTGCTGTTCCATGGCAGAGATGACTTGGTCCAGGTCTAAGTACAGGATTGAGCAGGGAGTACCCTGTTCGTGGTTAGTCCTTTTGAATGGTGATCTTTTCTGATTTGCAGTTGCTGCTGTTGCTGCTCACGATCTGCTTGTTCCAGAAGCTTCTGGAGGTTTGCACTGTTTGATGATCCAGCGGGCTGTTTGCATAGTTGAGCTGTCTTTTTTCTTCAACGCACATAAACTATTCTGTTCTTCAGGACAGTTGGTTGACTATATTTCATCTGTTTTTGCCACAGTAAAGAACTGGTTAACATTTACTGCTTACGCTAACAGCTATGCTGTCTAGACATAACTCATGCTCACCGCCACAGAAATTAAAGAAAGACTAAGGGTTTTTTTTTCACCTTTCTGGACCATGAAGTATGTTCAGGGAGCTTCTCATACCACAGCATTCTCTGTGGGGATGCATTAGGTTCTCAAAATACTATAAGGAGTTTATTAAGCCAAAAAACCAAAATACTGGGCAATAAAAATTCATGTGGATAAATGTAAAATGATGCACTTATGGAGAAAAAGGAGAGTACAACATCCCAACTTCACCTTTAAAATTATGGATTCTGAGCTCATTTTACCACACCGGAATCTGATGTCGGATCTGGTGCTTTTTGTGGGGCATGGGCTGTATTCATAAGCCAATATCAAAAGGAGTGAGGAGACGAGCAGCCAGTTTCCATTAGGAGTACTGCTCAGTACTCTGCCTGTCCACCAGGCAGCTCTACCAGTATCACACCAGCAGGATACTGTATGTAGAAAGAGAGAAAAGCATGGCAGTCCCTCTGTCTGCAGACACACCTTGGCTTTCCAGGACAATGCTAAGGAAACATTTTATTGTCATGCTCATCTCAGGCTGGGGGAGGTGAATCCAGGCATTTAAAAAAGACATCCTTACCCCAGCAGGTCCCTACTTCAGCATGTAGTACACAAGTGAGGAGGCTTCATGCTTTTCTGCGTGCTCTCTGTTTGAGGGATACAGCCGTGAAAGGACTGCCAGAGTGACTGCTGTCTTGGTTCCCTAGTGCAGCCCTAACTGCTAGACATTGTGTCTCTGAAGATTAGTCTGGAGGTACGTTGCACAGTGTTGTATGGGGCTTTGGCGTATGCATCCTGCTGTCTGCGTTCTAGTAAAAGAGTGAGATGTGAGGCAAAGAGAATCTGTGCAATTCAGTATGATATATAAGTAAGCTCCTTAACTGTAGGAATTAGTGAGGAAGTAGATTACTCCTGAGATTACACCAATACCAAAACTGTCTATCCTCCTTCAGGTTCAGAGCTCTGGGAAACATTAAGAGTAGTCAGCATGAATCAGCCTGCAATTTAAATTTAAAGCAGTAGCAATAAACAGCCTGTTTTAGCACAGAACCTTAGCAGATTACTTGCCTCAGACTCAAAAGGGCTGTGCTTTTGCTTTGCTATTTCTGTTCTTTGTAATGAGCATGTGTCCTTAGGTGTTGGTGCCATTGACCTCATCTCTTGCATTACTGACTTTTTTTTTCCTCTTATTACTGTTGGTGGAGAATTGCTTAGTCATGGTGTGTGGTGGGTTGACCGTGGCCAGCAGCTAAGCCCCCACCCACTTGCTTGTTAAACCCCCACAGCAGGACGGGGGAGAGAACTGGACAGGCAAAAGTGAGAGGAAATAAGCTCTAGTGAGTCAAGATAAAGACAATTTAGTAAGTGAAAGAAAAAGAAAAAAAGAAAGTAAGAAATGCAAAAGCACTCAGTTACCACCAGCACACTGATGCCTGGCCAGTCCCCAGGCAACAGCTACTTTGTAGAAACTGACCCTTGGTTTTATTGCTGAGCGTGATGTCATATGGTATGGAGCATCTCTGTGGTCATTTGGGGTCAGCCGTCCCAGCTGTGTTTCTTCCCAACCTTGCTGAAGGGCAGAGTGAGAAACAGAGGTGGCCTTGATGCTGTGCAAGCACCATTCAGCAGTAGCTGAAACACTGTTTTGATCACAAACCTAAACCACAGCACCACCATTTGAGCTTCTATAAGGAAAATTAACTCTATCCCAACCAGACTCAGAACATAACATCACTTATATTTTCAAGGCACTCCCAGTTGATATTAATAAATGACCAATAAATGAAAGTCAAACAAAGGAACACCCCATATTATGTTACACAGAATGGTCATGGTTGGAAGGGACCTTGGAGATCATCTAGTCCAACCCCCTACTAAAGCAGGTTCACCTAGAGCAGGCTGCACAGTCACGTCCAGACAGGTTTTGAATGTCTCCAGAGAAGGAGACTCCACAGGCTCTCTGGGCAGCCTGCTCCAGTGCTGTGTCACCCTCAAGGTAGAGAAGTTTTTCCTTATATTCAGAAGGAACTTCTTGCGGTTCAGTTTGTGCCCATTGCCCCTTGTCCTGTCACTGGGCACTACTGAAAACAGTCTGGACCCATCCCCTTGACACTCACCCTTGAGATATTTGTAGACATTGATGAGATCCCCTCTTGGTCTTGTCTTCTCCAGGCTACACAGGCCCAGCTCTCTCAGCTTTTCCTCATAAGGGAGATGTTCCAGTCCCCTCACCATCTTTGTAGCAGAGGGGAAGGATAAACTCCCTTGACCTGCTGGCCACGTTCTTCCTAATGAATCCCAGGATCCCACTGGCCTTCTTGGCCACCAGGGCACACTGCTGGCTCATGGGCAACTTGCTGTCCACCAGAACTCCCAGGTCCTTCTTCCCAGAGCTGCCTTCCAGCAGGTCAGCCCGAGCCTGTACTGGTGCATGGGGTTGTTCCTCCTCAGGGGCAGGACCCTACACTTGCCTTTGTGGAGCTTCATTAGGTTCCTCTCTGCCCAGCTCTCCAGCCTGCCCAGGTCTGGCTGAATGGCAGTGCAGCCTGCTGGTGTATCAGCCACTCCTCCCAGTTGTGTATCATCATCAGAGTTGCTGAGGGTACACCCTGTCCCTTCGTCCAGGTCACTGATTAGTAAGTTGAACAGGACTGGACCAGTGCTGACCCCTGGGGAACCCCGCCAGCTACAGGCCTCCAGCTAGACTGAGCCACTCATCACAACCCTCTGGGCTCTGCCATTCAGCCAGTTCTCAATCCACCTCACTGCACACTCATGTAACCCACGCTGCCTGAGCTTACCTGTGAGGATACTATGAGAGACAGTGTCAAAAGCCTTGCTGAGGTCAAGGTAGACAACACCCACTGCTCTCCCTTCATCTGCTCAGCCAGTCATTCTGTCACAGAAGGTTATCACGTTGGTCAGGCATGATTTCCCCTTGGTGAATCCGTGTTGACTGTTCCTGATGACCTTCTTTTCCTCCACATGCTTAGAGATGACCTCCAGGATGAGCTGTTTTGTCAACTTTCCAGGGATGGAAGTGAGGCTGATGGGCCTGTAGTTTCCTTGGTCAGTACCATCTACTCCTATGGTGTCTACGTCATACAAGATTTTAAGAATTCACTGTAGGAGTGTTTCCGGCTTTTGCTTGCAGATACACATTTTGCTGTGTGCTTGAGGATATTGGCATTGTCACTGAAATAAGAACCACTGTTCCCTCGGTAACACCAGCAAACTATTCTTTTATTGTATCCCATGAATGGAACAGTTTTGCTTGCTTTATGAATAGACTTTTCAGCAAAACTGAAATAAATTATTGTAAATCCTTATGCTGGGATCTCTAAAATATTGACAGGAGTGTGAGGTTTTATGCTGGTTTCTCTTTGTGATTGTGTTGCTGACTCCAACTATGAAATATTTTCATTAGAATTTTAGGAGGTTGCTCAGTTCTCAGGTGGTGCAGGCTAGCTGTTCAGGGTAAATTCTTAAAGATTAGGTAGGTGGTTTCAGTACCAATGAAGTAGCAACATCTTTCAAGCTAGCTTGTGGTTTACATGTCCTGATTAATCACTTACTCAATTGCTGTAATATATTGACAGAGAAAGGGGATGGGGGCAGTTAGCTGACAGAGAACTCGATGTCTTTGTGGTTTGGGTCTGGTCTTTAGGTCTTTGTGTACACAGGAGTGGTGCTGATTCAAGGCTGAGAGAAAAAAAACCAAGATACCTACAACTGGGCCATCTTTCTCTTGCCTTTTTTTCAAAGCCCTTTGGGCCAAATGCTGTAACTTCTCTCTCATAACGTCATAACATCTGAGTTATCCTGCTAAAATCATTGGGAGTGTTTTAGGAATGTTTTTGTTTGATTTTCAGGAAGAAGGCTCTCTAGTAATTAAAAGTATTTGAAATTTTAAATATTATAGAAAAAAGCGGAACCACCTTGTTTTATGACATATTACTTGAACAAAACAGTACTTAACAGCATCATCTTGAACTAAAAAGTTTGGAAGCATTGCAGTTGGCTTAAGCTCTAGGCAAGACTTCAGGTTTTGTTCAGCTTCCAGCATTCTGGCACTAGTTGATGTAGATAGTGGTAGGAAAATATTTGATGCAGCCTGCAGAGACCTCATACTGGCTACTGTGTGCGTAAACCCCTTAATTTTGCTTTACCTTTGGAGAGTAGGAAAATAGGGATGTTTTACTCAGACTCGGCAGGAGTAGAGAGTCGCTGAGGAAGAAATTTTTTTCCTGTTGAGCTGTAGTCTTTGGATTGTTTCAGGAAATGCTTTTTTGAGTCAGGCATCTGTGGAAGAGGAAGGAACAGAAAGTTTCATATATACTGGCTGCATATATGCCAGCAATTGTGATTTCCAGGTTAGGTATTACATATTTATCTGTATGACTTTAAGGTAAGGTAAGTTGAGTAAAGTGTTGGGAGAAGTTTGCCAATATAGCTACTCTTCAGTCAGGTTTTAGAATATGATTGTCTTTATCCTTTACTGTGATAGTTGGGATCTTTTATATCTTCTACTACACTTCTGCAAAAATTAGTAGAAAAAAAAGGGAAATTTTGTGATTTACTGAACCTGAACCTCAACTTTATCTAAAATTTAAAACCAGAGGATTCTTTTTCATCCACTTTAGAGGCCCTAATACCTAAATAGTATGGTTGAAATAACAGAGAATGCAACACTTGAAGTCATAAAAGACAAGAGACAAGCTCACCTGTCTTAGTGAACAGGGAACTGGATGGGTCTATGAACAAAGAACAATCCTAGAAAGAAACCAGAACCCTTGCTCTTTGGAAAGCCCCTGTGATGGGTTAGATAGACTAAGAAGACTGCTGACTTGATCCCTCATATCCCTGGTCCCTAACCGAGCTTAAGCCTTTGCAAAGGTCTTTAAGATATCATGTCTCCTTTAATTAATCTCTTTTCCCATCTAGTAATTTCAACATAGGAGATATGTGCTTTAGGATGTTGTGATAACTACTTAGGCAATCTTAAGACATTTCCTCTTTGAGGTATTTGGCAGGGTCTGGCAGATTTTCTTATCTTTCTGTTGACTCAATGGATCAACCTATTTTTAAGAATACTTACCCAGGCACAAATTGTATCAACCTGTCAGCAAAAATAGGACAGTAGAGGAAATCTATAATTTCAATGGTTATGTGTGCAAGAGGCCCATCTTCACAGTCTTCCTACCCTGTTTCACTGTTGAAGAGCTGAAGGATTCAGCTTAATTGCAGAACGGTTTAATACAACATTAGTAGATATATATTGTGCTGTCTCAGCCTTCAATCTCCTCCACAGTTTGGTATTAGTGAAGGAATACAATAGGTTCTCTTTCTGCTGAAGCTGATTCCTTGCATATGTAAATCCTCAAGCAGTGCCAATTTCTACTATTCCATTTCGGATTTTATTCCAAAAACTTATTGTAAACATCTTGGTTGGTCTAGATTGGCTTTACAGTATGTAATAATGAGAATTATTATTTGGGGTATTTTTTCCTTCCATATCTGCACCAAGTATGATTTGTGGTACAGGTGATAATTTGCAAGAATGACCAGGGCTATTGTATTCTATGTTATCCTGACTTACACCCAGTGACTCCTTAGCTTATCAGAATGACTTTGTGACCAGCGTGGAAGCTGGTGGTTTTCACGATCATAGATACANNNNAAAATGGCAAAACGTCCCCCCCCCCCCCCCTTACCACAGTTATCAAAGGCTAGTGTGATGGAGCTATTCACAACTGTAGGCTTTCAAATAACAACTGTTGTTCACATATGCAAGGAGAAACAGAAGTTTCCTAAGGCAGTCATGGAGTTACTATCATGAAGAATGTTGGAGTATTTAATATATTCATTTTTTTAATTAAGACCAGCTAGAAACAGGATCAGTATTACTCCTTGCTTCTGAAAACTTGATATGAGTTACTGAAATCATAAACAGTAAATTTAAGTGTAGCCATAAACATGCAGTTTTAGGTAAAAAAATAATGTGGTCAAGTATTTTCATTTTACAGTAAATCCCCAGAATTTTGAAACAATAGCAAAAAAAGTAAGAGAAACTTTAATAGGAACAATAAAATGCATATTATTAAATGGTAGTCATACTGTAATCTCTATACAGCATATCTAAGGTAGAGGAAAGGAAGCGTTTCTAGATGCATAATTGCATATTGGATTATTTTAAGTGACTGGTTCATATCCAAGGCTACTTAAGTGTTATTCATGGTTCTCCAGATTAGCTCAGTAATAAGCCAAATTTGATTGCTGTGCAGTAAAACAGCATAACTTACATTTTTATAATGAATGCTGTCACTGATTAATGGTTCATTGTACAGGGAAGACCCACTGGGGAATACATATCCCTTACCGCAATATCTTTTTATTAAAGAAACATATTTGGATTTTCTGATTTCACTGACTTGATGCAGTTGCCACTGTAGTGGATAACTTGGCTATTACCATAGATTCCCAGCCATTGAGGAGCTGGTTTTTTTGTTTCAGTTTTTTTAACCTGTCTACACTTTCTACCCATGAAAGGATGATGTAACATCAGACTATGTGAACAGCATTAACAAAGTGACTTTTAAAGGAATATCAATCTAATATTTAAAAATGAAAGTCTGCTCCTTTAAGCAATACTCCCTTTTTCTTTAAGTGTACATTATAAAAGAACCTATTAAAACAATGCCGTTTAAGTTGGAAAAGGAATGAAATGATCAGTTTACTGTTGATGCTGCTATTTTTTGAGTTCTAGGGTTTTTTTCACTGCTACGTGGATGCAGTGAATGAAGCATAGCATTTCTGATGTGGAGGAGGAGGAGAGTTAAGATCATTGAAAGGCAGATGTAGCCATCCCATCTGAGAAAGAGTGGCAACATGTCACTGGTGAACTATGCCACCAAAATGCTTTTACCAGTGATGTCTTCACAGCTATACCTCCTTAGTTCCCTGCTTAGTAAAATGCTTTCCCAGTATGCTTAAAATCTATATAAAAGTGTGTGTGCAAAATTAAGCTTTGAAGTGAAACCACAACATCTGACATTGCCATTTTCATGTGCATTTAGAAATCCTATCATTACTTTGTTTTACCTAAGGATTTATGTATGGGGTAGAATGTACCTGTGTGCCTGAGTTCAGCCTGAACAGACTTTTGCAATTTGACCTTGGAACTAGCTAAGTTGATTGTATTACCTCAGAGAAGGCATGAAATCCTGCTATAAGGAAGGGTTTAACTGTCTCAGAAGTAGCTTATTTTTTACGTACTTTCAGACTCAAGAACCAACCCACTGACCGTCTCTGGCCTGTTTATCTTAGGAGTAATGCTTCTAGCAGGACTCAGGTCAGATTTTAAGTTTTTGATGAGTAGTTACATGACAGAAGTTATTTTTAACCTGCTTTTCCAAAGATAAATAATTTTTAATTGTCGACTGATTTTATTCAAATTTTACAAAGTGATAAAGGCCCAAAAGTTTCAAAACAAAACCAACAACAAAAAGCAAAACAAGAAAAAGTTTTTGTTGAAATCAGTTGCTGTACGGAATGAGATGAATGCCTGGTACTCGATTATGGAACTATAATAGGTAGGCAGCAAAGAATAAATAAGTGTTGCTCAAATTATTTTGATGGAGAGTTAAAGTAACCAGTGTACCCATGTAAACTATTGAGTTTCTTTGGATTCAGTCCCTCACAGAGCAGTGTTTGCCCATCTGTATTCCAGACAATAAACTGGAATTCAATTACATAGTTTGGCCTTATTTGTATAATGTTTATCATACTGGTTTTCCATAGCTGTATAGGTCGTCGTTGTTATTTTCTTCTGCTTCTGATTTTGTCCAATTTTTTTAAATACTTCCACCACTGTACTTAATAGTGATTTAACAGGAATCTTAATGTGATGAGGCTTTCCTTGGCTCATGAGATGGTGACCATGGTAGTTGCAGATTATAGCTGTGTAGTGTATACAACCATAGATTGTATCAATCTATCCAGGAATCCATGTTGTCACAAGATTAAAACAAACAAATGAACAAAAAAACAACAACAAAACCCACCAAAAAAAAAAGAAAAAGAAAAAAACAAGCCATTTCTGTCTACCTTGTTAAAGTCAAAAGCAGCTGGTGGGTGGTGGGGGGTTGACCTGGTCTGGCTGGCAGACCCCACTCAGCTGCTCTCTCACTGCCCCTCCTCAACAGGACGGGAGAAAATAAGATGCAGAAGCTCCTGGGTCTAGATGAAGCCAGGGAGATCACCGACCAGTTACTGCCATGGGGAAAACAGACTCGGCCTGGGGAAAATTCACTTAATTTACTGCTGATTCATTTGGACTGTGAAAAACAGAGAGAAAAGCTAAAATAACTTCCCCACACCTCCACTTCTTTCCCCCAGGCTCAGCGTCCCCCCTTCACTCCCAAAGCCTCTGCCTCCTCTCCCATGGGCGATGCGAGGGATGGGAATGGGGGGCTGCAGTCAGGCCATAACAGCTCTTCTCTGCTGCTCCTTCCACCTCACACTTTTCCCCGCTTCAGTGTGGGCCCTTCCCAGGGGCGGCAGGGAAC
>JAVJGI010000040.1:83287292-83317263 GCA_035590275.1 Ibycter americanus | reverse complement strand
CCCGAGGCGCCCGCCCGGGGCTGCGGGGCTCAGCTGTGCCCTGCGCTGGGGCCGCTGGAGCCGGCTGGAACCGGCTGTGCCCGGCACGGATAGGGTTGGTTTTGTGGTTTTTTTCTTTCATTAAAGTGAGATAAAGTTTTTAGATGCTCTTAGAAAGACACAGGAGAAAAAAAGGTGTGTGTGTGTGTGGTGCTGTCAAACTTCAGACAGCATTTTGCCAATGCTGTGGAGTACGGGAATTCATGAATGATTTATATCTGACTTCCCAGTATGTTCCCAAAAGGCTGGTAGTATTTTTCCTGTTCATCTATCTATGATCATCTAAGATTTTAATTTGATTCTCTCAGGAGCATGTATATGCTCTGACTTGGAGAATCTCATCTGTATTTTTATGACACTGTTAGGAAATACTGTTGCTGTTGTGGAAATTAAATGCAGCTGCTGTCTGTACTTCTGTGCTGTAGTTGCTCAGCTATGGTGTACTCTGTTAAACTGCTTAATTCTTATTTTTCTTCTCATACTTGCTCTAGTTTTCCTTTTGGTTTTAGTGCTAAACTCTCGGGAGCGTGGGTTAAAAGGCTATCAGCCAGCTTATTCTGTGAGGAAAAATGGGAAGAATTGGGGTAGCTTTTCCAGAGGAGAGAAGCCAGAGCAGAAGGAAAGGTACAGTGGTCACCATCATGTGGGAGAATGCTTTTCTGAAGAAGACTGTTGGGATTAGGTTTTTGTGTCCACGCTGGACAGTACAGGGAACACGTAAGCGTACATGTATTACATTAAACGCTAAAGCAAGTTTTTTACCAGTAAGGCCAGTGGAGCCCCGAACAGAGGGAGTGGCCAAGGGAAGCTGCAGCGAGGGGAGCTGTAAAGGACTGTTTATGTGTATTAAATATCCAGAATGACTTAGGGAAAAAAAAATGTGCCTTATCTAGAGATTTGGTAGTGGTCTGTGGGCTTGGAGGCCTATTTCAGCCTTATTTTCTGTAATTTTACAGTACTGGCAGCTTTAATCCTCATTAAAACCTGAGAATGTCCAATTTCTTGTACTGAAGTCTGAGCTAAATTAGAAGTCCATCTCTGAGCAGGTGGACTAGTGCAAACACAGGCGTTTGCTGTGTTGGTGTTTGCTGTTGAAACACTATTGCTGATTCATGTATTAATTTTTTTTGATACAACTATCTTTGGTACAGTAGCTTCTCTGTTGCTTTTGAAAACTCATTCTGTGCTTCCTTTCTATATGGTATTTCTCATATGAATTTGTGTAATGAGAAAGTGTTAAAATATATAATGATAACAGCTCAGCTGGATAACATCATGCTATAGATTCAATGTTGATAGCTTACTAAGTGCAATTGGCTGCAGTCTTTCCTCTTTGAACAACTGTAGTAATAAACTAATGAGATAGATCTTAGAAATTAGATTATGTCCAGAATAAATACCTTAATAGGTGCACAAAACATTACTCCTAATGTCAGAGACATTTCTTCTGATTTCTCTGTTTCTAGATGAAGAGGACATGCAGTGTGCCTTTTTTCACCTCTCCCCCCAGCCCCCTTTTAAGATCTATATTTTTTAGAAAAACCCAAATCCTGGAAACATGCAGTGGTTGTAGAATATTAGCAACTGTTCTGTTCAGATTTTGAGCCTATTTGACAAAAGTACAGTTTATTGCAGCAGTTGGTTGTGTAATCTGATTTATTTATTTTTTCCATGTAAACTGATGCTTGCAAAATTGTAGATTACTAAAGCAGTTTTTGAGGTGTTCTTTGGTGGAAACAAAGTTTACAAAAACTTACAGCCTAAAAATTAAAATTTGCTGAAGTTGAATACAGTCCCCAGACAAGTTCAGAATAGCAACAGGCAGTTGCTGCCTGTATGGCAGGGATGTAATGGTTCTGAACACACAGAAATTGGTGTTGTCTTAACAGTAGCTTAGTTTCGGTCACAAAGCAGCTTCCCCATTGGCTGTGTGGCAGTGCTGTCCCTCTCAAATACAGTTTAAATATTTTGGAGTGTTTGTGCTAGGGCAAGCATTTTGTGTAGCAGATAATTTTTTTCCCAGCAACTCAGGCAGGCTCATTTCCCCCATCTTCCTGAAAACTTAACAGCAACAGAAAACCACCATGCCTTGGTGGGCCTCATTTGGATTTCTTCTTCGTCACAGGCCAAAACTAGTATTTTAGCCTGGGAATTTCACTTACTAAGATATATTGTCAATTAATGTAAGCTTTCAATTACTGATTTTGGTATTCAGAAATAAATAAGATAGCCAATTAAATGAACATGCAGAGAAGACACTCCGAGCCATCTTGGTGTCCCATCTCCTCGCTACATGTTAGACTTGAGGTCCTCCAGCACAGGTCAGCCCTGCAGCAACCCCACTCCCAGACATACACACTTACCAAACCCCTGCCGATTTTACCTGATACGGAAAGGTGCACTATGGAAATGAGAGTCTCCTGGACTGCAGCAAGAGGCATTCCAGGTGGTGTTTGTGTCTTCCCAGTCAGGCCCAGTAACCATGTTCTGTGGTAGGGTGATAGGGATGGGATGAGCAGGTAAGTCCTCTTAATTTGTCAGGTGAAGAGGAGAATTTAAATGGACGTCAAATGACAATTACTTGCAGAGCTGGGAGCAAGATCAAGGAGTTCTTGACTCATAGTCTTGTTTAGTTTCCTGGGTTTTACCTTCTTGGGCTAGTATTTATGAAACAGCTGATTCAGCAGAGCCTCGCTGCCGGGGTCAGGCAGCCCTGAAGGAGCACGAGGATGAGCTAAGCAGGCAAAGGGGCTTTTTCCAGGAAGCTTCTTTGCAACTGCAGATAAAGCAATCCTGCAGCAGGGGAGCTACTTTTGGCCAGTGTGTCTGAAATTATTTAGCAGGCAATCTCATTCACAGCTGTGGTATTTCTTCCTGTCCCAGTGCAGTCTTGGGGAGGCAGTTCTTTGCACCTCAGGCCATTGTAGTTCCACCTGTGTGCCTGGTGAGCCAGCCCGACTGGGAAACATGGCTTTCCACCGCCCAGAGTGTCTGTAAGCACCGTAGGACTGCTTCATGTGTCCTTACCCATATTCCTGAATCCTGTGGTCTCTCTCATTCCTCTGCACAATTTTCAGCTGGACTTTATGGGCTATGGAGTTGATAGCAGGGAGTGTTGCACTCCAGTGTTTTCTGCAAATACAGCTCTACAAAATTAACTGTTAGGCCATTTGTATTTTTGCAGGTAAATTGCAATACAAAAAAGAAATTACTTTGCTTTCTATTGTGATACTAGAGTTAATAATTTAGTAAAGAAAGAAAATTATTAGATTGTTTGAAAGTAAGGTAATAGAATAAGCATGTTTATGTATGTGTGTACATGTCTTTTCTGTGGTACTTTATAAGAGAGTAGCAACTTTAATTGTATGCCACAAGCTAGGTAACTTGTTAAGTTGGTTCCTTTGTTGCAGAAAATGAGAAAATATAATTTAAAAGTCCTTTTAGATTGAGGTATTGGAATAATATAGAAGTTTTGTATAGTATACTTGTATTAGAAGAAGACAGGTATATCATCTGAGTTTTTAAAGGTTAACTTCAAATAGTGTACGTAGCTGGAGCAAGGACATTACTGGAGCAAAAGGTTTGGTATTTACCACTTTCAGTGATCTACTTACAAAAAGTGAGCCATATGAAAATATGTAGCGTCTTTAATTAAAATTATATATAATCTCATTCTTTAGTATATAAACTAATCTAGCCTGAGATTTAGGGAGATTTCTCTTATGAGAAATAACTGACTTTTTAATGAATAATCTGTATATTTCTGTTTTTGTCTTATGTATGCCAGTGTCCTCAGCTTCAGGAAGTTTTGGAACAGTCTGCCCAGCTGGGCTAAATGGGTGTTCTTGGGCAGCACTGTGGCTTCAGAGCCAAAGCTTTACAGAATGTCATTTCCCCTTCTTTTAGAGCCCTAATTTCCATGGCAGACTGGTGCAGGGATGCTTGCTCTGGGTATTGAATTTTATATTTCCTTTTACCAAGTACTCTTTCCCACTCTTCAGGCTTCTTATTTCTGCCAGAAGAAGCTGTATTTTATAAAATCTGTGCTTTGAAAAGTAGAATAGAGCCAGGGCAGGAGTTTTGCCATTGATGTGAATGGCGGGTGCTGTGCATGTATGATCCCTCTGATGACATCCCTCTGAGTATCCCCACTGCTCTTTAGGAGGCCTGTCCAGCTGGCAGCCTGTGGGCCAGTTCAGTTACACAGAGTAATTCTGGCCAGCTCCCACCTGAATGTGATCTTATTCTAACTCATAACTCGCCTGCACATAACTATGCAAGCTGCCTCTCAGCTCCTTTTCTTCTGGAATGTGGCACAACTTGCCTGCAGAGATGTGCCTATGGTGACATTTAAAAAGAGATGCTACACTATAGCTCAGCCTTCAGAAAGATAAATCTTTCCAGTCTCACCGCCGTTTTGCTCTCTTAAAAAGAATACTAGAAATGCTTTGAAGTGCTAAGAATCTTTTTTTTTTTTTTTTAACAGGTCTCTAAAAATGACTTAACATCTTCTGTACTGTTTTTCTCAAAAATACTCTGATAAAATGTTTTAAAAATCACCTTCTAGACTGGAAGAAAGGTGAATTCAGTTACCTAGGCTTACAATATAATACATACTAAATAATCATGCACGTTAGAAAGTCAGCCTAGATGTTTTATATTTCTCTCATGTATCATTTGTTCATTTTCTGTTTGGAGAGCATTTCATGATTCATTACTTTCATGACATTGTAATTTCATGTTGGATGCTACCACTGGAGTAGTATGCAAAAATCACAGCTGTAAATTATATGAATCCTCTCTAAATGTACTTTGGTGAATATTTTGGAGTAACTCTGGGAGATCATTTAATATTTTGTTTTATAATTAATTTAGAACTAGTTTTAGTTTTAAATAAGTGATACAGTAATTCTATATTACAGAACAGAAGCATGTTCTACAATTTTTTCCTTAATGTTAGTATTATTATTACTCTTACACGCATATGATGGCTGATATGTATCAGGTTTCTAATAACAAAATCACTCTTTTGTTTTTCCGTAAACTGCAGAAACTATGCCTGTTCCAGACCAGCCCTCGTCTTCTGACAAGACAAGTTCCCTTAGTCCTGTGTTGAACACATCCAATGGCGATGGCTCTGAAACTGAGACAACCTCTGCCATTCTAGCTTCAGTTAAAGAACAGGTATGCAAGTGCTGCGTATGCAGGCTAGAAAACAGTAATATGATTTAGTGCTTTTTTACAAAGGTTTCATAGCTGGTATTGAATAATTTTGTTCACAGATGCATATTGGAAAGAATGTTAAATATTTCTTCATGTCTTAGTATACTTCTGTGTTCTATCCTAAAAAAAATTTAACATAATTTAATTGAATTGTTCATTTTTTTCTCCACTTTCACTCTATGCTGTGAATGGGGGTTTTCAGGTATCTCTCCTTGTTGGCAATTTGCATGTGAAGTTACAGCATCTAGGCACGACATACAAGAACTACAGACAAATGAGTAGTTGTGGATAAGATGTGTTATCCTAGACTTTTTAGTTAAAAGGATTTAAAGGAATTTTAAAATATAACATATACATGGTTTTGGTTTTTTTAGTATAAAACTTGATTATCTTAGGGCAAGATTGGTTAGGGACAGAGACTACCAGCCTTGTATGATTAAAACCAAAAGTATTAGAAATTTTTGAAAGGTTGGTCTTTAGTGTGATTCCCTGTTCAATTCTAGTAAGTCAGGTTTGGACACCTTAACGGAAATTTTTGTGGGCTGAGTGTCTAAGTTTTTGCTTAGTGCGTCTTTGTACAACAGGAGATGGTTAATATTCCAGTTCATGCAAACAACTGGTTTCCATTGTTACCTTGTTTGGCTCAACAGCAGCAACAGGTATCCCAAAGAGAGACATAAAAAAATAGCTGCTTTTAGTCTGCTTTCTCCTTGCTGAAGGTGTCTAAATTGGTTCTCCAATTACAATGATCTTTCTACGCCTAAGATATTCATCGCTTCTTTAGTAAAATTATACATGAATTCAGCTTATGATATCTAACACCATTGGAGTAATAGCTGTTGAATCATTGGGCTTTTATAAAAATTATGATGTTGCTCTTCATTTTTTCTTCTTGATATGTACCAGTTTTCTCTTTTGGTGTTAAAGGTTACTCGTATTTACTGGTTCTTAAGGGGAGTGCGAGAATGAAAGGTTGTAACATGGAGTTTTGTCTTAAGATTTATGGCATGTTTTTGTATTGGAATTACCCATGGTTTAGATGTTTGTTTCTCTTCCAGGACAGTAGTATTACTTGGGCATGTACCAGTGTTTCAGCCTGTGTTACCGTATTATTTTGAAGAAAAATACCTGCCTTAGCTTTTGACTGTCTGATGTTGAAAAAATGTGCAGGGAAGTTACATAGGTGGAAGATATGCTGCATCTGCCTGTTAGAATCTGAAACACGATACTGAAGAGTGAGAAGGTCTTCTCTGTTGTTGTGTTTTGTGATGATATTGCTGGTCATCTATTTTGCAACTGAACCTTCCACCCCTGTGAAGTGGATTGAGTACTAGAGGGGATCGGTGCTGAATCCACTAGATGAAAAGGATTTTAAGTGGTAAAGTAGTAGCAAAGTTATTTCTGATTCCTGTGAACTACAGCAAAAAGGAGCCTGTAACAAAGGAGTTCTGCATTCCCTTATTACCAAGAACAGCCTAGCCAGCTAACCTAAGGTATTGCTGACTAAGAAGGTAATCTCTTGAAATATTGTGGTTTAGGGTACCAAAATTTCACAGGTGTTCTGTTAAATGAACTTCTTTTTTGACAGGTGATCTCTAGTCAGCCCTGTCTTGAAGCTGGAAAACTGTACTAAGATCAAAAATGAGACTGATTTTTTTTTTATCTGAATGCATTCCACAAACTGTATGGTGACTTCAGTAAATTTGGCTTAATGGCACACATTTATGTTCAGCTGTACTCACTACTGGGAAAGCCATGTAACTCCAATATTCTTTTATTTATTTTCTAGTAAAGATCTGAAAGGGAAAAAAAACCCCCAAAAACCAAAACAAAAAAAACCCAAACCTGCTTTTGGGCATTTTCAGTTCCTAAAAATTTTGTGTGTTTTGACAGACTTCCATTACTTAAATGTTCCATTGGAAGAATTCTAGGTAAGGCCACCATCCTGTGCTTCAGGCCGATGAAATGCACTACGCTGATTCTGCATTAGGGGAGTAAATGAAGTAAATTTCTAACTGACTGTTCAGATGGGTAGCCCTCTGCTTTTTAGAAGAAAGAATGAATTACTTTACTGCCTGGTATGTGATGTTGCTTTATGTGCCCTTTGACTATAGCCAAAAATATACTTGGAGTTTTGGAAATATGATCACAGACAATTATTCAAAAGTACTACTAATTAAGGAAAAGATCGTTGAGTTCATAATTAAGGTATGTTTTGATGAATCATATATGTTACATTTTCTTCATCTGTGCTGATGCTTAACTTTAAAAAGTTTCCCTTTTTTTAATTCTCTTGGATTTTCTTGTGGCAACCTCATGTATTACTTCTCATGAAATAACTAGAACAGTGTCCTTGAGTGACTGCAACAGAGTAAGTGGTGAAATTTGTGATATTGATGACTGTAAAAGGTGTTTGCAGTCTTTGAAGAATGCAGGATACTTGAAAGGCACAGAGAAGTTAGAGATGTTATATTTATTTGCTCTACTTAAATTTCCTATGTGAAAATTTTTTTTTTCAGAAAATCTGAAGGTTTGTTGTGCTAGTTTGAAGAACACATATCCCTGTGCTGTCCTATTTTAAGGAACAGATTTATTGCATTGAGAATATTTATTGCATTGAAAAAATTGTTCTTGATATGTCAAATGTAAAGTGACATTCATGCTGGTAATAACTGGATCAGAAGATTTAGCCACGTGCTTTTCAAGGTGAGGACTTCTGTCAAAATAGAAATTGAAGCCTGTATTTTGTTGTTGAGGAGTTAGGTTGATTTTAGGAAACTCAAATCCTGAACGCTTTGCTTTAACTTATAAGCCATTTCATTTGTGTTTTACCTCTGGACAAGTGTGCTGAATGACTGTTGGGTTTCAGACTTGTAAGATGCAATTGAGAAGAAATGATGGGGTTAAAGAATATGAAACCATGTTTTTTCCCTTGCTGCGAACTTTCTTATGGTGGTCAGCAGGCAGTGCTGGAGGGGAGGTCAGAATTGTACACTGTATGTCTAATAGATCGTGAGATGCTAGGTGGTGAGCTTTGGCTTAGATGTTTTCAAGCTGTCTTCATGAAGGGGAAGAACAGTTAATAGCTTGCACTTTTACAGAAATTGTTGGGGGTTTTTTTTGTGGTGTTTGTTTGTTTTTAGACAATCAGGATCAAGTTCTTTAAAGAGAAACTATCAAGCAATGTTAAACCACTATACAAATAGTTTCAGTTGTCCATGCTGAACAAAATGTGATTAAATGTCTGTGTATGAAGAGGATCTTTTCTTCCTTATGATATACTGGCAAACACATCCAATGCTTCATAGGTTTTAGAAAATGTAATGCCATTTCTGGTTTTGCTTTGTCATCTGCTTTTGTATTTGTAAATATGGCGAAAATACTTCAACGAACAAAGTGAGTTATCAGGACTATGATTTGTGAGAACCTATGTGATAGATACAACTATTTCCTCTGCAAAAAGCATGTTATGTTTCTCAGTGGGCATTTCCACATGTGCAACGCACTTCTGATCCCACTTGGCGCTAAAAAATTCCTGGGAAAAGAGCTATTGATAATGCCGTTTTGAAGGTAGAAATAGCTGCTGGAGAACCTTTTGAGTAAATAAGTATTAAAGCTGATGCTTTTCCTGGAAGTCTTCAGATACATGTGGTTCACTCTACTTCAGTTCTTGGCATATAGAAACTGCTCCCTTGGAAGCTGAGAAGGAATGTGACAATGACCTAGCAGAGGCTTGTTGCGTCAGATTTGTTTAATAAAAACACTTGGAGAATGTAAGATAAAATAATTTCCTAAGAGTGGGATCCATCTTGAAGCACTGACAACTATATTCAACTCAGAAAGAGTATCATGTATTTGTATTAGTTTCTTTGTGACTCTAGTTCCCTTTGCCATCTTAGTCTGTTTTTCAGAAGTCTTTCAGTAGCCTTTTTCAGTATCCTTTCCCTTTCAGAAAACTTAAGCAAAGAACAAGTTGTGTAATGTTTAGTGTTTCTTTTGAATCCTTTTTAAATCTACTTATTTCAAATCAAGATACTGGTTTCCAGATGCCTGTCTTCATTTCCCCGCTCTCTCCAGAAAAAAGCTTAGACTCTAAGATTTATGGAATATTTCTCACACTGTTTAAATAAATGACTAATTAATAGGTTCTTTTAAATCATAGTTCTGATTGCAGAGAAAACAGAAATCTTTGGCTTTGAGGTGATTGCTGATAGTGCTGGTTTTTTGGGTTTTTATTGTTAAAATAAGGACAGAAGTGTCATCTTTAGGGTTAAAAACATCCCAGCTTTATAAGACTTGTTACTTTTAAATATTCACCAATTTTCCCATTAGAAAGCCACTAGTTTGTCAAGAAATTATGGTTAAAATTAGACTAAAAAACACATACAGGGTAATAATGACTCAGCATTGTATTGCACATCAGTATTAAATAAGGAAAATATACATGACTTAAGTGAACTTGTATGTTAGGTGTTAGTACTCTTTGGAAACAGGGTTACATGTATCATGCACATCTTATATATGTATATGTAAGTAAAACTGCAGATAGAAATGGCTGTAGAAGTTGAAAGATTTAATTTCTTCTCTTGGCTGTGCCAGATTGCTTTTCCCATGTCTTTATCTCGCGATTGAAGTTTTAGAACAAAGTCACATATCTATATGGGTGTTTCAATTCAGACTATTTTGTAAGGTTTTAAGGCCAGAAGAGACTTGTGGAATCATCTAGTCTGACTAGCAGGTCATGACATTTCATATAGTTATCCAAGTATTAGACCCCAATTCTGACCACAAAATGACTTTTGCAGTTGTGTTTCCTAATATAATGCATCCCATATTGTAATATGTGATATTCACCAAAGTAAAATCTCATTCTTGCCTTACAGGAACCAGTAATTACTCTAGTAACCCTAAGTATTCTGCAGCTTTTCTAAATAGGTTCAGTTACGATACATTCATGTCTTGCTTCCCCTTAAACATCAGGCTCTATTTCTGCCTTTAAAAGTTTTGGCAGCTGTATTTCAGACCCGTGCTAATTACATTCAATCAATATATGTTTCTTTCATCATCTAAGTACCATGTCAATATATTCACTTCCTTAGTTATAGAACTCCCTTGTTTCCGCTAAGTTTTTAAAATATTCCAGAGAGGTGTTCCTTTTCCTTTTTGCCATCTTTTATTTTCATTAATGTATTGATTTTAGGTAAGAACTAGACTTGACTGTATGATACATATTGAGTAGTACAGTCTATACAGTGGATGCCATACTTAAAGGTTGCTGAATGGACCGACATACTATTGAAATACGAAGCTTTGTGAGTACAGGTGGTGCTTCCCAGGTACATCCTCAAGTTGATGGGGATTGCTTTTGAGATGTATGATTCTACTGCTGCAAGTGGGGAGTTCTGTGGAGAAGTTTTGAAGAGCGTCATGGCAGAGGTTGGCGAAGAAGGAAATCATGTAGGATACTTACTATGCACCCTGCTCTATAGCATTCTTGATACAGTTGGGACTGGTTTCACCCAGCACTGTGGAGCAGTAGTGAGTGTATTCATGTTGTGCTTCTCAGGCAATGGCAGTTGACAACAATGAAGACCTAGAAAAGTGATTCATACTCAGAACCCTGTATCCTGTAAGTCATGCCAAATATGCAGTAGCCATAGTAGATGGAGTATGAAGAAACTAAAAATTACTTTACTGATAAAAGAGTGTGGTGATAATCTAAACTATGTATTTTTGGGATTGTTTGAAATGAGCTGGGAGTGGAAAGGTTTATGTGAACGTTTAATCTGATAGAAGAGTATTGAGAGAAAATATCCTCCCAGCAAAACCATCTTTGCAGAGAGGGAAGAAAACAGCAATTATCAGATTAAAATCAGAGTTAAATATGATGCTATTTTGACTTAATGTTGAAAAATTAGTAGTTCAAAGCCAAGAATTTCAGAGAAGCTGAGTAGAATGCCACTTAGTGACAGCCCAGTCTAATGCTAATTTAAGGCCATCACAAAGAAATACAAAATATCCTTTCTTATCATGCAGCCAATATATGAACACACTTTTGCTGATCCACAAGCACTTCTGCCTTCTCCCCCCCCCCCCCCATCAGCAGAAGAATTTCAAACTTGGAATAAAGATACCCAAAGAAAGTAAGAGTATTGATCTCAGTTTCAATAGAATTTAAATTTTAGTACATTAAAATTCTAGCATTTTAACATTTTACATTTGTAACATTATAACATTGTTGATTTCTTTTTCTCTGGTATTGTTCATTGGGGCTTTTTCAAATGTAAAATATTTTCACACCTAAACCTACATCTTTTAACCAGCACAGGGGAATAGATTCTCGATCTCACCTTAAAGTCACTTGAGATGGAGATCTAAATTAACTTAAAATAGTTAGAAGTGACTAGTCAAGATGTGCTTTTTCCTGTACTGACACAGCTCCCCTCTGTTGTACTGACAAACATGGGCTTAGGCAGCCATGTGGGGAAGGCTGCTGGGGAGCTGAGTGAGTTGAAAATAACCATCCAAAAAGGGAAGGTGGCAGCTTTGTGTTATGGAAGGTTGAGTGTGTTTTGGTTTTTGGTGGATCAGTTTACCAGTTACTTTTCAAGGACTGGGCTTTTCAGCACAGCTGCTGTAAAAATATGGTTCATGCCATGGGTTTAGTCAACTTTTTTGTGGCATTTGGAATGATTCAGAAGTCAGCATAACATCCCTTTTTAAATACACAGGGGAGCAGAGGTTTTGGGTGTGTATCCCCCCAACTCTGCCCTACTTGTCTAAAAGGAAGTCACAGTCATGTTTCTGGAAACTTTGTATTTATGAGATTTAGCTATCTTACTTGTTTTCAGTATTTTTCAATGTTTGAATTAAGCAATATCCATCAATAGTAATTTTTATTTGCATAGAAAATATATGAGGCTGTGAGGCCCATGGCTTTCAAAACCAGCATACCTCTTCTACAGAAGAAAAAAAGTGCTCTTGGAAGACTAAACTGTGAACACCTCAGTTAGTAATTGTTTTTATTTCTTCTGTCTTCTCTGGAAATGAAGGAAAAACAGTAAAAGCACCCTCCAGATTCCACAATGACCTTCTCCTTTAACTCGTCTTGCCAGTACTTTCCATGCAGCTTGCTCTTGAAACTTGAGTTTTGAAAGGGATTTTTGCAGGATATTTAATTTTTGTCATTGTTTTAGCCATTTTTGTTCCTTTTATGTCGTTTTGAAAAACTGAATACTTCTATTGTGTTTTCCCATCTGTTTCTGTGTGTTTTCTCACATGATGGCATTTTCTACTCCTGATGCATTTACTACTAAATGGAACTGTATTTTTCTGTGGGTAATTCAAATCTTTTCTATTCCTAGAAAAAGCTACTTAGTGGGTAGTTGAATGCTCTGCATGTTATGCTTTGATAAAATATATTACAATTCCGTCTATCCCCAAATAGGAAAACTAGAACTTAGCAAACGCTAAGCTAAGTTTAAACTTAAGTCTACACCCGAGGGTTAAGGTACATTACTACCCAAATAAGCTTAACTTTGGCTGTGAGTTATGTAGTTACGATAATACTAAACCAGTTTAGAATCACACAATAAATTGATTTTAGCAATGTGTAGCATGTACTTCTCTTTTTTTTCTCCTTTGTAGTGAAAATGAAGTATTTATCTCTGAAATTTCTGGTGACAAAAACTTATTCTACAGTTGCCTCTAATGAGAACCTTGGGTTTTTTTTTTTTAATTTAAGGGGTAGATATGGTGAGAATTTTGAAATATCCTTTCTAGAATGTTAGCTTTTTTTGTTGTTGAGACCCTGTCATAGTGCTACACTCTTTGACCATGTTTTTAGATATTGCACATGTGGAGGACTTAATATACAGTATAAA
The DNA here is from genome assembly GCA_035590275.1 of Ibycter americanus. Classification (NCBI taxonomy): domain Eukaryota; kingdom Metazoa; phylum Chordata; class Aves; order Falconiformes; family Falconidae; genus Ibycter; species Ibycter americanus. The sequence continues at coordinate 83,304,118 of JAVJGI010000040.1, read as the reverse complement.
GTTTAATTAATTTGACGTTACTTGCAGTTACAGGGGATTTTGTTTTAGCTCAGTGACACAACAATGCACTCAAATCACAATTTAATTAGAAATTAGTTAGTGAAGTATACCAATTGCAGTATATAATTGACACGATATAAATGTGAATGTCATTATCTAAAATATGCCTACCATCATGACACTGAGCATCCCCCAGTCACCAGAAAGGAATGTGTTTGTTGAAGTAAGCTGAAGCCCACAGCTCTCTGCAGAGCTCTTCTGTTTGTTGTTTGTTTTTTATATTGGGCTTAACCACATACACACTCCCCATGCTGATCTGGCTGAGTTGTTCACAGCTGTGAGGTCTCCAGTGACAGCCCATCTCTTCCCTTCACATCCGTACTATACTGCTCTGCCTTCATTTCTGAAGGCCACTGCTATCCTGACAGGCCTGTATTTCATCCTGTCAGTGGCATTAAATACCTCGCTGTACACAAAATGACTGCTTGATACTTCTGCCTACATAAACTATGGTCATAACAAATTAGCCATAGGCACCTGCTCAATTACAAAATTGCTAAACCAAGTAAAACAAAGCTGCAGGTAGATCAAAAAAAGTTCAGACAGAGAAAGCCCAGCAGAGCTCAGTCCTGAGGTCTTGCAAACTTGGTGCAAAGCTGAGCCATTACTTGGTTCATTAAGTGCTCCATATAATTCATATAAAGCTATCCAGCAAGCTCCACGATGGGGAATGTGTTCCTTCCTCCATCACTTTCTGAATCCAATAGAGTAACCTGTCCTGTGCGCCTGGAGGTCGAGGCTAGCAACTACAATGGAGTGAGGCTCCTCTCCCAGGGGGTGTATCCCAGCTCAGCCCACTTGCCTGGAGTCTGCTGTTGCATTGCGACTTCTTCAGTCACTAATGTAGGTAGAATCACAGCAGGCAAAGTCACTTGCTGAGGGAATGACTGGGCTCTGCAGAAAAGCATAAAACAATAAGCTAAATACCTATTACAGTTATATGAGTAAAAGATACTCTTGATTAGACTTACAGGATCATAATTATAAGCAGATCCAATATGTATAGAAGTTACATTATTTTAACCAGAAGCACCCCTAAAACTAGTTGGGGTTTTTTTTGCTCTGTGTCTGCATTCCTTTCATTCAGGGACAGGCAGTTATGCAAACAGCTGAAATACTTTGCTGATATAGTCAGTTTCTCTAAAACAAAGGCACCCTTGGGTTTCCCTTGGCACTGAGAAGAGTTTGGCTTCCTTTTCAACAGTTGTGATCAATCACGTCATTATTCCCCTGAGTCTTCAGGTCATGTAGCCTCTATCTCTTCAGAGCATTCCTTCATTGTGGGTGTGTAAGTGCATGTGTTGGGGGGCAGGGTGGGTTGGGTGTATCTTTGATGAGTCACAGCCCTTTGTCCCCTTATTTTACATAATGTGATATGAAATCTTGTTTTCTCATGTGCAGAAATTTACCTTTTTGGGTAATGGTGACTTGTAACACCAGCTTTTGTAAGTGAAAAACCCCCACTGGTTATCTACTTGACAGCATACAAGGTAATATATGTGTTTCTATTAGTATTCACTCAGTTTCTTCAGTCTGGATTGTCATATAGCAAATAGCTGCTTGTAGTCTGTTTCCTTAGTTGTTTCAAAATGTGAGCTGTACTCAAATTCCATCTCTGTTCCCTCAGTTGCCACTTTTTTTTTTTCCCCTTCAGTCCTCATAAAGCATTATTCTTTACATTTTTCAGACAGTCCCATCTCTTAAGCATAACTAGTGCCTGTCTGTGTTGAGCTTTCCTTCCTTGGGTGTCTAGTGCCCTGCAATATAATGATCTGATTAATCTGGAATGACATTTTGCTGGTTAGGGTGATACTCTTATCACTCTAACCTGCAATTCATGTTGCAGTGTTATCACGTGGTCATGAATATCCATTTACCCCAACAGTAACACAGTGCAATTATATGCTTGACTGTGTAATTAAAGTTTAAATCAAGCCTTTTGTATACCCTTACTAGCCTCTTCATCTAGGAAGTATTTTCATTTATGTTCACATTGCTAAGCATTTTTCAACAATTTTTTTCAGTGAAAAATAAAAAATAAAGCAGAATGGGAAAAATTTTTTTGACTTTATGTGTTCACTTTTATGTGTTTCACGTTTTTCAGAATTTGGATGTAAATATGTATATTTAAGAATGCTACTGTATGCTGCCTTGCAGTAAATGTTTTTTTTACCCTCTCTGATTTCAGCATAGCAACACGTCATGGTAAAATACTGTTTATATTTTTAGTGTACAGCTATTTACTGAAGTACATCTGAGTTTCAGGTCTTACAACTGGTATCCCTGAAATTTTTTTTTTTCTTTTTTCCAGAGCAATTGAGGATTCCAACCCCCACCCTCTTTCATTCTGTCTTTCTTGTATGTAGTTACACCCGTCCTTGTCCACTGCATTGTCAATCTAGGTCATTATTTGAAGCTTTTGTTGACAGAGCACTTAAGAGTAAGTGCATCTGATACTATAAATAGGCTTGATTCTTTATAGTAAGTCAGCAGATTCACTTGAAAATTCTCAGTTTTGTACTAGGTTCGATGAAATGGAAGATTTACTGCATTCTTCTGTCAACCAGTAGCATAACAATTTTTAATGAATTGTTATCTTCAAAACTTTGACATTTCAGAATTGAATAACTTTGAATTAACACAGGATTATTAATTTTGTCTGGAGCGCAAAAATGGACCCTTTACCTTTTTTTTTAAAAAAAAAACTTTTTTAAAACTTCTATTTTTATTTCAAAAAGCAGTGCTTGTGCATGAATACCTGTTCCACCACAGTTTATGCTGTTCTGTTTGTTCCAGGTCACAGAAAATAGACGGTACTGTTTCTCTTACTATATATTTTCAGATACCTGTGCTGTGAAAATAGATGATTCTTTGGATTAGGTTTCTGTTTGTTACTTTACCACAAATTGTGGCAGGGACCAACCAAACAGTATGCATTCTTGCCACAGTGTAAGGCAGCCTTCTGGTACAGCTCCAAGATGCTGTTCTACAGGCTAAAGATTTTCAGGCATGGAAAAACCTGTGATAGGCTGTGTTTTCTGTACGGCTGCAAGAAGGGTGTTAGGTGCAGTTCTGCTGGCAACGTGGACATGGGCACCTTTCTGAAACGTTTGATCACTAGGTATGCTGCTGCACCTGTAAAATAGCCAACATTTTGTGCCTGCTTTCACATTCTCTAGCAGGCTTTAAATCCTTATTTAAATAGTGAATAAATTATTGAGATTAAATTAACAATGTAGTTTCATCCTATGCCCTTCCTGTGTGCACAACAAATGTATTACAAAACCAGGTATAACACTAGGTAAGTGCCTCTGTCCCTGAAAGTAGGACTGGATGTACCACCATGATGCATATTGGGACTGAAAAGCATTGTAAAAAGTGTACATAACAGTGAGTTCTCCTCACTGCAGTCTATAAAGATTTGTAAGCACCCCACAGCTTGTATGCAGCACCAGCATCCCCTTTAGAGGTTTTTCATGCTGAGGCTGGATGATGGACTGTAGAAAATGGACAGTTGTCCATAATAAATTTGATAGCCACTCAAACTGAGGTTTGTCACAGTGCCTGTTTGCTGATACTGAATCAACATTGCTATTGGTGCTGTACTTTTACATGCCAGATTTGCTGTCAGACACAGAAATATAAATTCATTGATAGCATATGCCACAGTAATGCCTACCTAAATGCAGAGGAGCTAAGCTAATGACTCAAATAAATGTACTTATTTCTTTAGTAATAGGTGAATATTTAAAGGCTGATATGTCCACTAAGTGCTTTTCATTTAATTTTATAAAGTGAACTACAGTTTATTCCACAAAGGTGTAAAAATACATATACAAATAAAGTGCTTCCTGCAACAGTGGTGTGTGGATGATACGCAGCTGTATTCCCTAATTGGGCACGATAAATTGTCCAGTACTTAAAACCTTGCTAGATTATTTCTGTGTGAGAGAGAGCAAGCATTGCCGCTGTCAGGTAGTTTTAGTGCACTATGGTTGCGAAGACCATGTCTAGTTGTGTTTTCTTTATGCATTGGAAATAAAAAGATTGAAAGAAATCTGTCTGGTTGTGATCAGTTTAGTCTGAACAGAAAACAAGGTGTTCCCTCCCCTTTTCATCTTTGATGAGACTCATGCAAATCTTACTCTTCTCAGTTTTCCCCACCACATGCAGTGTAGCTTATGATTTTCTTGTGTTGACAACTGTATCTGCTCCCTCTCAGTTTATCTGTGGTCATGCAGAGAGCTACTTTATGGTTTCTTACTGTAAATTTGAATGGTATATAATGTCCCTTGATGATTTTTTGTTGCCTTTCATTTAACAAGGTAGGCTGTTAGTCTGTAGTTATAATGCAAGATTTACAGGCATAATTAATGTCTTTTATGAGGCCAACTGTTAAAGGGAAAAAATATGCAAGCTTTTCTGTGGGTCTAACTTACGCATCTGAATGTTTGATCTTTTAATTTTTTCAGTGTTAGTTGTTTTAATAGCATATACTCATTCTCACGGCAAGCCTTCCCTGATGTGAAGATGTCATATGATAATAGGTGTTAATGTTTTTCTGGTTCATTTGGTAGACTGTTTTTAAAAAACCAACAACCCAGTTGTTGTTTCATGAATCTTGTGTTGTTGATATACATGGGCATTATTGCTGTACCTGCACTTTTTGCATAGTTCATGCCTGTATGAATACAGTCAATGGCTCCTTTTAGTATAGCAGTGCACATGTATGAATACAGAGAAGTAAAGTCTTTTAATGAAAGCATATAAATTTGTAGCTCTTCTGTTCAGTATTTTAGATATTTGTGAAGATTTCTACTTTGTCAAACAATGTTTTTCCAGTTGGTTTTTGTTTTTTTTTTTTATCCCTAATCTGCATTAATAATCAGCATTACTTGAAAAGGGAGAAAGAGGCATGGAGGTTCTTCCTCTTATCAGTGGTTGTGGTAAGTGACAGATGAGTAGACTGACTAAAGAAAAGTGTGGATCTTCAGGTTAACATTGAAAAGGATTGTATTAGCATTGACAAAGATGCACAAGTTACTTAAAATAATTCTGATTTTAATTTGAGTATTTTTGACAATCTTCCTAGTTGAGTGTGTTTATTGTTAGCATTTGTCTTCTCAGTGTGTTCTTAAAAGAGTAATCAAATTATGGAGTCAGTGTGTCCTTTGCAGTTGTGGTCTAATACTGCCTTTTTCCCCTGGAGTTCAAGATTAAATGGTTTAGATAATACAATACCGTGCAAATTTTAAAATGTTTCTATTCATTACTGAAGAGCATAGTACAAAAAAGCTTACTTCAATTCCGTTCACTTTAATAAGTGAATTAAAAAGATCAGCAGCATCTGTATTCTTTATTATGGCATATTAGTTATTTTGTAGTAGGGAAAAACTCATATGTTTCTGTTTCTTTTTCTGCAAAGCTTCCTGAGACTTTTCAGAACTTTGTCATCTGCATTCCCTGCTGGATGAAAGTTTCAACATGCAGTGCCTTATGAAAGTAAAGAAAAAGCCTACACTATTTCTTCAAAGAATATAGAATTTGATTTCTAACCTTATGTATGTTCTGGTCTAGAAGTTGAATGTAATTGTGCCATAGTGCTTTATATGGTAACTTTAATTTCTCCTTCATTATATTTGGAGAAGACAAATTGAAATCAGGAAGGCCAAAGTGTATTTGGAGATGAACTTGGGGGCATAAAGTAACATGAAAGGATTCTGCAAGTAATACCCTAAGGGAACTCAGAGACATGTGGGTCCATGGATGAATGCTGGAGGCAATCTAATGTTGGACAAGACAGGAAAGGAAGAAATTTCCCATGGTTTTTTAGCTGTTGCAAGACCAGGAACAGTAACATGGAGGAGCCACAGGTTAAGGGCTGTTTAGAAGAAGTGGATGTATTCTGCTTCTTGGGGCTCTCTGCCAAGATTGAAGAGAGCTCGTTCAGGTGATAGGATTGCAAGGCATCTGTTGTCCAAGAAAAACATAGTGATTGAGGAAAGTCCTGAGAACTAGAAGGGGGCTAACCTTATACCAGTCTTTATGAAAGATGAGGAGAATGGTCCAGGAATCTACAGGCTGTGTCAGGTCAGCATCACTCCCCAGAATAATAATGGAACACATTGTCTTGGCACTTGCTTCCAGAGATGTGAAGGGCAAGAGGGTGAACAGGAATGGTCAACACAGATCTCTGAAGTGCAGTTAGTGTTTTGCTAATCTGATTGCCTTCTAGGATGAGATATGGTATAACTAACTTTATTAAGACTGTTGATACCTTCTCCCACACTGTTGTTGACGGTAAGCAGAGGAAGCATGGGCTGGGTATTGAGTGGACTGAAAATTGGCTGGACTACTGTGCTGAAAGGGTAGTAATCAATAGCTTGACCAGTTACCAGACAGTAAGAAATGGAATACTTCCAAGGGTTGATTCTGGTACTCATAGTATTCAGTTCTTCAGTGACTTGGATGACAGAATTGAACAGAATGCCCCCTCAGCAAATCTGTGAATGTTACTCATTTAGGGTGGTGCTTGGAAAGCCAAAGTAGAGCTTCAGTCTTAAAGCATCTTGAGACCTTGAACAACTGAGGACTGAGCCAACAGGAAACTCATGTATTTAAAAAAGAGCAGACTGAAATTCCGCATCTGAGGTGGAATAACACCATGCATCAGTCCAGGCTGGGAAGCACCTGGCTGAGTCACAGTCCTGCTGAAAAGGACCTGGTATCGTTAAGAATGTCAAGCTGAATATGAGCCATTGGTGTGCTTTCAGGGCAGACAAAACTAACTACATTAGAATGAAGGAACAGGCTACATTAGAATGAAGGAGCATGACTAGCAGACTGAAGGCAGCTGTTACCACCCCTACTTGGAGCTGGTGAAGCTGCTTCTTGGACAACGGTGTGTCATTTTGGTAACCTCCAATACAGAGGGGATGTTGAGAAACTGGAAATAGTCTAGTGGAGGGGATACTAAACTGGTCAGAGGGCTAGACCACATGATGTGATGGGAATAGCTAGAGAGCTGGGATTTTTAGGGAGCAAGGTCTGGTGAAGAGGAGGCTAAGGGGATGATCTTAGGTTAACCCACGATAGCTTCAAAGGGAGTGACAAAGATAACGACACAAAAGTTCTCTGAGCAGTGGCTTACAGTTAACCAAGGGGCAATAGCCATAAATCGCAGCTTGGGGAGTTCAGACTGGACACAGGAAAGCTTTTTTATGAAGAGTGTACTGTAGTAATGGAAGAGGTGACCAGAAAGGCTGTGAGTTTGATCTTTTCCAGTCAACTACAGAAATCCTGAGCTGGTGTTGGAAATTACCATATTTTTAGTGGCAGGTGGGACTAGGTGGCGTCCAGCCAAAATTTTTGTGGTTCTATGATGATTCTATAGTAATTTGATGATAATGCACAGTTTTGCTCAAATTATATTTTACACCTTTGCATGTAGACCATGGAAAATACATTTTGAGGGAGGATAGTGTGGCTTAAAAATTCCCCCAATTTGATTACTTAGCTTTTAACGCTTTAAAAAATAAGAAACTGAGGATAGCTCATGGTGGTAAGGGCTGAAATAATAGGTCAGCCAACAGGATTGGTGGATGAAGGGGAAAACTAGCTAACACAGAATGGGATAATGGAAGATTTTAGTAAGATTTACTTTTTTTTTTCCCCTGGAGATATCCTCTGTCTTTATTTTTACATAAAGATGTCACTTTCTAAGCAGGTTTTAGAGACCAAGCTGTTACTTTTCAAACTATACCAGACCTTAATATTTACAGGAGAGCAACATGTGGAAAGAAGTAAAGTTTTCTTTAATTTAATAATACGTAAGTGTAAAGGTAGCCTCACATTTAGATTTCATATCCTTTTTGTCAGCCTTTAGAAGATTGATCCATTCTCTTCACAATCCCTTCACTTCTTATTTTTTTGAATTGGGAATAGTAACATTTACCTACGTTTCAGGCAGTTTGCATGTATATATACATGAAGAGAGCCGGTATAGGTCCCTTAAGGGTGATAGGGTGCTTTTTTTTTTCTTTCGGTTGCTTGTATCAGATTTGAATACCTGGAGGAGAGTAAAATAGGCATAAAAACTATGTTACACACTTAAATATGGCAAAACTTGGACCTCAGGTCACATCAAATAAGACCAGGCAAGCCAATTATGCCTTCAGCAGTAAAATTAATCACCTCATAGCCTGTGTGTATCATATAAATATATAGACTGAAAATCAGGGGAAGTTATTCCCAATAAAGGAAACTAAGTGACTCTTCGTGCTGCTGCAGTAAGCTGGCTGTCTTTGACTGGTTCATCTCAGTGGCACAGAGAACAGTCAACACTTCTTGAACGCATGATCGGGTGTGCAGGAGACTGTTCTTTGGGTTAATCCTCAGATTCAGCAAGTTATTTCCTGGTGTTTGTTCAGCTCTCTCTAGAGCTAAGGGAGAAATACAATTTAATAGTTGCAATAATGGATTTAAGGGTATAGTGCATTGATTGTTATCTCTACAGTACTGAAATGGTTGTCATGAAAATGAATGGTTGTTAAAGTCAGAGACGGTTCATGTTCTTTTAGGGGTTATTTAGAGGAAATTCCGGTGTCAAAATGCCAGATGAGGATTTCATGCAACACAAGTGGGATTGTGGCCTGTTTCTGTCTACATTATCTGACTATTTTTACAATAGCCGTATACCAATACCTCGTTCCTCCCTCCTTCCTTCCAGGTTAAATCCTAAGAAATGCTTAGTGCTTTAAAGAAAATCCATACTTTAACAGCTTTTGGTGGGCATCTTGTAGTTTATTGAGGTGTTATTCAACAGTACTGATTTAGCTTTTGTGCTACTTTTAGTGGATATTTTCTTTCAGTTCTGTGCTGTACCCTGCTGAGTCCAATGTATTTAGGCAGTGCCCAGAAGGGAGATGTAGTAATAATGAAGTTTTCTGCAAAACCTGCTGTAGCTTGTATTGGCTAATGTAGCGTACCAGCATTTTCTACAGCAGTCTCTTTGCAGTTAAAGTGTACTTTCTCCAATTACTTCTGTTGCATCACTGCCAGTAAAACTGAGGTATGTTCTGCATTTTCATATGCTTGTAAAGCTGTATGGTCTTCAGTGAATGTATGTAATTTTGGCTGTTCGGAGGAGTTTTGCAGCAGTTTTGTTGGTTACCACACAAATGAACGTGCTTTCTGTCTTACATACTGGCTAGATTTGGCTACAGATGTCATATGCTGTTGTGTTACTTTTTCAGTAGGTTGTGCTGTTCTGAACACATTTTAAAATAGTTGAATAAAGACTTGGAGCTTGTTAAAGGAAGAATTTTGTATCAGGGTTAGCTTTTTAAAGTTTGTTAGTTATGATGTATTCGTTATTGCTGCACCTGTTAATTTTAACCCTAATGAAGCCATAGTTCAGCACTGTAAGAATTGCTACCCAGTTATCATGTCTGTATCTTAATTTTGTTTATAAAGTGAGATTTATTTTATTGTAGAAGAAAAGTGTATTTTGTAAAAAGCTTACTTTTTTCATGTGCATTTTTTTACCCAACACAGTAAAGTCCTTTCCTGTTTCTGGGGACTCTGGATGCTGTCATGCAATTTTTGAATTAGAGTAACTTAATCTTCTATCTCTGAGACTTTCATAGTAAGTTAACACAGTCTCTAGAAGTAAGTTGTTCTAAACTAGGCTTCTTTATCTGCACACCCTGTGTAATGGAACAGCATAGATAATACAGGTATAGCTTGGTCTCAGTGGCTTGGCAGCCAGCCAGTGTCTGGAAAGGCTAATACTGAGCTTGTGTTAATATGCCAAGTAAGACCTGAGCTGTCTTCATGTGATCAGGTGAATTCTCCATGTTTTTGAGTACTTGCAGTTTCAAAAGTAAGAAAATGAAAGAAAAGAAATTAAAAGCTTGGTGCTGTACCTGTCTCTTCTTGACCTTTCATCTTTCCATAGTTCCTTAGGTACAAGAATTTGTCGTGTTACGTTCCTGTCTCCTGGGATTCGATTCCCTAAACCCTACTTTTCTCCATGCTCCATAGTTGCTGCAGTGCTGTTGTTGGACCAAGCTGTATTCAGCATTCTGAGTTGTGAAAGGTACTAAAGGTTTCCAGCTACAAGGATATTAGAAAATGAAATGGGACAAAAATATATGATACGAAAGGAGGTCATAAAGGTCATCTAGTTGTCTGCTTATGGTAAATACAAAATGATCTTACCTCTTGGGCAGGGAAGAGTTATTCGGTTCTTTGTCTGAGCACATTATCATGCCCTTGCTATACTTGTGTGGATGTCCTTTCGTATACCACAGAGGATGTGGAGAACAGACAGACTAATATAGCTGTTGAATAAGCAACTGCATTTATTTGAATAGCTAGAGGTTAAATTCTCAACCTGTTTCTGTGTAAATATAATCAGGAAAGGGGTCTAATCCTGCACAACCTTGGCCATGACTAACTATACTCACTTGAGTATCATATTACAACTAATGAAGTTATTAATTCAAGTTACTTGCAAGTTAGAGGACTTAGAGATTTGAGTTGAATCAGGATTTTAATTTTGAAGAGTCAGCTTTGAAGACTGAGGTTCAAATGATGTTAAAGTTAATTATAAAAAATGAATCCTTGTATGTTAGCATACAAATTTCCAAACACAGATGATGTAATTTTCAAATCCTATGACTTTTTACATCTTCCCCCGCCACCCGCCCCACCCCCCACCCCCCCACTGGAAGTTACTTTCCTGCATGAAAAGGAAATAGGTCTTTGTATTTACGTAATTTTAAATACAGCAAATAACCTGTTTGCAAATATTTTATATTGATAACTCATGTTATATACCTAAAGTACGTCGTTTGACTTTCAGAGGGGTTTTATCTAGTTTGTCAGGTATTTCATGCTTAAGATGGGTTTCAAGGTTAGGACATCTGTATCTGTTAGGTTTGTGGAGAATTTGGAACTATTCTTTATATATTTTAAAAGACCAAAAAGCCAGGAGAATGTGCAAAAGCTGGTCTGCTGCTGAAAAAAACTAAACCGAGAAATTTAATGCCTCAGCAGAGTTTTGAGAATGAGCACTATTTTTCTCTCGGTAAAAAGTACTTTTGTTTTTATGTCTTTCAAGGTATTTGTTTTCTTTTTTAAGTGTGGTTTATAGGTGTGTGTTCTCACCCACCCACCCACCCAATAGCTATAAGGAAATATCTGAAAGCTAAAGAGAAATACCTGAAAGCAAATGATTAGTTAAGCATGCATATTAATAATTTTAAAATGGAAATGTTACAAATTTATTGTACTTTAGGAGGTTGTTATTAAAATATCTGTGCATCAATAGAAAGTTAGGTAGTGTACAATTGAGGACTTGCAGAAAGTGGTGTGATGTGTAGGCTCAGCTAATGTTTTGAGGATTACTTGTCACTGAGTAAGTAACAAGGCTAGTTTTCCTGTCTTATGATAAAGTAAAATAGAATTAAACTCTGTGCAATCTTGTTCTATATATTGCAAGGTTCCAAACAGAATTGTGCAAAAACCTGTTTGTTTTTTTCCCAAAACCAAAGTACTACTTTTATTTTCCAAATATTCCCAAGATGAAATCTTTTGGCCCTATTGAAATACTCTTCCCTTCTTCCCATCCCCACTGTGCCCCACCCCTTGTCTTTCAAGGTAATACCTAGCTCCTGACTCATCAGCATTTCACAACAAGGAAATATTTCAGAGGAGTTTTTTAAAGTGAGCTAATGATGAATACAGCTAAGATTTTGATGTTATGTAATCACTTTGCAAAAGCAATTCTAGACCACTTACACAACCCAGTTCCTCTATGATAAGTGTAATATACACAGTGAAGATTATAAATATTGCCAACCTACTGATACGAAAGAAGTTATAGTTGTTTATTTAATGTGAAGATTAAATTGTTTTCAAGGATCTTGCTAAATATATTTCGGAATTTGATGCATTTAGTGAAAACTGGAAGGTTATTTTATCCCTGGTAGCACAGTGTTGTGGAAGAGTGAGCAAAATCTCTTTTGTTCTCAGGCATCTGCCGTCTGATTTTTCTCTGAGTTCTGAATGTTTGTGTTCTGTCTTCCCTTTCTCCTTTACAAGCTCATTGAATTTTATTAGTTACCACTGTAAGCCAAATGAAATAAAAGGAGTTGCACAGCTGCAGTGATAGGAATCTGAACTGCATCATCATCCTTACTTGCAGTAATATGCAAACAGGAAAAAATGGGCTTGATTATAGATCTCAGGAGCTTTGCCAGAACCAGTATACAAGTGATTTCCTCAAAACTGAACCATTTTGCACTAGGAATCTTAAAAACAAAACCTGGGAAAAAATCGAAAAAAGATAGTCTCTTTTTTCACAGATGCTTGAGCATGCCTTGTTCTCTGAAGTCAGTAAGAAGTGTAGGCTGCCACTGTCTTTTAAAAATTGAACCAGTATGCAGAAAGCTTCGTTGTTATTTAAGTTATCTCACTGTAACAGAAGTGTATCTTAATGCACTTCAGTTGAGCTTGTGTAATTGTGGAAGAAATAGCTGGGGCTGAAAATTTGTATTGGCTATCACAATAAAGCCATTTATTTTTGTGTACATAGAAGTATATAATTTAAGCTTCCAGAATGAGCCCTTTTATACTCTGCAGTTAAGTAATTCCACAGTATTACAGAAGGTGTAAAGACTGGAGTGAACGGACCTCTAGCAGGGTTGTACCTGTTCAACTGCTGCTTGTAATTCATGTTTAGTGCAGGCAACTACTACTAACATTTTCTCTTAGAAAAAGAAACCTATCTATCTGTGATCTCTGTGTGTTTTTTTAGTAAATAATTTTTCTGGGGTTCCTACTTTGTAAGTTCACAAAAACTATGCCTGAAGATTTCAGGTTGATTTTCCCTGAGATTTTTAGTAGTGGTGCAAGTTGACTTAAGCAGCGCAGATGAAGGTAGTGTTGCAAACAGGTGGCAGTGGTATTGAGAATGGAATTACTTGTAACAGCTCAAAAGACAGTGTATGCTTTCACATGTGCAGTGTATCTGTACTGGCTTGCATTCCAGTCTTGTCACTCCAACACAGTCACAAAATCACAGTGTAGGTTAGGCTTTGCAAACAGCTGATAGAGACATGAAATGGCAAGTATATTAAAGAAGTCATGGGACTGAGTATCTGCCATTAAGTATATTTACCTTCAGCTTATATAGTCTGGAAGGACTGTGTAGACACAAAAGGACATCAGGGGCTTTTAGCGCAGAGCCATCCTAGGTTGATAACGAAAGACTGGCAGTAGAACAGCTGAAGGGATGTGCTGTTCAAAACCATACATCATGCTTTGCCTTTATTCAAAAAAAGTTTTAAAGTTTTATAAACGGTTTTATCTGTCAGAAAGACATTGTGGAGTCTTTAAAAGATAAAATTATACTTTCAGCGTTTCCTGGGATGTTGTGTCTATAGGGTATTAAACAATATTTAACCTTAAAAGTATTTCAATTGTATTTGCAAATTTAAGAATTTTCTTCCTTAGCTATGGGTTTTCTTGTACTGCAAAATTGTAACTGTTCAAACTACTGTTGCTGGGCTATGACAGCATCACACATCTCTATGGACAGTAACATAATACATTAATAATGCACTGATTATACTTCTGCCCTAATAGACCTCTTTTCCAGTCTTACACTCATTAAAACAAATTTACTTGTTTTAATCTGATAAAACTAAAAATCAGGAAAACAGTTTTATGAGCATACACATGAAGTTATGTGAACCATGGTAACAGTACCTGGAACAGGCATTAGTGAGCAATAGAACTGAGTTCAGTCCCTGTGGCTTCCTTCTTTCAGCACCATTTATATAGAATTCAGACAACACAGAACTATAATACAGTTTTTGAATATGTATTTGGCATTTTTGCTTTAGACTTCCCAGAATGCTACAAAGGATCAAATCTGACATGATCATTTATGAATTTATTTGTAAAGAAAAGGTTCTGTAACAATTTATTTTTTGGTTTTTGGTCTTTAATTCCCAAGGTAATGAAATTTATGTTTTGTTTCTTCAGTACTTTAAAAAAAAACATTACAGCAACTTGAGCAGCTGTTTATTCTTTTCCCCTCTTGCTTCTGTTAATGGCAGTTGTTGAAAGTGAACGGGAGGATTGAAGGAACAGTATCTGCCATCCAAATCTTTTCAGTATTTTGTTATGGGTTATTTTGGTTTTATATGTATTTATACTTCATCTGCCTAGTAGCAGTTTCAGTGAAACAAGCAAACATAGTAATAAACAAAAGAGGCATTTTGAAATAACATCTAAATATTTTATCTCTGCTCTTAGTAAAACATGAGAATTCAAATTATATTTTCCTGATTTGATTGTCATTTTTTTATGTTCTTGTCTGATGTGCCTGTGTACCCTCCAAGTAAACCTGTCAACAGTTTTTAAAAATGCTCTCCTCGTATCTGTCAAATTTTAATAGGGTGAAAGCTTTCAGTCACTGAAAACAATCCTTGTTTGTTAGTTTTGTTAGAATGAAAAATTATTCCACTGTAGGAAAAAGGATGTTGTATTCACTTGCTTGGAGAGTAGGGTAAATTTATTCCTACATGGGTATATAAATAAAAAAAAAAATATAATGGAATATAATGGAAGTTTACACAGATGTGCTTTTGTCTCAAGAGGGGAAAAAATATTGCTGTGCCCTTTTTTCTTTTTAATTTGGAATTTTACTCCTTGTTTCAAGTCTTTGAGTAAGATACGGTTGATGCTTCAATTTCTCTGTGAATGCCTGGTGCAGTCTTCAACTCTGTTGGCTAATCCCGTTATCTCTGGCTGTTGCTAGTACACTGTATGACAGTAAATGTTTTAACACTGAAAACAGCATGTACTTGACTTCCTCTTATAAGCTACCTGGGAAGAGGAAGGAAGATAGTGCACATGTGCTGCTGACTTGATGTTAACACTAATTGTTGTGTTTCTTTATGCAATGTAATATATAGCACCCTCTCTTCCTTGGCTGACCTGTAAGGAACAACCATTGTATGTCTGGGGAGACCAATGTGTAGCTGGCTGTCTGGAGGATAAGGAGCACTGAAATATTTTGACTTGGACTTCTTAGTATTAGTAAGTGCTTAAAATATGCCCCTGGATCTGTAAGGGGTTTGCATGGTTTGTTTCAAAGTTCACACATACCAGTTTTGTGCATATGCTGAAAGTAGTATGTTTTCTGTCGTGATTCACATATGGAAGCAGATAAGCTAGTCTTCCGTTGCAAGAAACGCTTTTGTATCACCGTTATATTACATGAAGCAGAATGCTGTGAAAGAAAGCAGAAAGGATATGAAAATTGGAACTCTACAGTATGTCTTTAAACTTAATCGGAAAAGTGGCTGTTCTCAGTCGCACTGTGATAGGTTATGTAGTAGCTCATAAAAAGAGAAACTTCTGCTTCTGAGTCCTACAAGGCTATTCAGTGTAGAAGAGGGAAGCGAGACAGCCTGTTGCCTTCTGTCACTGTAGTGGTACCTACAGAAACAAGACTGTTAAGGATTTCTTTTTCTGTATCGTGGGGGAGAGAGTCAGCTTCCCTCATACAGGATTTTCAGTACCAAGCATGTGACTGTTCCTACATAGGCCAACCAAAATCCTTGTACTTTACTTTGGATTGCTTTTATTTAATCTTTCAGATTTTGAATTTAGGAATTTGCATTTTCATGTTTCCGCATAAACATAGGCATGTCTTTTTTTAATGAAAAATGAGATCTTCTTGTAATTACCAGAGAACAAAGAAGCCAGAGCTTTCAGGATATGTGACACCAAATGTCTGAAGGCTTCCATTTTTACCTACCTTTTGTAGTAGGTAGGGACCAAGTATGTGAAAAATTTGCTGCATCCATTTAGCAACAGTAACAGTAGGTTTTCTTAATATTCTTCAGAATTCTTCAGAATTCTTCAGAAAGAATTCTGGTTTACAGAGGGGACAACTCTTCAGGGTTCATTACAGAATCTTAAACTAGGAAATAGCATATAAAGTTGTCTGAGCGTAGCTAATTTTGCTCAAACATTAGAATTCCTGGATTAACTGTCTGTATTTATGATTATTTGTATACCAAATAAGCAGATACTATATATTGAATCTGTCACTGTGTGTGTTTATTGAAATTATTTCTTTCAAGTAGAGGTGGAGTATTGTTGAGGTATAGGTAAATCAGTTTTGGGTTCATTTACGAGCCAAAATACAGATAGATTGTACAAATGTTAATGCAGTAAAAAGTTTGATTTCTGTAGATTAAACACAAAGGATAAAATTAGCATTTATTTCAGTTAACAGTATGAGTAGTAAAACACAAAGCATTACTAAATCTTTGTCAGAAAGAACACTTACTTTTTCCTGTTTGAAATAATTTCACAATAAAATAATTAAGATCAGAATGAGAAGTAATTCCTAGTTTGGTTTCATCAAAGTCTGAGCAAACCCTTATCTAATTTTAAGAATTAAGCATTTCTCTGGATACTACAATTTTTTGACTTCGACTTATTGCAGTGGAAAAATAAAATAAGACAGAATTACTGTGGTTGCTTGTAGAAGCTTTCTCAGAATGTTCAGGGAGAGAAAGAGAAAACAGCCACTGGAGCCACTGGTATTTTAAGTTGTTTTCAAGTCTTTCTATTATACTTTCTAGTGCTTTTAATAGACATCATCTACAGTGCAGTGGGAAAAAGAATACCTTCTCCTCCTTGCATCTCCCCTCCCCCCCCACCCCCTTTTTTTTTTT
>JAVJGI010000040.1:83249166-83287192 GCA_035590275.1 Ibycter americanus | reverse complement strand
TGCAGCTCCCCTCCCCCCCCACCCCCTTTTTGTTTTACTCATTCACCTAAATCTTTGTAACATCAGAACAGTGGCAGTGGCAGCACTGCTTGAAAAAGGCAGTAAATAACACTCCTTATTGCAGATAGTCAAAATGCTATCCCAGTCTTGTAAATCGTTGAAGTGCAGAGTCTGTGATGCAGAGTGTTGCGCTCAGAAGCAGTGAGCAGTGGTTGGGTACATGAAAGATATTTTTGGCCTTTGGAGCCCATAAGAATGAGACATTATTGCTTCCACTCCCTTTATTACAGAGTCTATTAATTTTAGTAGTATTTCTTCTTTTTGTGGCTCAATTTGTATGTGTGTGTGTATTGGTTTTGTTTGTTGTTTTTTTTTTTTTTTCTCTTTTAAGCTTAATATTGGCCTACCAAATTCATGTTTGGGTGTGTATATAAATGATCTGATGTCCAAGAGTGGTGGGACATCTTGAAACTAGCCATATTAAGCATCTAGCAGTCACTAAAAGTCAGTAATTTATATTTGAATGTTTTGGGGAATCCAGTCTTTTTTAATAGTAGTAGTAGCCGTGTGTGGCAACAGGGAGGAGTGATCTCAAACTCTTAAGTGATTCAGAAATTTTTTACAATATTCAGGGAGTTATTTAAAACAAAATATAAATGCAGTCTCTCAGATGTTGTTTCTGCCTGTTCACCTTGGTGTTTTTCCTTTAGTGATTAAAAAAGTGCAAAAGGTACTTCTGGTCTTTGCATTTCACAACCTATGAGTCAGTGTAAGTTTTTGTGTTGGCATTTTTATAATGCCCAAAATTCCCTTTAAACTTAAATCTACAAAGGAGTTCTTTTTTTATTCAGTCTGTTCCACTTTGTTTCAAGTTACAATTGCAAGAGAAGTCTTTTAAGCTCCTGTTAGAAATAAATTAAACCATCACTCAATAGCAAACATTCATTGCCCCTAGTAGAAAATCTGATTTAGAGTGTAATTTGCAATTAAACTAATATTTAACTTGCTGTCAAAGCTAAATTTAAATAACAGTCTTATTAGAAATGCTGACAGGCCAGCACAGGTACAGTTTTTAATTTACTTTTCAGGATGCAGCTGTGCTTGTGCAGAAATCTCAAAACTTGAGTGCTGTGGCACAAATGGCAGAATTTTACCTGGGCAGAAAATAAAAATTGCATGACACCTGCTCAGGATACGCTAGAAAATAATTAAGCAAGCTGAAAATGGGCAACAATAATTTTTGCCAATGCTTGTTTAGCATGGTTTATGAGGAAATGATAGACCTGTCCAACTTTATGCACAGTAGAGGGAGGCTTTTTGAGTATTACTGAAATTTTAAGTATTTCAATTCTTGTTAAAATCAGTCAACTTGATTCAGCTTAAAAGAAATTTGCGTTGTGTTAGGTGGTGTTTTACCACAGTGACCCAAGCACCTGGAAGGGTGGTTGGTGCTTGATAGTAGCAGCAGGTAGTATAGGATTCTTGCTGAGGTAGGGGAGTGTCCAAATGATACTGAACATTCCAGTTGTTTTTAGACTCCAGCTCTGTACTAGTAAATGAATAGAAGAGCTGTCACCAGAAATACACCCTGTGGTGCAGTACTCCTTAACTACTAAAATAGTCCCCTAAAGGGTCATACACAAATAACTTTGAGAGACCCTAGGGTAGCATTAAGTTACACTGAAAGCTTGAGTGGATACCCATTTTGATCTGAACTGATACCTATTAAAATGTGTGAAAACATCGGAGAGCCTTGATGATGCAGGATTTGATCCATCATGTCATCACAGTCAGTAAGAGTAAAGCTTACGTTGAGGTATAAAGACTTCCTTTGATTAAAGAAGTCATTACAAAAATAACTGAATAGAAAATTTCTAAGAGAGGAGAAACGAATTTGTGAGATGGGGATGGAAAATGTAGTCTCTCTTATAGTAAAAAATGACATAATCAGTTTTTGTGGTGTGGCGTTTTTGTGTTGTTGGTTTTGTTTTTGTTTTTTTCTTTCCTATCCAGTAGTTCTGAAATTCTAAAGCTTGCTGTTAGCTCCTTCTGAGAGTCAGGAATATCCATCAAGTTGTATAGAAGTCTGTCTAGTGTTCCTTTAAGTGCTAAAACTGTGTCTAGTAAAAACGCTGGATGTGTAAGAATGAATCATTTAATACCGTGGTTTTGCTACATACTGTTTCTGATGACAGCATAAGGAATAAAGTGAAAACTACTTCCAGCTGAAGTCTATAGTCATGTCGTAATTAGAACTGATTATAGAGATAGTTTTCTTGTAATACAACTCACATTTTACAAGCAAGTTGATATTTTGATTTGATGGATGATTCAATCTGCAATTTTGGTTTCCCCAGCCACAGTCAGCTCTGCAGGTAACTGAGGCTCAGAGGATGTGAAATACTCACTGGCGCCTCATTCGTAATTAATGTGTTGATCCTGTGTGTACTAACCCCTGTAGAGTAAACACTGAAAGTTCACAACAGATGTTTAATGCAGTTTTCCACTCAATTCATCCCTGTCTGAAAATCCATGTCATACTATATTTCAAATAAAATGCACTTTATGTAAGCTAGATCTTCACTGTGTAGTTGACTTACTATGTGGGCAGACTTCACACTTTTCAGATTCTGTTACTCATGAGAATCTTTTTCAAATTACTATTAACTTAAGGTAATAGCCACTTGCAAATACAAAAGCCAGACTGATGTATTCCAACACCTGTAGTTGTTCTCTGTTACTGTAACTCATGGGAAAAAATAGTTCTTTACTCTGGCAGTAAAGACCTATGAATTTTAACCTAGGTACATTGTCTGCTTTTTCTGGTTTTATACTTCCTCTTCAATAAACATATTTTGGAGCGTGCAGTTTTCCATAGTACAGTCAGCTTCCTGTTACCTGAGATGCTATGGGACTGTCCTCTGTCAGGGTACCCTTGGAAATGCAGCTGTCCCCTGGAACACCTGTAGAAATAGACACCGGGGAACTTAAGCATACACCCCCACCCCCACCCCCCAGTGATTGCACAGAAGTAGGATAGCCAATGTATAGCATGGTTTATGTTCAACCAGACAGCATAAATGGGTTGGCTAATTCGGAGGTGACTCCTACATAACTTATGTGTGTTAAGCTTTACAGTGTTCTGCGAACCGGAATAGTTTATTTACTCACACATGGCTTTTCAACTTAAATGGTCCCCTGTACATGCAACAAGACTGCTCTGATAAATCTCCATGGACACAAATTTTGGGTTCATGATTCAAATACCTAACTTGTTAATTAAAGCTCAGCTTGGGTATAAGCCACCTTTTCGTCTCTGTTTCAAAGTTAACCGTGCTGGAGCAGAGGTGGGCTTTGTAGAGGGGCCCTCAAGAAAGTTGATACCTTGTTCCTGGTTCTCAGCTATCTCTGTTAAGACTTGCTTGTCTTAGTGCTGTGTGCTGATGGACGCAGTTAAATCTGCCTACAGAAAACAGATTAGTCAGTAGGATACTTACTCTCTTTGCAGTTTTAACAATTAAGCATGTTCATATCTGCAAGAACAATACAGCTGCAAATCTCACCTGTGTGTCTTGTTGTTCATGATGTGTTGCTGGGAAGTAGAGGAAGATTTGCATGTCCGTAGCTTACAGATACAAAGCTCAGATGATGCTTAAATGGTTTTTGAAGGCCTGTGGAAGACAGCGCTAATAAGGAAATGCCATGTTGAAACGCAGTTTTCATTACATAGCTCATAGATTTTTAAATGCTTGTAACTTCCTCAAGTGCTTTTCAGGGGGCTGAAATTATTTCAGGCTCTGGCTCAGCTTGAGATCATTAATTTTTAAGCTTCTTTTAAAAAGGAAAAAATGAAAAAATCAAGCCCCACCAAACCTCTTTATTTCAAATTACAGAAGAGATGCATTTTTTTTTTGACTACAGCACTAAAAAGATAAAGCTTTTGTTTAAAACTTCCTTGTTTCATAGACTGCTTAGACCTTTGAACAGTAATCATCACATAAAGAAAACTGGTGTAATAACTCTGGGCTTTTCCTTTTAAAACACTATTTTATGAGATATAAACTCTATAACTATTACATTGATTTGTATGTAAGGGAAAGATTGCTGAAATAATTTTTTGTGAAAAGCAGGTGAACCTAAAATACCTGTGCAAAATTGAACTACAACTTGTGGTTCCAGAAAGTTTGACCTGTTCCATTCACAAGTACTTTATTGTAAAAGAAGTTACACTCAAGTAGTTGGACTTGTAATGGATACAAATTTAATTTATTCATTGATAATCAGTTTTCTAGAAACACATGGTAGAAAAATAAAAGTTATGAGTATTAGTGAAATTATATTCATTGAATATTGACAAGGGTGTTTCTTCTAGACTGTTGAAAGTTTGCTATATAAAATTGTCCCATCATAATTATATAGTATCCTACATATTAGAAGATTTTCTCTGAATGAAATAATCTCAGCACTTTTCTCTTTCAAGAATTTAAAACACAACCCATAGACTCTCACAGTTTGGTTTAAATCTAGAAAAGTTGGGCTCTTTCCCTTACTCAGGTTTACTTAATTTTAAACAATATTTTACTTATTTTATTTTATTTTTTTTTGTCTAGGGGAATGCTATATGGATAGTACCTCTATTTTGCTGAAGTCAGAATAAAGCAAAACCCCAACAAATGTACACAGTTTTCTCTCAAATTATTTTTTTCCAATTCAGACATAGGTGGCCTTTTCCTTAGAGATCGTTAGCAGTGAGGTGAAAGTTGAATGAGGTCCTTAAGGGTAAAGCTAGATAAGTACAGTACAAGTACTGTGGTGGATGGCATGTATACATGGGAGGTATTGTGTAGGCTGAAAAAACTGTAAGCATAAGCAGGTTATTTTGTTTATCAGAATAGTCTGGGTGTTCCAGTCGTTAATTCAGTGTAGCTTTCTAGTAAAAATGTGTAGGTTTGGAAGCAGTTTTTGGAGAAGGGGAACAGTGCTGGCTGTCAAATAGGTAGCTAGAATGCCAGATTTCTAAGTATATGAGCAATTGAATTTGGTTTGCAAAGACAACAGATAGCATTGACCAAATTTAAGTATGCTTTGACCATGTATCTTGTATTAACATAAGATGTAATGCAAGTATTTCTTTCGGGAGGCCATGAGCACACAGGGCATATAGGACGATCCCGGTCAGGGGCTGTGGCAGTGCTCTCACCATGATTTCATCAAGGATAATACACAGTTACAAAGGACTTCTCACTTCTCTGCGCTGCTGTGGGAGCGGCTGAAGCTGGAGTTTTTCAGCCTAACTACTTAATGAGACTAGTTGAATGACATCACAGTTTTGATTTCAGCCTTACCAGCTTAGGCATCTGTGGGGAAAAGTGATTTTAAGCATATAACTCTTAAATTTAAGCTGATTATCTACCCTGCTCTAGTCCCTAATCCCTCATCCCTTTCAACATACAGGCCATCACTGTTAACTTCCACCCACAACATGTTAAAGTAATTTTAGAAGCTGATAATACTTGAAATAGTATCCTCTTTCTCTTTTGTGCCTCTTTTTTGCTCTGTGTGTATCACAACGATGTGTCATGTAGACAGCAAAAACTAGTTCGTCATTTAGCTCACTTTATGTTAAAATATGCTTTCCCATTTACCATTTCTTCAGCTGTTCACTCACAGCCAACATCTAGGATTTATTCATCTCTCTGACCATTTCTTGCACTTGAGTCGGTCCGCAGAGGATTATGACTGTAATAAGGTAACAAAGTAAAAAAAGGGAAGGGGAGATGCTGAAGTCTTAGTCACATAGGAAAACAGGGAGTAGAGTCTAAATGCAAATCTGAATATGGTTACATCCCACTGGTTTGTAGGCCATAGTTCTTTGTTGAATGCTCATTGCTTATAGTACCTGTACCATGTTAGTGTCTAAAATATGTATCTAGTAATCAGAACATCGTGAGATAATCAGAACATTATGAGAGCCTTTGTTTAAACCTTCAAGCAAAGCAAAACACAACCCTCCAAACCCAATAAACCAATGAACAAGTAAAAAAAAAAAAAAATAAAATCATTTAGCAGTCTCGCTTCCACCCCATTTCCATCCCGCCCCTCACCCCCACCCCCCCCCCCCCCCAATGTGGTTTACTGACACAACCCTTTTGAACGTTAGTAATCATGCAAGTTTCAGAAGACTTACAAATTCATCTTAAATTTAATCTTGATTCTGCTAAAGACAGAAGCACAACAGGTTCTCAGATGGATGAGAATTCTTTATCTGGAGATCTAGAAAGTGCAAACACTTACTCAGCTCTGTGATTGTACATCTCCGTTCCCAGTGCTGGGGACACCTGTCTCAGGTACCAGTCATGCCTGTTTTCCATGCTTCATCCCAGTCTCCATGCGGAGTGCCCCTCAGCAGGCCTCTCATGCTCTGCTCACAGATGAACAGGGATGAATCTAAGGACCACTCATATATTCAGTGTGATAGGGCTGTGCTCCCTCAAATGTGGAAGGACAAAGGGAGCAGCTCACCTTTCCAGTATGCGGACAAGGAACCAATGGCTCTGGAGGACAGGGCTATCAGATCCAAGTCCCTTGAAGCAGAAATGAAAAGGGCTCAAATACACTGTACGCTGATAGTTCTGAGGCACTACTTTCCCACACCCTCTGATGAGCACAAAACCAAGAGTTGTACACACTCTTTGTCTTTCCCATTAGCTTGCAATCCACTATCCAGCTATCCTTCTAGATCTGGACATCAGATGGCTCTCAGCATGCTTGGGTGAGGGCCATCATGTCCCACGTGTGGGTTGAGACCTTTCTCTCATGTAATCATTGATGTGATCCTCCTTCACTGCTAGTATTTCCTCACCTTTCGAAACCCTGCCTTTGGGCACAGAGGCTTGGAAGATCTTGTTGATTCACCTCCAGGGTGAGGCAAAGAAGGCATCATATACTTCGATGTGTATCTATATCTGCTGTCATTAAATCACCCACCCTATTCAACTGCAGTCCAACATTTTCCTTGTTCCAATTTTACTAGTAACGTAATGGTCTTTTTGTTGTATTCAATTTCTGTTGCAAATATTATCTCTAGTATCTTGACCTTTCCTAATGCCATCCCTGCATGTCTAGGCAGTGTTTTCAAGCTCCTCGTTTGTAGCTTGTTTCTGCTTCCATCTCCTGACAGAGGAGGGAGTTTTATTCCACAAATATTTAGCTTTAGTTATGTGAATGCTTACTGCATGTGTGTGAAAACTGGGAAATCACATATAAACTAGAAGCAGTGGCAGCTTGTGCTTTCACATGTGCAAAGAAGACTTTTAGATGGACTTTCTCTTGCCAGTTTCTATGTAACAGTTACTATGTGAAAAACCATTATTAAATGCTTCTAAATGAAAAATGCAGTATGTGCAATGTGAAATGTTTGCTTTCTCTTGTCATTTATGCTCAGCATCACTGATGTGACTGTAATTTAGCTCACTTTATTTATAGATGGAGTACAACAAAGGTGCATGTGACTAGTGCTTTTACATTCCAGTCAGTAATAAAATTATTTGGAGTCATGGTTCTATTATTTTTGGAACTTACTATTGATAATTATCTTGGAGAAAAATATGTTTTCCTTTGGATTCTCTTTTCAGGAGTTCTGTGCATTGTGTTTTGTACTGATGGACAGGGAAGTTGAGGTCTTGAGGGCAAATGAGTTTTTTAAATATAATTTCTTCAGTTAAAAATCTCATGGACTAAAATGCTTCAAGTGTTGACATAGATTTGGAAATTTTATCTAAAGTAAAGGTATTTCAGAAGGAGAGCTACATTAGCAAACTTGAAAACCTGTATAGAAAATGTTGAAAGATTATTTTTTTCTACCATTTGAAACTACTTCACAAGTCTTTTATATATTGTATGATCACTAGATCTTACATATAGGTTATACTAGAAAGGAAAAACACTGGAAAATATCAGTTATGTTGATTTCTAGTTGTTTTGTATAGTAACCTATATGTATTGTCTCTACCTACCATTGCAGTAACACATTTATCTTAAAAAATGACCAGTTATTTTATTCCAAATATGTATTGTAATAATCTAAATGATGTTGAGTTACTGTCTTGTGGTATTTAATATGATTACAATTATAATCCACATAATGAGCAAATGTTTTCTTTTAATAGTGTCTTGTTACTACCCACTCACAACAGAGCCAATATGTTGTTTATTTGTTATGAAATACAGATGACAATAAGTGATACTGAATATTCCAGAATTTATAGTTTTAGGGGATTCATGTAGTAATGTAGTAATTTAGAAAAAATATTTAGTAAATAAAATCAAATCAAAGCCCATTACATATGGCAGGATATGTGCTTTATTTAGATACATGGAGTTTCAGCTATTCCTGTCTTTTCTAAAATTAGGTGAGCCATATTGTGATATGAAAATGTACACTTAGGGCACCCATGTAACCTTAACAGCCCTATGACCAACACCCACACAACCTTAATTGCTTTATCACAGCTGCTTTCTGAATGCACACTTCCATTTCACTGAAATCTTCAAGGCAGAATATATTTGAACGCAGGAATATATCTATTTTTATATAGCAAAGCTTATGTCAGACTTAGAAGTTGGTTGTTACATAACTGAGAACATTTTGGTAAGTCATCGTCATCCATAGATCTTACAAGGTATTCTGCTTTATGCTTTTAAAGACAGATTTTGAAACCTAACTGCAGTTTTTAATCTACAGATAGCAAGGGTAGGTATTTGAGAATGCAGTAACTAGTAATTGGATATTGAAGCACCAGCTCTGTGTGCTAAATCAAGCTTAGCTCACAGAAGGTTAGTTAAAAATTTAGCTTAAAATATTAAATGCACTGCCAGCAGTGTTTGGGACATATGACCAGAGTACTGCAGCAATAGAATAGACATTGTGAAATAAAAGGCAAAGAGCTTGTTCAGATGTGCCTCTTGAATGCCACATAAGTGTTAATTCAAGTAAAAGGAGACCTGAGCAGCGATAGCATGGTACCAAATGGTTTGAAAATCCTGAGTGTCACTGCTGGTAGCCCTGAACAGCTACACTGCTGAGCAGCCAAGTGGATGTCACAGTCTATTTGTATAAATAAAACCTGGTAATCTCAGGTATAAACACACAGAGAGTGTTTTATGTAGGGATGACTTGGGGGAGTGGGGTTAGAAGCAGGGAAGTGTGTAGGTAGATCCTTGGTATCGATACTCCCTTAGTATTTAGTCGTATTAATATTACAGCTGCAGTGCATATGCCAATATTCGTGAAGTGCAAGTATTAGCTATATGTCAACTGTGGAATACCTTAAACTCAATTGACAATTGAACTCTGTCATATTGTGGAGAAACGAGACCACTTCAGCTCTGTGCTGTCAAGCTCAGTGCTATTAAAAAGACTGAGGAAACTATTCCTATTTTTGAAGTAAAAAAAGATGCTGGATTTATTTTCCTGATGCATTTTAAAGTTTATTCATGGCTATTGGTAATTGTTAGATTGTGAATGCGGAGTGCAGGTCTGGCCTCACAGCTTTTCCTTTTAAATTCCCAATACATGAAGTATAATGTTGGCTTGTAAATTTGGCATTTCTCTCTTAACACACCCACATTCATATTTTAGATTTGGTTTTACATATTTCCACTAAAACTTGCTGTTTAGTCTGCATATAGGCGAGGCTTGGATGAGGGGTTATTTGCTTTTATTTTGTAAGTATTCTTCATTTGCTTTGCTAATGAGAAAACACAACTCTTATCCATAATAGTCAGAAATAGCTTGGATATTCAAAATAATGTAACTATGTGAATAAAAGCAAAATGAAATATTCATGTAACTGAGAACATACTGTTGTATAAAAACTGAAGGAAAACATGGAATTTTCAAACTTGGTTTCTAAAGTCCTGAGCCACTGTGTAGGTACTGAAATGTTTGCATCAAGAAAAGGGTATTGGTTTTGGTTAGTGAACCCTCTGATAGTATTGATGTCAGTGGGTACTGCGTGTGCTCCATGTTTTAAAATCAATCTGTGTACTTGGTGAATGAGTACGGATCGACAAGCCTAAATTCAGGCATCAAGCTCTGAAAATTCTGGATGAAGATAATATTTATTCTTTTCGTATGTCATGCTTGTTATGTAGCTACAGTCATGTTCTGATAAAACATACTGTCCAAATCCCACACTGACCTCTGCTTCTTTCAGAATCACTAGCCAATGAAGTGTCTCTTGTAGGAAATTTCCTAGCTCCTCTTCCAGTTTCTGATTCCCTGCCCTGTTGCTGAGTCTTCTGATAAAGGAAATCAACTGTTAACTGAAAGGAGTTAATTTTGATTTTCTAGTTTACCTATTTAAGGGTGGTAAAAACTAGCAAAAACATATGATTGATTTTAAAAAAAAAACAAAACACCACCACCCATGCAGTTTGTTATTTTGACGGTAATTACACAGAGATTCCAGTTATCAAGTATCTCCATAGCAATACGTTGCAAATTAGACCAGGACTAAACTACATAAAAGCAGCAGACATTTTTGAAAGTATTCATAGAGGAGTTAAATTGGTTCTTAAAAAGATATAAAATTTTGTGTTGAAGGTGTTAAATGTAATGTCTGAATCCAGTCATTTAAATCTGGCAAAGAACACTATCTTTACCCCTCTGTAAAAGATGTAATATAGTCATTCATGAGAGTATACTAAGTAAATGCTTCTGCTGCTTTCTTGTGGGTAGCAGCTTGATCTTGAATCTTAGCAACTATGTTTTGACCCTCTGTGGGAAGACAGGATACAAAATACGTGTCTCAGAGTGGCATTGAGTAATTGTTTAGAGTAAAATGGGATTAAAGAGTAAATCCTACCTCTATAGCACTGATTGACAGAGTTCATAGTGTGGGGAAACAAGATAAGGACTAATGAAGAGAAAGTGTTATTCTCCTATACTGTTTTTTTCCCCTCAATGGTCAGGATGTTTTATTTTATATTTTAATATAGATTAATTTAACCCATTACTTAACTCCACCAAAGAGGATTTAGTTTTGTGGCCAAAAAGGGAGACCCGTGTTCTCAGACAGAAAGTTTAAATGACACTTGCATCTGTGTTACTCCTAAACATTCTGTCTTAAAAGGCTGAAACATCGATACCTAAGGATGCTGAGAGGTAGAATGCTCCTTTGCTTCCTTTGCATGTGATAAATTTTCTTCATATAAAGAGCTTCAAAATGGAGATTATGTGAAGTAAATAGTGGATATAATATGTGTGTAGATAGAATAGTGTGTCCAGTGGTGATGATACTAGATATTTTTGTAGGGGGTATTTTTAAGACAGTTGTCTTACCTGTCTTTGTGTTAAAGACTTAAAATAGTTTCATATTATCTGGTTGTCAGAAGTTTTTATATGCATCTTGGCTGTAATGAAAACACCAGGTTTATTTAGGTTTTTTTACTTATAAAGGACATGTTTAACTGATTCCAGAAATGAAATCATATATCTGTATTGTCTTCTTTTTATTTTGGTTAGTCTTGTAATCTTGTTGCTTTGTTAGTGAATTTGTTTAGAAACTACACTGAATACCTATCAATATTATTTAGATTTCATTTTATCAACTAATGTTGGTAATACTGTACTTAAGACCACACTAGAGTTGATGTTATATCATGTTCTGGCCTTAAAGTGTCTAGATATATAAGATTTAGTGTAGCTGAACATCTGTGTTTTATTTTGCTGCCTAGGAATAATTTGTAAATTATTTGTACATCTCAGATCAGAAATTGTTTTGATCGGTTCTCCCTAGTTAAATTCATATCCTTCCTGTTTTTCTAAAGATTCATAATTTCTGCCAGTAAACTGTAATAGGAATAATTTTGAAGCTTGACCGAAAAAATAATTTCCATTGCTTTGTTCACTTACATTAGAAAAGGTTTCTCAATGCCAATGAAAAGATACAACTCTTTTAACTTTGGGAGTTTGCATAGAGGTGTCTTAATTTTTCTGGTTTTATCTGTTGTGATTTTTTGTTGTTGTTGTTTGCCTGTAATGATGTAATCATGGCGTATACTATTTTCCTGAGAGGCTTTTTAACTTAATGAAGCATGCCAGAGGCCAGCTTTTTGGCTACTTAAGCAGATTCAGAAAATATTTCTGTGATTTCAGAAAATTGTTGCCTCTTCCTTTGTTTTGGTAGCTGTTGATGGTTAAGATTATGGTAGATTTGTATTTCATGATAAACTAACATAATCTGCTGACCTTAAATTGCAGTATCAGCCTAAGAAAAAGAGCATGGCCTGACAGGTGTGAGGCAGATACAGACTTACCACATGGGCTAAGGTGACTTTACCTTTTGTTGACAGTGGTTGGTACAGCAGATGCTCTTGCTCATGTGGCAGAGTCACATGTCTGTGCAGCCATCCCCTTGTATAAACTGAAGCTGCATCCTTCCATGTGGGATACTAGTACAAAAAACAAAGGATTTTTGTTCCTTTAATCTATCAGTTTGAATCCTGTGCAGCAGAGTTTAGTAGCTGTCAGTGGCTTATCTTTCCTTCTACCCAACATTTACAGAGTACAATCATGTCTGAAGTAGGAAGAGGCCAATCTTTACTGTGTAAGATGTGTATATTACCAAATATTGCAGTAAATAATCTGGGCAAGTTTTTCTTTCTGTTTTTGGAGTATGTGGGTATCCTAAGAGTTTGTGTGCAATGTGAATCTTCTCTTAAAAAGAACATACGAAAAGGCAGTGGAAAGAAAGAATGGTTTTGTGCCAAAAGCTTCCTGAATGCTGTTTAATACAGGTCCCCTTTCTTGTGTACCAGTCAAAGGTATGCACTCTAAAAGCAACTGTTTCAGCATAGGTATTGGACTCACTGAATTGTTATACTAATTTACAGAATATGAGTCATGTTTACTTCTGCCACTACACAATTCAAATATGTGTCCAGAGTAGTTAATAGTGAAAGGGCTCAAAGTTGGGGCAGAATGTAACAAGATTAGGTTGGTTACTTACCAGGCAAAAATCAATAAAAGAGAATCTAATTATCACTTTAACTCTGTCCTTGTCAAATTGGTTGTGACTTAAAAAGACCAGTATCCTAAGGCACAGCATAATAAATAAAATAAATTTTGAAACCTGTTTCAGGAATGAAATACAATTTTCTTTCTACTTGACTAACTAGGACATGTGGTATACATCCCCATACTTTGTGTACTTTGTAAACTAATGAACCAAAGCTACATGTTAATTCTTAGTGTCAGATTTTATGCTTAATAAACCAACAGTTTTATTCTCACTTGATGATGCTAAATTCATGAAGAAAGATGAATCCAGGAAAAAAAACCAAACCACCACCTACAACCTATAGGATTTGTATCTAGTTTTGCTTGACTTGCAGGGATTCATTATGTGTAGTATAGGCTTCAGGAAAGTCTAAAGTGTTCTCTTCGTTTCCGGGATTGTATGGGAGAATGTGCATTTATTCTGGAAGAAATCCCCTCCTCTTTAGTTACAGTGTTTCAGCTTGTCATGACAAGAAGTCAAGGCCATTGGAATAGGCAATCTTTTTCAAGTTAAAAATATTATTAATTTCTTGATTCCATACTTTAGTTTTTTAAATTTTGTTTGCCTCATGTAATTGAAGCTACTCATGCATTTTTTGAGGTACAGCTAGCTCTTACTGTAGAATTTATTGTCTGTACAACAGAAGAACTATCTATGAAGGAAATTCAACTGCTTAGGGTTTCTTGGGGGATGGGAAACAACCTTCTAAAATTGCATGTCTAAGATCACACAGTAGGCATTAGTTTTGGGTTTTTTTTCTTGTCTACACAAACTTTGCCTAAGATTTCTTAGCTAGAATTGAAGTGGTGTTCTGTTTTAGAGGGAGAAAAATTAAGGAATTAAAGAAGAACAAGAGAATAAACAGAGATTTTTTCTCTGTTGTTTTTATGCTTGGTGATGTTTCCCACTTTGCCAGCTCTCTGCATCTTGCATAGGACTGATTTCAACTAGATTTCTTCACAATCGTTTTCTTTGTCATGACTTCTGTAGTAATAATCCCCATAGCTTTAATTTTTTAATGGTACTATTTTTGGCTCCAGAACTAGTTAAATGGGAACATCCCATTTTCACTGTAGAGCTGCTTCCCATAGATAAACTTCCCTTTATCTGACCATGCTGGAAGGCAGATGACAAACTTCAAACAGACGTTCAGAGGAGGCTTCTGTAGAGAGAGACTTGACTGGGTTCTAGGTGCCCATGTTCAGCATAACCATGGCACGTTTCTCTTGTTAGAAGGGGTTGCTCTTGCCCATTCTGTGTCTTAAAAAAGACCAGCCAGTAAATGAACAAAAACATTGCTCTAGCTACCCAGTGTGTGGACAGAACTGTTGATGGTATAGGGCTCTTTATATTTTCTCAGTTATTGCCCAGTAGGAGTCCAATGAAACACTTGGTGAAATTCAAAGTTATGTTTAACACCTATAATAAAAAGCAGAGGTCTGTGGGGCATACCTGAAGTCTTCCAATAGAGTAGATTGCTGCAGTCCTTTTTTGTAGCCCATATAAGTGGCATTGTACGAAGGTATTATGGAACATACATGGATTTTATTTGTAACATGGAGCTAAAGGAGAATAGAAACCTAAGTGCCAACAGTCATCCATAGAATTTGGAGTTAATAAATTAGCAAATAATGTTAAAGAAAAATGCAACATTTGTATCTCCCTTAAGCCTGTTTTATTCTATAATGTGTACAGGTTTTACATAACTGTAGGACTAGAGACTGGAAAAGTGTGGAAAAAACAACCTTAGGAAGCCTGCCTCATCTGTTCCATTTAAATTAAAACATCTAGTGTGAAGAAACAGTGAGTTTTTTAGTGACCATTGGTTTTTTCCTCTTTTCTTTTGAAAAGGTGTATTGTAATTTTGACACTCAAATAATCTGATGTTATCGTTACATTTTCTTCTTAGAGAGATTGTAGCACTCTGTTCTCAGAAGTGCAAACTACTATGTTTTTAGGTGATGTAAGATTTATTATATTTTCTTCCCAAGCCTTATGTAGGTAGAATTTGGTGATTCTTGTTAAAAATAAGAAATACTATATTTTGGTGGAGGTGTTTCTTACTTTACTATTCTTTAAGTAGGTAGCTTTCTATAGCATTCTTGGTTTTTTGTTCTGTTTTTCATATTTTCTGCTTCTCTTCCAGTCTTTTATAAGCATCAACCAGTTTAAGTCTTGGAGGTTTGCTAGAATTTATTGTGACATCTAGGTCTGTTGGTCATAGTTTTCCTCCACCTTTCGACAGTATTGGTTCTGATCAGGTGACTTAGCACTGTTTGAACTTGGCTTAGATGCCTCATATTTTACACATCTTTTACAAGTTTTGCATACCTCAGTCTCAGCAAGTCTTCCTGAATCTCTGTCCATCAAAATTAATTGTTAAATATTGCCTTTAACTTTTCTGAGCATCAGTTGGCACAGGTGTTCAAGGTGTTGAGCTTCCTGTTCCTGTGTTAGGCTTATACAGTTTGCTTAAGCAATTGTCTTAGGTACTAATTATCCTCCTAAACACTTAGATAGTATTTAATATATAGTTGCACATTGCAAGTATAAGTGCTTCAAATAAAATACAGATTATACATCAACCTGTTCACATTTGGCCTTTAAACTACAGGGGGAATCATAAATAGGGACATTGTGAGAAGTTATCAAGCCTTTTATGTGCAAAGATTATTGCAAAAACTGACACAGAAGCAAGGTGAGAAATGGGGTGTGTTAATTTTAATAAAGATACAAGGAACGTGTGTCATCTAAGAATGTTAACACGTTCAGGAGAGCTGAATACAATTGCAAATGATAAAGTAGACTGATAGAACAAAGTAATAAAATGCTTCAGAACAGAGAAAATCATAGCTTTTCAGATCAGCTCTAAGCAAGATGTCAAATCACAGTGGGAGGCAAAATATCTCAGGATCACAGATTTATTAAAATCTAGTTACATCATGTAATTTTGAAAATTTTAGTTCTCTAAATATGCAAATGAAAGATTTGGTGGGTGACTTTATAGGTGGCTTAAATTTCAGCTTTAGAAGAGAAGGACTTGATAAAATTACTCGAAAAACAAAAGAAAAAGAAAACATGCTTTCAAGCCACATATGTGTAACCACAAAGTGGCTTAGATATGGTAAAATTTATTCAAGTTTTCAGAAATTCTGCATTAAAATACCTGTCAATTTTAGGTGTCACCCTAGAAGAGCTTCTAGAAACTGCTAGCAATCGAGTTCCATAGTTAAGAAAAGAGTTGGTGTCAGCCAGGAGTAGCTGGTTTGTCTATTCACTATGCCAGATTGAAAGCAAAAAATGTCTGGTTGTATCCTACACACTGTTGAGTGGTGACTCCTGCTGGAGAATCTTTTTGTGTTAAAAGAATCACTTTTTAGAACTCTGAAAATTGATGGGAAGCTTCTTTCACTTTCATTACTCAATGGAACAGTAAGTCAGTAGGGTTAAGAATGGTGGTTTCCCCCCCCTATTTCATTCTGAGCGTAAGCAATAACTTCAGGAACGTATATCTTAATTGTGTGGCCAAATCACAAAAGAAGGTTGTTTTGCTTTTGTTATGATGCAAATGTCTTTTAATTTGGTGAACTACAAACTTTGATTTTTAAATCTCAAAAGAATGTGGTTCAGTACCGATTTTAAAAGTGTAAATTGATTTATATGATAAAAAAATGAAAGATTGTTGAAAGAACGGTTGGGTAAGCTAACTCAAGTATGTCAACAGCTGCCCCTGCTTCCCAGTTTGCTGTTCTGTGACTTCAGATGTCTGATCCGAACTCCTCTTCGGTATCATTTCAGGGAAAAGGTGTGCTGCAGAAGCTTGAAGCAGAGAAAATACTAGCTTGTCATCTAATTCTGCAGCAGTTTCTGACAGGCAGGGAAGCTCAGTCCTGGTAGCTGCGTTGCACAAGCAGGGAATCAGGCCTTGGTGGTATATGAGGTGACCACTAATTCAGGGTGAATCACTTTTTTTCCTTTCTGCCAGGCCTGAGCTCTGTCTCTGGGAAATACTGTCACTGTCATTCTTCTGCTAAGCTGCTCTGCAGAAGCGTATGGCATACACAGCTTGCATGGGAAAGCTGCTTGAGCTGAAGGTGAATGTGAGAGCTTCTGTGTTCCATTGACTTCCACCAGCTGAGGACTGTTTTGAAACTGTGCAGCTGGTGAATACACTTTCCACTCTTGGAAGCTTCAGTGTTCCAGTGAGTATTCACTATGGCCTCTACAAGAAGATCTGAAGTAATTTTATTTCCTGGTATCCATGGACTTCTCCAGACCTTGGTGCTTGTTTGGTTACGGCTTCTGTTTTGGGAGTTGCTCTGTAGCGTTGTTACCATTATGCAGCCTGCCTCTCCCGCTTTGGCCTTCTCCTGTTACTTGTTACCACCTCTGTGGATTACAAAAAGCTGATGTTTATTAGCAGATGCATGGCGAGGGGGAGACATTAGCTCTCTATTGCTTTCTCCACATATGTTCCCAGGGGTTTTACACTTGAATCTGTTCCCTGGCTAGCGGGTCCTGGAAATTTTTAGGTTATTTGTTTGAGGTTGCCTATGTATGGCAGGCTTTCTGTTCTGGGAAGGTGAAGATGAACAACTGAGGCAGACAGAAGTGCTTTCTCTTGCTGATGCCTATAGCACGCAACAACGAAAGAGAAAGCATGAGGGATACATGGAATACAAGACTGAGTGTTCAGGGTAATTCACAACATCTGGACACTTCTTTGGATTTGCTGAATCACACAGGAATTGTGACCCCATAAAGGGCCAGAATGATAAGGTAGAAGTTAAGGAAAGAGAAGGCTGGTGCCATGTATGAATATAAAGCTGTCTGCAGAGTTCAGCAAGGTAGAGTAGGATAAGATACACACTGAGTATTTTGAGACTCTAGCAAAACAGTCTTTTCTCTTACTCTCTTCCCAAGTTACATTCCACACAGACTGCTTCTCCAAAGTACTGCAGGTGCATTGGATGTTTGTGTTTCCTCTGTATAGCAATATATATTATCATAAGGGGAAGAGGATCCAGTGCTCTTTCTGGTCTTACTGTTCTGCAGCTATTTATGTGGACTGTTGGAAAAAAACCAAACAAACCTCCCAAATAATCTAAAGCAAAACAAAAAGCCCAACAGCAAAACAGGTTAAAAAAATTAATGTGCCAGAAGTCTTGTCTTGATAGATTTGAAATAAGGAGGAAATTAGTCTTGTCTTGATAGATTTGAAATAAGGAGGAAATTAAGTGCTTCAACCTTTAGCCTTATTAGCTTCTTGTTGCTGGCCACTCTTGAGGTTAACATTTATTTTTTCTTAGTATTTTCTGAAGAATATATATATATATATTTAACTGGAGGGGTT
The DNA here is from genome assembly GCA_035590275.1 of Ibycter americanus. Classification (NCBI taxonomy): domain Eukaryota; kingdom Metazoa; phylum Chordata; class Aves; order Falconiformes; family Falconidae; genus Ibycter; species Ibycter americanus. The sequence continues at coordinate 83,268,775 of JAVJGI010000040.1, read as the reverse complement.
CTGATTTATTGTTTTCTCATGTTTGCTCTATATCACATGATTGACAACTGTGGCCTGTTCCCCCAACTTCTTAAACATTTCCCTGAAAGGAAAGACCAGAGGGCAAGATTACCATTTTACACTAATGCTTACTGGGGCCGGAGTGGTAGTTGTGGTGACTGGAAAATATGTGTATAAAACAAACATGAAATAAGAGTCCAGAACAAAATCGCAAGCAGCTTCTGAATGCAAGCTGCATGCAGGCCCAGACAAATTCAGCTTTTTGTAGTATGTTTACGTATTCTTGAGAATATTACCATGGTTTGGAGGTGACTGTTACAAACTCTGGTTCTAATATCTTAGGTTTGTGAAAGGAAATTTTGGATTCTGTATTTCAGTTGTTGTGTCCTTTTTATGTGGGGCTTTTTCCTCCCTGATTTCCTCCCACTCTTCTACCCCCAGGGATGGTGTCTAGAGAAATCGTACACTGTTCTGGTACTTTTAACTGGATGGCTTAAGCTTGGTGTCTGATACAGATATCAGAGCAATGGACTGCTTTGAGAACTTGATTAGTTGTCTATTAGGTGTTTTATATTTCCTTTACAAGGACATCTCTGCACGGACCTGTATCACCAATTTTTTTTGAAATACAGAGGAAGTGCAGTATCATCTCATTGCCATCGATTTATTAACAGCAAATAGGATGTATGGCTATGTAGAAGCATTCTGTGGTAAACTGTACTTCTGCTATATAGGACTGGTTTAGATTATTTTATAAACCTTTCTTTAGCAGTGTAAGGAGCAGCTATTCAGATATCCAGCTAGCTCTCTTAAGTATTTTGCTTGTAGTGTTTACATCATGTCTACTACATAGTATGAAGATAATTCAAAGGGTGCATTACGATGCGAGGTGATTCACCAGCAGTGAGCTACAGATGGTCTGTTATTGAATTACTAAGTAACAGTGGGAAGGCAGGGACAATAATTGTGGTATTTACCTGCACAGGGGCCAGCAAGCTGTTCAGAGCTAGTTGTGTGTGAGGCAGCCTTACTGTTCTGCACACTAAACAGTACTTTTTGTTGACTTACTGGTAATCAGCAGGCAACTGGGAAAAAGAAGCCCTTTTCAGGATGGGTTAGGATAGACTGAGAGCCTGTTAAGAGCATTCTCCAAATTTCTACTTCTATACCAAGGATTCCAGACAGTATATAAATAGTTACAGTAAAGCTAACATTATGCACAAAAGATAATAGCCATGTATGTAGCATCTCAGTGTATGATGTGAGCAATTTCATGTGGAAAAAAATGTGAAACTCATGCTTTGCTACCATTTAGCTCAGTATCTAACAGACCAAATAAATTTTTGTCCTTTTAATAATTTTTGATACATTCTTATGTAGCGTGCTTTTGTATTTCTAATCTAACTGCAGTATAGATAAGCACTTCACAAACCCATTCATCATGAGAAGGATGAAACGAGTATGTAGCAATGCATAGGTATTACAACAGAAAGTATAATTACTCATATCCAATTTACAATTGAGTAGGAAAAGAGCTATTTTTGTCAAAGGATAGCATCTAAGCAATTAGCTGGGAACATGGTCTATCACATCATTTTAAATGTATTTTGATGACTGCGTCTTATAATTTTAATCCTTTTTATTTCAAAGTTCAGGTAGAAATGAATTACACAAACTTGTTTTCTTTTTAGCAGTCTGACTACCCATTTGAAAAACGGCCGTGGGAGAGCAAACTCCCCAAGGTGCTTTTCAGGATGTCTTCTATGTTAGAATACAGCAGAAAGCCTGATCACTCAGTGGTTTTTATTGACTGACTGCTTGTGTAGTTCTGTCTCTCTTGGTAGAGGAATTTTGTCCCAGATTCCCTCGAGTTTGCTCAGTTGCGCAGTCCTGTTCAATGTTAACAGGTGCACCCAAATTTTTTCTCTTTAAATAATTGATTGTGTTTTGAAACTCTTCTTGTAAACAACATCTGACGGTACAAGACTGCTTGTATTCTTTCTGTTCTTTGTTTAGAAATGTCACTCAATCACACATTTGATTTCACAGTTTAAATATGAGTTTAATATTAAGCATATGCACCAAATTCTGCTTCGTACATAGTATGTTGAGCCAAACAGATGCATATAGTATGTGCTTATGTATTTTATTTCATTGGAACCACAGTAACTAATATTTTACCCTAGATTAAAGCCTTTTGTTTTACTTTATTGTCTCAAAAATCACAACTTAAGGCATGAAGACTTGGAGAGGATGATCAATGGGATGGCATGTTAGCTGTGGCTAATGACTTTAAATGGAAGAAGCTTTTTAAAATGGTGGAAAATGACTCATGTAAAATGCAGCATATTCTTCTCACTTTTTTTTCTCATAGTCAAAATGGTTCCCCCAAGCTGCTGCAGATGGTTACAGTCTTTTTTCAAACTTTTTGTGTCTTGCATTTCCACAGCATTAGGCTTGATTATTTTTGTTGAATTGCTTTAGGGAACCCAACATCAGCACTCATTTGCAATACCCAAGTAAGACGATGCAGTATGATAGCTTGCTCTCAAAAGAAGGTTATTATCTTTTCTTTAACCCTTCATTTAGAAATTCTGTAGCCAGACCTATTACCAGTAATGCCAGTAGCTCCTTTTAGTAAGAGGGAGGCTGCTGTTGGCGAAGGTTTAGTATTATAAGCTTTCATGGTGTATTTAGTTTATATGTCTTTTTCTGTATTAACGTAATTCCATACAGTATTGGATACTCTTTCTATTGTTCATTTAAAGATTAATATAATCTGTCATTTCACATTGTTTAATTTGGTTTGTTTCATAGAATCATTAAAAAATTGAGCTAGAGGAGACCTATGAGGTCATCTCATTCATCCCTAGAGTCCAAAGGCAGAAGTAACTCTACAACTAAATTATTATTGCCATTAAGTAAAATGTCACTTTTCAATTCAAACTTTCCCTGCTGCAAATGTTTGATTAGCTTGATCGTGACCAATTTGCATGTTCTTTCTCATACGTAACAATATCAGCACTATTGCTGTTTTAAGTTATTCTGCCTCAACTGTGTTTCCAACTAGTACAATGAATGATAGAGACATTACATCCTGTCTCTTTTTATCTTCCAATAAATTATTAGGGGGACACATAATTCATATGAGCATTAATATTTTTAATATTTAGCCAAACCTAAGCTTTTCTGTTCTGCTGTTTTAATAATAATAATATAATCATTATGTAGACATAGTTGCTTATAATAACCATTGTTTCAGTGGCGCTCTGTTTCCAACCCTTCATAAAATCCTAAAAAAACCCCATACTTTGGTGGCCCCCCAGATTTTGTGAACTTAGTCAAGGCAAACAAAACAGTTCTGATTTTAGCAATTGAAGGAAGGAAAAAAAAAAGAAGGGTTGTTGCCAAGGAGAAGAAGGAAGTATTTTTAAGATAACTGAATTTTTTGAAAAACAGTGGTTTCAGAATAAAAGAATGGGAGGCATGATAATAGGTAAACCCTCCCCCGCCCCCAGCCCTGTCTGTAAAAAACAAAACCCCAAACCCCCACCAAACCAAAACCAAGAGGGAGAATAGTAAGTTTGATATGCATGGAAAAATGTATGACCAGGAGAATGCCAGACGAAATGAAAGAAGAAACATAGAAGGAAACTTGTTTTGGCATCTTGAATTGTTCATATTTTCAACAAGGTTGTTAGTAGTAACAGTATAAAAAGCTTATGAACATGTATAGGGCTGCTGAACGAAGTATACATGCTACTTAAGCATGCTTAAAGTAAATTTATGTGTTGATTTAAGGATTTTCCCTAAAGAGTATAACAGTTTTTGTCTTGTCTTTGCCTGTAGTATCAGAGAGAACCTAAAAAGATGAAGGAGGAGTTAGTAGCACTGTCCGTGAAAGGACAAGGAAAGAGCTTTTCAGTTGTATCTTTATGTAATCACACTTCAAATGTCGTGTGAAAGTGTTAATGGGAGGCCTACTTACATGTAGGATGTTATTCTCATGGGTATCATAAAAAGGGGTTTGGCGTTTACTGGATTTCTCCCCGCCCCCCCAGGTCTCCTTCCATCATTAATCACATTTCGTTTCAGACATCCACTGTCAGTGGTGCAAAGTCTTATCCTGGAGACTGCCGTTACTACGTTTCAGCTGTCTGTACACACACCAGTAGTGGCATGCAGTCGTATCACAGTCTCCAGAAGTCTGAGGGCTTCTTTATATCAGCTTTATGCAAGTGCTCTGTGTTTCTATAGTACTGTCACTGTTTTCATCTATGTAGAATTTTCAGTGCCTATGATTTCCAGTAATGAAAATTTCAACTTGAAAAGGTTTCTTTATGTTTATGAGGAACAGTATCCGACATTTGTAATGTTTATAAGAATAAAAGAACCCTATACATTGTTGGGGTTTTTTTATAATAAGCTTTACATTACTTCCCAGTGCATACGTATTACCTGCCAAGATTATACATGTAGATTTGCAGTGCCCCTTCTAACACACTGCTCTTTCTAGCTGTGATTTGGTTTATGCAGATTGCTAATAAGATAGCAGAAAATGAGGTTACACATGGCATTTCTTTTATGAATTGTAGTCACGGGTGCACTCCGTATGTCTTCTGTATTTGGATTTTCCTGTAATGTTAGGTTATTCTTTGTCATGCTTCCATTGTCTGCACACATGCTTCAATGCCTTTTTATCTTCCTATATAGAAAACACTGTTGGTGGCACAAGTCTCTGTAAATATTCCAGATGATACTCTGGTTGGAAGCCACATCAGGAGGATTTTACTCCAGCCTCCTCCTCAAACAGGCATTTGTCCTTCATGTCCCAGAAACTTGCTCCAAGAGGACTTGCTCCATAATTTTCCTTTGGGCTGAAGTGAGGCTGACTGGCTTTGCTATGACATTGGCCAGCTCTTTCAGCAGCCTTGGATGCAGTGCAACAGGTCCTACAGACTTCGTAAGCAGAGTTCTCACAAGTAATCCCTTACCTGAGCGTTATTCAATGCTGGTAATTATTCTCCTCCTTGAACCCCGCCTTTCAGCCCAGAGGCCCAGGAACCTCAGCAGTGTCCACTGGCACTTAATCACCAACCCCATTCAACCACAGTCCTGTATTTTCTTTGTTTAAACTTTTAATGTAGCAGTAGAAGATCTAGCTAGCCGGTTGCTAGCTGGGAGCTGTGCGAGTTGCTACCCAGGGAAAGGAGGAGGGAGTGAAAAGGGAACTAAAGAACTGTGAAGCAGCAGTCACTGTTCAGGAGTAAGGAGGAGAGGCTTTGCTTGCTAGCAGATGTCCAAGTAGGTGTTGTGAGAGAGAACGGAAAGAAGAGACTTGAAAAAGGAAGTGAAAGTAGTGGCCACAGCTTGAGAATGAGAGGGAGGGCAACTTCTTGATAAGGGTTAAACCAAGGGCAGAACCAGCTAATCAGGCCTGTGGAAAAGAACCCTCTCAGCAAGGAAGTCTTTTTGTCCCCTTCTTCCTAGTGAGAGAAGAGCTTCCGTCCTATTTCCCACACTGTATCCAACTCTCGGGAGTTATCTCCTATCTCTCCTATGAGTGGCTATGCTTCTCCCACCTTATGATGGATTGTCAGCATGCAAAGGGTCACACTTGTGGTCTGAAGAGTCCTCACAGAGGAACAGCTTCTGTCTAGAAAGTATTTCTGCACATGACGCAGTTAGTGGCCAAGTGCCCTGGTGCGCTTAGCACTGTGCAGGACTGAAGGGAGCTATTGAGTGACCGTGCCTTCCCAGCTCGTGATGATCCATTGACATATTTTGGTCTGTGCTTTCTGTGTCAGCCAGTTACCCCACATTGTCCGCAGGGATAAACATGTAGGGAAGGCATGCAGGAGTAATATTTCAGTGATGGATGGTGTGGACTGTTCTGCTTCTCCCACATGGCAAACCTGGCAGTTTGAGTTCAAACAACCTGCAGAGCTCAGGGATGTGCTCCAAATAAGCTGGATGGCTCAGTCATGTGCTCCTATCTGAGGCCTCTTTTTTATAAATTAAAATCTGCCTCGGTGACCTCAAATTATGATTATTGTTCCTGGTTTTCAAGAAATCTGGCATACTCTTTCTTGCTTTAATGAAGCATTCCTCTCATACCAGACTGCAGTCATAAGTTAGAAACCTGCTGGCACTGTCACCAAGCTGAGCTACTGCCCAAGGAACTTGCAGCCTCTCAGAGAGGTTGAGATTCATTAGCATCATATTGTTGGGGCACAAAGTCACACCTCTGTTTTCCCAAGAGTGAGAAGAGGTAGCTGTTGACTGATAGGACAGAGGAGAGCTGAAAGTAAAAAGGAATAAGTTATAGTAGCAAACCCAAAGTTTAGGAAGGGGCGATTGCAGTAAGAGAAAGTTTTTTAGACCAGAAGTGTGTGTGACTGAAGAAGCAAGAGAATTGTTGAAGAACGAGTTGAGGACTCTCAGTCACTGGCAATCACTTTTTATGATGGAGGAATATCCTGATATTTGCTGTGGTTTAAGAACTTTTAGTGGTGCTGAAGTTACATGTGGTGATGTCAGCTCTATGTGAGTTTGGATCCAATTATCCCCATCAAAGTTGTAGAGCACTTTGATGCAGTACTTCGTTTACTTTTCTAAAATCTAACTTGTTCACAAAAATGCTCTGAGAACTGAACAAGCACATAGGAAATGCAGTAAGAGCGAATCAGAGGAATTGGTTTGAGATGCAGTTTGTCCAAATGGGATTGCTAATACATTCACAGCCTCTCTTAAAAAATAATAATAAAAAAGGCCAAAAAGCATATTTTGCTTGTATGCTTGTATTCTACCAACAGAATGGAGAAATTACCATTTGTTGTGAACTAATAACAAAAACAAACACACACAAAACATCTCTTTTTAATTAAATTTTCCAGATACTTTTTTTCTGAAATACATGTTCTAGTGTTTGACTTCCAACACCCTTGCTTTGCTTTTATTTCCTTTTCTCTTGCATTCACTGTATTGTTTCCAGCAATTTAAGCTGTTTAATGGGTTTACACAGCTTTAAATTACATTTGTATCACAGGCTCAGATCAAAATATGCATGAATAAAAGTCTACATTTACATAGATTTTTCTTCTTTTTCTTTGCAGTTTACTGTACAGACATGAAATATTTCTTTGCAAGCCTAAAAGGTTACTTTATTTATATCTGACATCTTTCTTCTGACATTTGAAATTCTTCATTTGTTTAAGAAAACAGTGTCAGCTGTGTGTAAGCTAGTCATCAAGAGACTGTTTTAAACTGAGATAGTAGTTCAAACTTGTTGAGCCATGGCCAATTCTCACTCCTTGACTTCTATTTTAAGGTAACTCATTTTTTAATACAATGGAACGAATGCTGCTCTAAAATAAAGACTGAAGAAAAAATGGAATTAAACCAACTTTCTGGCCTTCATAACCTTGCTGTCTCCGAGTCAGTGTAATTTGTTTTATACTTTTTCCTTGCACAGACTAATTAATTGTTAGCAAAGCACTTTTCAGATAAGTGTTAAATAAATGCTTAATATTACTATAAGTAATTTATTTGCAATTAATTCATTTAATTGACCACTGTTTTACTACAGCTTATATTGTCAATCAATTATGTCTTTTTTTCAGCCTTCATTGATCTTCTTTCATCCCACACTGTGTTTTCTGACTGTTTTTCATCTCAAATCCCTTCAGAAGATAGGAATAAACCTAAAGTTGCTCAAACATATTTTAGCTTCCCCCTCCTTTTCTCAAGCTAGGCACAGAATTGGAAGATTTTTACAGTATTTCAGCTATAGAAATTCAGAATAAGCGCACTTATTCCAGGGCTGTAGAGCTTGAAGAATGATCACCCTAATCAATTGAAGTGAAATACACCAGAGTTGTTGTATTTTGTCTGTGTGTTTGAGAAAATCACAAAAGCCACCTCAGGTGTTTTATTCTCTTCAGTGGTAAAAGTGAAGTGAAATAGCCCTAATAATTTTTATTCATCACATGGGGAATAACAGGTCAGTTCTGTATTTTGGCTGCAACACCCTACAGCAGAAATAGTTTTCTAAGAAACATCTTCATCTCTTCTGTCATGATTTATTTTTTATTGTTCATATTGCAGTACTCCTTAAAATGTCAGCTTCATAATATCCATCATGGTGTCCTCGGCAAGACGATAAGCTTGTTGAATGCCTTTATTTATTCATTTTTTCCTTAAAAATAAAAATTTTAAATCAGTTTCTAGGGGTTCTTTTACATAGAGTTGTGCGGGTGATTTGCCATTAACTGTAACACTTCTAAAGTCACTTCCGTGTGATACATCTTTCATATTAATGTTTTAGAGAGCTCATTTTCCGAGATCTCTTCTACATTTGGTATTTGTGACCCCGCATATTACTTGTCAAAGTAATTAACTTGAAGCTGGATTAATTTTACTTTTAATGGCAGATTTCCCTTAGAATAAGGATGAGTTTTGTATCAACTATGTTTATTAAAATAGAAAGTCCCAATTATGCCATTCTTTTTCTGATACTTGTGAATAATTTGAAACAGTAAAAACCTGCTTACCTACGTGATGGGATACATCAGAATTCCATGGCAGAAAAAAGAACAGTATCTTGTGAAGCTGGCTAAGAGCAGAAATGAGAAAGGCCTATCAAGATGAGTGAGAAACACAAAAGAAATGCAAAGACTTGAAATGTCAGTGAGTGAGATAGGTTTTAAGGTTTCTTTCATCTATGATCATCTTCCAGCATTACGAGTAGCTCAGAAAATCACAACTGAAAAAAACACCCTGCCTTACCAAATACTGACTAGCAAAAGAAAGTGAGAGTATGCCCAGAGCTCTCAGATGGTAGGTGTGGAGAGGTTACTTTTTAAGTTTAAGTTAATGATTCAGAGATCCCTTCTGTGTCTGACCTGTTAAATAAAGGTTAATGAAGTGATCTGTATAAAATATTTGATTATTAATTATTGCATTGAAATGGACTAAAATCTGTGTGAATGGGAATGATAGGTGCTGTTTCTAAATAGCGGATTTTATGGCAGTGAAAACCATTTTAAGGCACATTACCTGGAATAAAGTATTTAAACAAGTAGAGGAAATGATAAGTGGGAAGCAATGAATTTTCAAGATAATGAGGAAATAATGCTGGTTAGAAATAAACTGGGGTAGAAAAGAACAGCAGCAAGAAAAATGCAATCTGAAGGCAGTTTAAAAATACATATTATTTATGTGTGTATGTACGCACATCCAAATAGATGAAAAGTTCAAGCTATTGGATGTAAATACAATTAGGGAATTTGATAAATTTAAAAAATGTAATAGGTGGTAAGAGCAGTAAACAGAAGGGTAGTTAGCTAAGTTAAGGCAACAGAAAAGTGTCTTTTTAAGGATAATAGGAGTTGATATTACACAGCATGTTCACAGTCAAAAAGTTACTTCAGTTAACAGGGTTTTTTATTGTTATTATTACTACTACTCAACAATTGAACGAGGAAATATAATCACTGCTATTTAATCAGGAATTTTAGAAGCAAGGTGATTGTATTTTTATTTTTTTAAAATTCAAATTGGATTGGTAAAGGTGACAGCAATGGTAGAACAGGCTTTCCTAATACACTTGATCTGATAATTACCTCTGTACTTGGAAATCAAAATGGCATGCATTAAATAAATTAAAACCCAGATATTTGACAAATATAAAAAATATTAGGGAAAAGCTATCAAATGCATTGGTGTTTAGTGAACAGCAAAAAACTTTGGCTTTTCTTTTTGTAAGGTTTTTTTTGGCAGTGTCCCAGATGACAGAATAAACTGGTTGCTTAAGATACTTGCAAGTACCTTATGGGTGAATACTACAATTGAAAAGGACTTATTGTTGGTAAAGGAAAAGTCATACTGGTAAATTTATAGACAGATTAATCAGTGTTATTTCAGAACAGACAAAGAACGAGCCATACATCATTTATATCTGTATCACTGTATAGGTATATCTTTGTATATTGTGTATACAAGGATTTCAGACCATACTTGAAAGTAGTCAGCTTTGTTGTGGAAATGATTGGAAGCCATGATGGGACATGTGACACACAAGTTCCTGGTGTGACCGAAGCCCAGAGAGAGTATTTAGTTGGAGTGGAGTGGTTATTTTAACAGTGCCTTTGTTTTTAGTTCAATCCTACAGGAGTATACTAACTAGTTCTTATGTGTGTTCAAGAAAGATGCTGATAACCTCAAGAGTATTTAGAGAATGAGAATCACCAAAGGTCTAGAAAACAGTTTCCCACTGTGGCAACACATTCAGATTAGAAAGGAAATGAGGACTTACCATCCACCACAGTTGTTCTGTAGTGATTCAAACGGGGCTGCTAAATGGTCTTGTGAATTTTAGGTATAAACAATAAGGGACTGTGAGTTGAAATTACAGGATAAGTACAAAATACACTGAATGCACCAAAGAGTGTATTGAAAGTCTCATATCAGTATTTTAGGAAAATCATGTTTGGGTCTACTTGGCTTTTGGTTCAAACACTTTTCTGGACAAAATCATTTCTGTGGGTGGTTAAGAAAATGAGGAGTGAGGAACACTAGCAAAGAAGGGGTTTGGTAATCTTCAGACTTAATTGGCAGGGACACAGGAGTGGCGGAGTCTCCCTGAGTTCGAAGTGCCTGTCTTCTGCTGGGGCAGATAACCAGGCTGTTACATAAAAAATGTTGAGGGAAGTTCACAAGTGAAGATTTACTAGCAGGGATCTGTGGGTGATGGTCCATGTGGATTCTAATGGTGGAAGTTACTTTTGGGGGAAAATGGAAAAAAGAAAAGAGGAAAAGAGAGGAAATGAGAGAGAAAAGGCAAACTCCCCCAGTGGCCAGCTGGGAGGAGAGGGGCCAGGGGGACCCCAAAAGAGCATCCTTCCCTGTGTGTCCTCTCTAGTGCAGCAGGTGCTTTCCCCCATAGTATTTTTCCCACAGCAACTGTGCAGCCTTCCTCAGGACCTGCTCAGGCTCACAGCTGATTGTTACTGCATATGATGTTAACGCTGGCTGGAGCACACTTGTATCAGCAGAAGGTGCCACACACTGCTCGGATATTAAGCTCTCTGTATGCATATATTGTTTGCCCCAATGTAAACCAAGAGCTAAAATGATGGGCTAGGAAAAGAGGGGAAGGAAGGAATGACCAGTGGCAATTGCTTCTCTTGAGAACGACCATAACACTACTGTTGGGGTTTGCAGGTACAAGGCCATAGGAGTAACAGCACAAGAGCAATTGCATGAGAACAGCAGTGAAAAATACTGCCACAGAGGCTCTAGAAAGCAATCCCCTGGCAGTTTGGGTGAAGGGATACAGAGCCGCAGCTAAGGGGCTCTTAGCCGTGCGAAAGGCAAGGGACCAAAAGCATTGTGTGGAAATACCTCATGGTCTTCGTCATGAACAGATGTGTTTAATGTATCTTTATTCTGTAAAGTCTTTTTCCCCGTCTGAAGCCTAGTTACGATGTTTGTACAGTTACTTGGTACACTTGCTGCTACTTGTCATTGAGTAACGTTAAGTTAGCTGCTTTAGTATTCCGTCGTGAGATTATGCCATCTCTTGGTTTGAGCCTGCTAAGCTGTATGATTTTTTTCTTTTTTTTTTTTTATCCTGATGTGGACATCACTATTTCTGTATCCTCATTGCACTTGACATCTTCCTTTCACTCCTTTGGAAACAATTGTCCTTCCTAAAAATGGAATGAATTACTCATTTAGTTTTTAAGCCATATATTGATTGCCTTTAATTTTGTCCCCAACCTCACTACGTAAAACCTTCCTTATTCACTTCTGTATATAGTAGTTGTATCCATATTTAGCTATTTTAAAGCGAAAATGAAATATGTCTTAATGGTTACCGATCAAAGGAAGTGAACTCTTTTGAAGGGTGTAAAAAAACATAGAAAAAGAGTTTTAAAACTTAGTGACTTAATTTCATTTTGATTTAAATCAGAGAACCATAAGGAAGAAAAACAAGCATCCTTTGTATACCACAATCAATATTTATGTATCAAGGTGTTTGAAAGATGTAGACTGCCTAAGAGCGAACATTAAAAAGGGCAATTTAAGTAATTCTTTAGAACTTCAAATAAACGAGTTTGTTTTTACATTTTACAAGCTGAACTGGCAATCTTGGCTGAGACAGAAGTGAAAATTTTATCTTTTTATTCCACAGGAAATGGTAGAGAAGTGATAAGCCTGATGTGTAGGATATGTTGGTTTGGTGGGGTTTTTTTTGTGTGTGTGTGTATTTTGTACAGGAATTTTTTGTTTTTGCATGCATAATTCACAAACTGCAGCAGGGATTCAACCAAATCCAAACATGTCTGTACAAGACAAAAAAATAAATAAACATGATTTGGTTTTGAGCCAGTGAGTACCTTAGGAAGTTTACATTTGGAATGTGATAAATTACAAGAGGAACAATAAATCTTACTAAGAATGACATTTTAACTCTGATTTTTACACAAAATTGTCTGATGGCCAGGGTGTTTCTGTCCACACAAAATGATTGCGAAGCTTTAAAAAGAAGACAAATCAAGGATGCATTTTCCCCCTTTTTTAAAAAAAGAAATTGCTATGTTTTTGTAATCTTACTCCTTATATGAAATATAAAATTTAATAGACTCTAGGCAATTTTTTTTCATCTTTATTAACATATGTTATTGCAGATTTGGGTTTTGTTTGGATTTTTCCTTCGGAAATTCAGGTATTTAAAAGTACGCAATAAAACGCAATAAAAGAAAAACTATAACAAAGAAGGGAAGGGAATGTAATCTACCCTTCAGATAGGGAGGTTGTTTTTTTAACACTTTTGACACTCCTACTGAACTGAGGACTGATGTTTGCCATTGAAATCAGAGGACAAGATTGTTCCTTTAATCAGCCTGTCCCCAGTGGAGATCTCATTTTGGGTTTTACCCTAGGTCATAAAGTTGATGAGCTCAGCTGTTTGCAACTTACCAACCTAGGAAGAACACTTTAATAAGAGGTCTGTTTGAAGAAAACATTATGTTGATGATATTAAGCCTGTGTCATCATATAAAATCGGTAAAGAAAGTATGTCGTGTGTGTGGGGGGGAAGGTGACACTGGATATACTTATATATGTACATATATATGAGTTTTTGAAAAAAAGACAAGCAATGGAAAGAATGTATTGCTGTTATAGTTGCTTTCCAAACAGAGGGATAAAGAATAATACCAGAAGGCCTGTTCTTCCTGCAAGTGTCACACTTCATTATATTCAGGCTGGTTGCCCAGGATAGATTAGTTTGATTTAGGTATTTAAAGCTAATTGGAAAATAATGTAATACTTCCGTTCTTAAGGATTAGACACTATTACGAGGTTCTTGTAGTTATTTTTTTGTATTATAAAATACGAGTATAATCATCAACAAATGTAACTATAGGTATTATAAAATCAAGCTTTAACCCTTTCCATCTTTGGATTGTGTGATGACTTACCCATTTAAACCAGTCCATTATACCTTGGTAGTAAAAGATTCATTCAAGCAGATAATTATAAGAGTGATAGGAAAATCTGGCAGGAAGCAAAGGCAGAAAAAAAGAACAGTGTTTTCAAACACTGAACAGTTGGCACAAAAAATTATTTGTGACAGCTAAACACAGAATAAGGACAAAGACAAGCAGCTCTTGTTCACCATGTTCCCACAAAGGACCTCATAAGCACAACAGCTTAGCAGGAGCTTCTCGGTACACACAGCGGGGTCTAGCTGGTACCAAGAATATGCTGCCCAAGGGGCCATGCGAGGCCACTGTCAGCCTCTTCTGCTTCACCGCAGGATGTCCAGAGTGAACCCCAAGATGGGACTCTGACTTACAGTGTATTGCAGAGTTGGATGCTGGGTAGCATCCTCTTGAACAGAATGACAGAGCTGGAAAGACTGCTTTCTTGCTTTTAAATTGATAAGAAGGAAATGGAAAGTGTCAGAAGTGTGCAAAGGGAATGGTGCAAAGAAAACCAAGCAAGAGTAGAGGGAGGAGAATAATGTGTGAGGGGAGAATAAGCAAGCTTTGCCGTTTGGTGTGAGAATCACCTCCAGTGATGCCAATGAATGTCCTGTCCTGACTCTGTACTGATGATCACAGCTGGCAGAATTCGCTGAGAGAGTCAGATACAGGGGAGCACAGATACTGAACTCAGAATTAAGTCAAAAGCTACACTGAACTTAAGAAATTACTGGCTATGAGTCAAGTATGATAAATACAGTTGGCTGGAACAGCACCTATAATTTAATATACCAAAAATGGGTTCTGTAAGCAGTAGTAGGAAAATATTTGTCTTCAGAAAAACAGACTCTGAAAGAACATGGAATGATGTGAGCAAAACTCAGTAGCATCTGAAAAATCTATATTGGAAGGTAAAGAGATATTGAAAAATACTGAGTTATCCATACTTGGAAGTTTTATTAAGAACCTAAAATATCTGAGAAAGGAACAGAAATAATTGTGACTTAGTAGAATTAAGAACGCACTGAGAACTTTAAAATGCAAAGAAATAAGTGAAGTGGCTGAACACTATTATTTAGTATTAATGTTATAGAACGAGCATAAAGAATGAAATAGAGAACCAGTAATCTGATAGCAGCAACCATGAAAGGTAGATTTTCTAATTGGAGGGGGAGGCTGAGAAAGAGAGAAACTAGCCACCCCATGAAGAGGCCTAAATATGTATTATTAAGGCTGAAGATGAGATGTAAGGTGGTTTGTTATTTATAGAGAATAAATATGGATTTATTGCAAGTGAGTATTGGTTTTGAGAGGTGATGGGCTAAAATCACATGAGAAATAGTCACACAATTTATGAGAAAAAACAGAACTATAATAGTTCGTAATAGCAACCAAACCTGATGCAGTAGTTTGACTTTCCATGTGAGCTCGTTCTCTTCTCTGTAAGATCCATAGTCTTGCTTCTGTCAGCTGTCTGTGCTACTTGCCCTACCTTCTCTGCTTGTGTGCAGTTTAATGCTAGTGTGCTCCTCTGTCTGGCGAGATGTGTGTCAGGGTAGGTTTTAGCTAAAAATTGTTGACAGTCCTGTATAATTGTAGTGAAACACAGCTCAGAGGAAGAGTTGCAGACATCTCAGGCGCTGAGAAGTGATCTGGGTATGGGTCCCTCTCGTTTTCTTTTCCATTCTAACACTAACTGAAATAGCCTTGGCTGCTTAAAAAGTGCATGTAGAGAAACTGTACCAGAGACCTTGGGTATCTGTTGAGAATGTGGGCCAGCTTACTTACTACCTGAAACTATATGGTGCTAGCAAAAGATGCAAGAAATGAGTACAGAAATTCTGTGCAAAAACCTGAGATGCAATACAGTGAAACTAAATGTAGTCTTAATTAAATATATACATAATCTGCAAAATATGGAAAGTTGAAAATAACCCCGCTCAACTCTCACTTGATGTTACGAAGATTAATTAAATATTTGATGCAATGCTCAAGGTTTCTTAGACAACAGTAGTTGTCTGAAGGGAGAGAAAAATGAAGAAACAGTATCCTAAAGCTCCTATTTTTAGAAAATCTTTGGAAATCTATTTTGAAGATGTGGCAGAATAACACCTAGTAAAACAGTTTGATAAAGAACATCCAGCATGAATTCAAGCAGAAGAGGTCATGCTGAACTAATCTGAGTTCTTTGAAGGTATTAGTGGTAAGAAAGATAAGGAAAATTTAGAGGTGGTAGCATCCTTGCATTTCAAAAAGAATTTGACAGGTCTTCACAACAGAGATAAATGCCTACACAAAGAACTCTGGAGTAGAAGGTAAATGCAGATGCTGGTAGAAAATTATTTGAAAGCAAGAAAATGAGAACTTTGTGAATTTTGGAGAAGTTGAATTACATTCCCCTGATCATTCAGTTTTATGAAACTTGGGCAATAGGACCAAATATGATATTACTAAATTTTAAAATGGTTGAAGAAAGAGAACAGAAGTAACTCAGGGTTATTAAATCAGTTGCTCAAAACTTGAGTCATTGGGATTAAGATTTGTCAGGAACATATTTATGTTAACAGTCAGATAATCTCCTGTTACATGATCACACCACAATTTTCCACAGCATTTGCCTTCTCTAATGTATTAAGTGTTTAGTATTCATTTGGCTATTCAGTAATTTGCTTTACCTTCGTTCAGCCTCAGGTCCTATTAATTATTACCTCATGACTTGTGGTTTGGGATAGATTTTTTTAATTTCCTCATTGGCTTTTCCATGACAGTTTCCAATAGCACACACTGTACTACAATGGAAGAATATAAGTTCTGTCTTTCAGTGATGGGGAACTGAGGCACTGAGCAATTACAATCAAAGGTGTCTATTTTTTTTTGTATTGTCAGTCTGAGGTTCCTAGAACATGAGCTTTTATTATACTTAATTTATACAGTATTTTGTATGTTAAAGCACAACTTCTGTTTACTTGAGATGAAGCAGTAAGGAACACACAACTTGTGATGACTCCCTCTGAAAAGCTTTACATTTATTTAAATCTAAATTAGTCTAGTAGAGCATTTGGCTGCCTGAACTACCTAGCTATCCTGTCTATTCATGCATTAAGACTAAAGAACAGGACTGTAAATTATAATTTCCTCAACAAATAAGGAAGAAAATAGTCTCACTGACTGCAGAACTTGTTGATATCCCCAGAATATGCCTAACCCATACTGTGAAATAAGCAGGATTTCCCTTGTTAAAGAAAGGTTACAATTCATTGAACATTTTTTGGTGACAATTTTGAATGAGTTGCTTTGCAATCTTGGTAATAGCATTTCAATGTATCCTTCAGCTATTTATAGATGGGAAGGTTTTCGAAAAGTAAATGAGAAAATACCTTTCAGTTTGTGGCAACATGCTGACATCTATAGAGCTAGAACCATCACATCCCCTACACAGGCTTCTCTTACTGAAGCTAAGGAGGCTACTGACAGTAATTGCAATTCCACGCATAGATCAGCACTGAGGACATAGATGTTTCTTAGCTGTTTCCTGGCAGATGGGTGAAATACTGATGATGTTCAGGAGTGTGTAGAGTCTTTGAAGACCTAAATGGGATTATGTGATTGATTAGTGTAAACGGGCACAAACCACATAAACACGATGTTTTGCTGTGCCAGAGAACTGTTGATCTTCTGATATTAGGCAGGGCCAGTTCGTTAGCTGGACAGGATGCCTCTTCCTGATTCTGAATGAGCAGCAGCACATCTTTTCTCTTTGCACAGCCTTGTGGCTTGCCATTACTAGTTTATTCCATTACTGCTCCTGTCACTACTTCCTTCAGAAGTTTGTTTTCTACAGGTAGCAGAGCTTGTAAGAGACAGAATATAAGATGATGACCAGGTCTTTCCAATGTCTCTTGCTGAGGTATTTCTCCTTCCTACCATCAGTCATCATCTTTGTTCATTAGAAATTGCAAATAATAGAGCTTATTTGAGTTACTGGTTGAAGTGTTGGGAGTAAAGCTTCTATTACTGCAT
This sequence comes from Ibycter americanus, assembly GCA_035590275.1. NCBI lineage: Eukaryota > Metazoa > Chordata > Aves > Falconiformes > Falconidae > Ibycter > Ibycter americanus. The sequence goes on along the minus strand of JAVJGI010000040.1, from coordinate 83,251,262 downwards.
TTCTGACTAATGTCATTTGTGTAGTAGCATTCCCTTTAAAACAATTTTCAAGCTTGTTTTTCTTAAATTGAGATTTAGGAAAAAATTTGCACAGATTGTTTAGAAGAGTTATCATAGTTAGATCTGAGAAACATAAAAGGAACCATTTTGTTTCTTTCAGAAAGGTCTTTTTGTAGTGTGTGATGTCTTTCCCTTATAGAATTTACTGAAGTTGAATTTTTCAGGAAGCTACCTAGTTGTTTGGTACGGGGAGCTGGGCTTTGGTTTCCTTCTTCACTTTCCTAGACACACGTATGTTATTTATGAGGGAGTATAAGAGGTTTTCTTCATTAGAATGGCCCAAGGGAAGCTTAAACAGGCCAGGAAGGTAGAATTAGGAAAGGCAGCAAGTATTTTTCTGTTTTCCCTGCTGGAAGGGGGAATAATTAATGTGGAAGTATCACACTAATTGCTCTTGGTGTCATGTAGTCCACTTGAGTAAGAAAGGCTTTCAAGTGATAGGTGGAGGAGGGTGGAGGAACACCACTCTGCTCTAAAAACTTCAGAATTTTCTGTGATAAGTTTGGTTCATTCTCAAATGTAGCTGGTAAAGAGATGTGTAAAAATTTTCTCAAAAATCTTGATTTATTCACTCAGGTATCTTGTGGAGACATAAAAATTTAGGTGAAAAGCAAACCATTTCTTTCATTCTGGAAAACTCCCCTTTACAGTAGCATTCCGTTAACTGTAACAGTAGTAGATGCTGAAACTGGTAAGGAGGGGTATTTTCTGAGCTTCTCTCCAGTCAGTTTTTTTTTTAAAATGTTCCTTGAATCTGATACTTACCATGCTTAATTTGTATCTAACACTATTGCAGGGGGGAAGCCACTTCAGTGTTGTGAGGGTGACTGAGCACTGGCTTAGAGAGGTTGTGGAGTCTCCCACCTTGGAGATACTAAAAAGTTGTGGTCCTGGGGAACTGGCTCTAGGTGGCCCTGCTTGAGCCGGGGGTTGGACCAGATGACCTCCAGAGGTCCCTGCCAACCTCAACCTTTCTGTGATTCTGTGGAAAGGTACGAAAATCAATTCAGCTACTACTGATTTCTGAAATGGAATGTAACACTTCTGTTTCAAAAGATAAATCAGTACAGGTTTTAAAGTACATAGTATTAAAATCTCTAAAGTTAGAAAGAACCATGCAATCACTGCTGAGAACATGCTTTTTTGCATTAGAGAAGAAATGGTAAGTGTTGTTTTCACAAAGTCAGTGACACATTTTCTGATTACTATTTCTCTCCTGTTATTCCTGCATAGTTTGCATTAATGGTCCCATGGTAATGTGATGTAACCACTTCCAGATTCTACAAAAAGAAAATGCTACTGTTTCTTATTTCCAAAGAAAAACTGTTGGATATTGCATCGTCATCCTCTTCCACTCAAGTCCAGGCCTAGCTGGAAGAAAGCAATATTTTTAGCATTATGCTGGTTAATAAATGTTCTGCTTAAATCTATTGAAAAGTTGTACCTCCCTTGTCACTGTCCCTTTCAATGAGTCTGTAGACTTTGTCCCCTTGGCGTGTAGCATCTGGAAGAAAAAGACTCTCTTTCATATCTTTAAATTGAATCTGGGAAACTCAAATTCTGATTTGAATTGAAGCCCCTTGGAACTCATATAGTAAAACTGGTGTATTTCATTGCTGCTATTATGTCAGCACAGGATGAGCAGGAGATACAAATGTGTAAACCGAAGTGGGTTTTTTTTTTTGTTTTTTAGAAGCTTGATTTCATGTAATTGTTGGTTGTTGTTAACAGTGGGTTTAGCAGTATAAATAAAGACATAATTTTTCCTTCAAGCTTCAGATATTGTCATAGATACTTAAGTTCATATCTTTTGTAAAATCTTTATCTGTCCAACTTAAATTGTATTTCTGTCTTTGCAATGTGTCAGGAGAGAGATTATTATCTGCAAAATATTATTTTACTGCAATATATAACAGGCTAAACAGGGCATGATTTTTTACACTTACGTGCCATGTATATATCCTGGTTTATTTAATGCAGGAACTGAATTAATAAATAAAGGAATTGAAAGCCATAAAACATTAATTTTATTTTTT
>JAVJGI010000040.1:83208795-83249066 GCA_035590275.1 Ibycter americanus | reverse complement strand
CCCCCCCCCCCCCCCCAAACTGTGTAAAAAATATAACTACTCAGAAATATGTTAGAATTATGACTGTTTATATGCTGTGTTCCCTTGTTTCGAGGCACATTGCTATGGATTTTTCCCTGGGCAACTCAGGTTTAACATTCTTAAAATTATAAATTGACAACAGAATGCACAGATAGAGAGACGTTGTGCTTTTCTACAACAGGCATGAATCAAAGGTGTCAGTTATAGGTGTCTGAAAAAAAGAAAAACAGATGTGAGGTCATGTTGTGAGGAAGCAACTTGAAATCCTTGAAGGTGCTGTAGTTACTGAACCCACAAAATCTGTTGTGTTTACTTCTTTATATTAGTCTAAAAAGCTGAAAAGTGACAGTTATGCTTGAGTCCTTGAAGTTGAGCCATTAAAAGATCATCTTGAGGGCTTGGACAGTTTGACCTTTTGTATGTTTTTTTAATGTTGAGTTCTGTGCTGTCACATAAGCAATGCTAGTATTTATCTTAAGTTACAGTGATAAACTCTATGAATGAGAATTGCCAGTTACATCACTGTTTTGATGAGTTGGGCTTGACTGAAGCTTTTTTCCAATCAAAATATAGTGCTGGTAAATAATTATTTGTGTTGTAATCATCTAGCTTGAGTCATTACAAGACTATTTCAAGAATTAGCTGTGTAACAAGTTTTATGATAGGGGGTTGGGGATTTGATTCGGCTTGTTGGTTTTGTTTTCACAAAATGGAAAAGGCAGGGAAAGGGAAAGAAAGGAAGCAAGGAAGGAGGTGGGGAAAGGAAGGAAAAGAAAAGGAAGAGGTGGGACGGGAGGGAGTAATGGAGGGAGGGATAAACTGGAACAATCAGAAGCTTTGGGCTGGTCGCTGGTCTTCAGTGACAAATTTGGAGTGCTTTCCATCAGATGGTATTTAATTTACTCCTTCACACTCTTTTTAGAACTTAAAAAACTGATTTTAGTGATTTTTTCCTTAGTGGAAAAGATGCGTATAAAAAACTGTCATCCCCTTCCATTGTCATTTTTCCTCAGTAAAAACAGGAAGATATCTTTGCAGATTTCAGACTGCACCTCTGTGCATTGACTCATGTGAAATGAATGTCACATCCCATATTCATTCTGGTTTGTACTTCACAATTTATTCCAGTTGTTAAAGTTCTGGAATTCATTGCTAGTCCTCTGGTTCTTCATATTATCACAGGACAAAAGGAATGACCTCTGTGGGTGATTTCATTTTATTGTTGTTTTCTACATGGGTTGATGATGGCAGCCCGTGTGGCTAAGACACTAAAGCTTCAACAGTAAAGCTCTCTTCAAGGATGAAGCAGTAAAAAGTGAGGTGATTTTTTCTTTCTTTATAAATAAGGGAAATGGTTAGACTTGATGAGTTTTAGCAGTGAAATTGGTGAGCTGGAAAACCTCAGTCAGGTGAGAGCGCTGCCTTCCCCAGTCAATTTTGGGAGGCTGCTTGGTGGAGTATGTCTGTTTAAATAGAAACTGAGAGTGTAGAAGGAAGATTTTATTGAGTTATATCATCTTTGTGTTATAAAAGAAACTCTTCTTGAAATCTAGAAGACAATTTGCCTCTAGGGAGCCCTTGGAAAATAACAGCATTTAATATTTTTTAATAGGGAAAGTCTTTAGGAATATTAGAAAGGAAGCTGACTTTTTCAGCAGTCCCAGTTTTGATTTTAGAAAATTATTAGCTCAATAACTGCCTGAGGCAGGAAACGAAATTATTTTGCTGTATTCCAGAAAAGTGTAATTACAATATTTATTTCCAAATATGTTTGTTAGGAAAGAATTTGATTGGATTTTATTACTTTCCCTGCAAAAAGAGAGCGAAAACTACCGTTAGTTTGAACCTAAAAATAAGGTTAGTATGAACAGGTACAACTGATACTGACCCCATGCTTAAAAAAACCGAGGAAATAAAAAAGTGATGACTAGACAATACTCAGTTGGCTTCAGCATCATTTCATGATACACACAGAAATGGGAAAGACTGATCAGATCTAAAAGTCAGTTTAAAAAAAACCACACAACAGTAATTAACTAGACAAAAGTACAATATCCTCTTTTTTCCATTAGTAGAAAATAAAATATTTCAAGGCCAAAATGGCTAGCCTTCCTCACCTGATGAATTGGCTGTCAAAACCTTCATTTGTGTAGGACCTACAGTCCTGTACCTTTGAGACAGAAATGGAATCTTAGAATCATAGACTGGTTTGGGTTGAAAGGAACCTCTAAAGATAATCTAGTCCAAACCCCCTGCCGTGGACAGGGACATCTTTCACTAGATCAGGTTGCTCAAAACCCCATCCAGCCTGGTCTTGAACACTTCCAATGATGGGACATCCACAACTTCTCTGGGCAACTTGTTCCGGTATTTCACCACTCTTCTTGTGAAGAATTTCTTCCTTAGATCTAATCTGAGTCTCTCCTCTTTTGATTTAAAAACTTTACCCTTTCTTCTATCACTGGAGGCCTCTAAAAAGTTTCTGTCTTATAAGCCTCCTTTATATATTGACATGGAAGTGGGCCTGTGGGCTTAGTAAAAGGTGGTAGGATGACAATGGCTTGAAAGAGTGGAACCATCTTGGACATGAGTGGTTGTTAAAGTTAGTGGACATTGATGTGCAATTCATATGTGCAAGAAGTGATTCAGAATTAAGAAGCAAAACCAGTATTACAAGCTTGCATGCCCATAGTAGTCAATTGAATAAAAGTTGTAGGTGTGAATGAAGGTAAGTCCCTGAATTGTGTCTGTCTCACCTTTTTCTATATTACTTCAACTGAACTAAAGACTCCAGCTTGCAATTGCACACCATTACACTAGCAGAGGCCTGGTCAGCTCCCCAACAGATAAGTTTCATGCATTTGCAAGCCATCATTATTTGAGCATTGACAAGTAGTGCGTTCAATAAAATTATATCCATTTAACCTTTTCAAAACTTTCACTTTTTGTTGGAAATGTGTTATACAAGAACACTGCCAGCATTTAAATAAGGAAAGTTTTGTGTTTACTCCAACCTTTGTAGATATTTAAATAGCTGAGTTTTATTTACATGAGGGGAAACATTGTCAGCTGCTAAATATTGAGATGACTGGAATCAGTGATTTCTTTTTCAGTAGTCAGGAAGAAATAATTTGTGTCAGTAGTTTCCCATGCTTGTGGTTGTTCTTGCAACCAAGGACAGTATTCCAAAAGTCTGTCAAAATTTACCTAACTGGTTGCCTTGTCATAGGCCTTGTGTGATGGGAGTCAGTTTAATGTGTTTTATTTTAGGAACAGTGATCTATTTTTATCACGTTTTTCAAATGTATGGAGTTTATTGGCAAAAAGTGAGAAATGTACCAGCAAGCCAGGGAACTTGAGAGTTTCCCTGCTGAGTTTAATATATAAGCAGTTCTCGCTCCACAGGGGCACTTCATTTTCTGCTAGCTAATGTCCACATGGTGGGCTTTTTTGCATTTACTAAAGAAGGTATTTTTAAAATCTGCTCCAGAGCCCATTAAGAATTGCAGGAAAGCTTTTGAGCTCATGCTAGAAGTAAACCATTTACTTAAGTGCTTTCTTGAATCTGAGCCTTATTTGCTGACCCCGGAAATACAGATTCTAATTTTACACCTGCAGGAGCTAGAGTTGCAGGTGGAGGTTGCAGTAATGTCTAAAAGTTAATGTTTTTATAAATAAGCCACATCTGATACAGGAATAAGGATCAAAGACAGGACTGCTTTGGACGATCCACTGCAATACTGGGTAGTCTTACGTGAAAAGTCACTGCAAGGGTATTAAGATTTAGTAGTCTCGGAGTAGTACATTACAAGTAGTCTTGTAATGTAGCAATTCTATGACACTTCTCAGGTTATGAACAGACTGACTGCTTCTGTAATGTGTTAATTACCTGTCGTTCTTCAATAATTTTTTCCTGGTCAATAAGAATTCATTTATAATATTATGTAATTTTTCCTGCGACATTTAATTGGAGTATCTTGTAAACCTGGAATAAAGAATTTCTTTCTTAAATGCCTTTTCAAACACCTTTAGTGTGTTACATAATAACAGTTTTAAGTTTCATACTGTTAGCTGGCCTTGAGCCATACACTTGACTAGTCCTTACTTGAAATAGTATTCCCTCACGGTTATATTTTAATTTCTTTAAATTAAAAAAAAAAATCGCATAATTTCTATTTTTCTTTCTCTGTTTCCCTAAAAAGGTTTCAATGTGGGCTGGGAGGACTGTTTCCTTCCTGGTAAGAGAAAGTTGCAAGATGTAAAGTCCCTTCCTATCTTCACATAAGAAATCTTTCTCAGATCCCTTTCAGTTAGAATTATCTCAGCTGTTACTTGTAATTATAAAATACATATTTTTGAAACACAAATCTAGTGATTTTTCTTTTTCACAGGATCTGGTAAGTTGCAGGAGCATGGAAGTAATTAACTTGGAGGATGATAAAATTAGTGAATGTTTTCAATAACACCTTTTCTAATTTGATTTTCAAAATAATTATATCATAAAAGGTATTTCAGAAGCCTGTGGAAACACCGTCATGTGTGTTGGTTTCCTAGTACATATGATCCACTCTAAAAGCGATGGAGTTAAAGAAGTCATGCTTGAAATCTCTTCCAGTCTGTTGTGAAGCAGTTTCTCATCTCCTGACAGACCACTGTATTGTCTGAAATCCCTTTGGGTTCTCAGTAATGGCAACAGACAATATTCTTGGTCTGTTAATCATTGAGATGCCAATTCAGAATACAATTGGAAGCACTTTAACATACCCTTAAATCCCAATAAAGCCAATTGAAACTAACTGTGTGTTTAAATGCTTTGCTGCAATGAAGACTAAAGGAATAGAGGCAGGCTGTCTGAATGCTTGTAGAGTTTCTCTGAACAAAGCACTGCAAAAGCAAATTAAATTCTTCCCTCCTCTTCAGTTCCACTATGAGGTTCAGCAATACAAACCTGAGTTCGGAAGAGACCGGCATTTATTTCCCTTTATTTCCCTATTAGTTTAGAGCAAGGAGGCTGGTTTTCTGGCTAGCAGCTTGTGGTTTTGTTCTAATAAATATATAGTGCACCTCTTGACATCTTCTAGCAAGGATAACTAATAATTTTTCTGGTGCAGGAAATGGTCAAAGTGTTGCTGGTCCAAGCAGGTTTTTCCCTTCAGTGATAACGTATCCGTACAGTCTGTCATCTTACTGGGTTTTTGTGGAGCAGTGCAGATGCACCAGGAAGTAAACTGATCACAACTAGGGGGAATAAAATCTGTGGAGGGGCATTCTTATTTCAGTTTTTGAGAATTTGCAGTGCTTCAGCTGTGGCAGCTAACATGGTGAACTCATTTTTGTACATGTGTAACCATACACTATTGCCTCTTTTCTTTCTTTTGGTTGGAGAGAGCGAAATAATACACAAGCTAATACATAATGTAGGAAGTTAAGACACCAGGCTAGGATTCAGCATTTCCTGAGTTATTTAGGTCTTCTTACCTAAGAAGAAAATGGCGAAAGTAATACTTTCTCACCTGATATGTGGTGAGGTATTTCCATGATTTAAGAGTTTCAATATCGTGGACTGCAACCTAACACTGAATTATAAGCCTTTTAAACAGAATCCCTTGTATATGATTGAATGCATGTCAGAAATGGTGAATACCAACCACCTTTTCTGAAGGAGAACGAAGTAGGAGACATTTGAGTGAAAAATATTTTGCCAGTGCTGAAATTGAACAAAGATTCCTACTTTTCCCTCTCAGCTTTGAAGGTAATGCTAAAAGAGGAGTATTTGTGATTATGCACCCCCACCCCCGTTGCAGTCGCTATCTTGCCCTCCAATTGGAAGCCATCAGTCTAGCAGCAGCTCATTTCAGTAAATGCAGGGATGCCATCTCATGACTGGCTGATAAAATTTCCTGCAGCAGCAGGGGTTAATTTGAGCTAATGTATTTGATGCAATTTAAGACTATCTGATCTGGTCGAAATGTGGCACAAGTAAAATTTCTTTGCTTTCTGATCACTTGCAAATTGAATGTCCTTGCAGTTCTCTACCTGAATGCTTCAAATGTAATGAATGAATATTAATGAAAACTTCTAAGGAATTTATATCATCGAATGTGTTTGATCATTAGATTACATCTTTGAAAAACTTCAGTTAGAACAATGAGAAATAATTATGTCCTGAAACTTGATCCCAAATTTCTGCATATTAGGTTCATTTCTTATTGCGTTAGAAGGTCATTAGGTTTCACAGAACAGGTGTTCTGTAGTAGAACTGTGGTTTTGTAAAGGATTTACTGAGGAGTGTCAACAAAGGTCATTTCCGCTTAAATTAAAATTAGTTTTATTGCAGCTGTTAATGTTCAGCTGCAATTGCTTTTTAAAGAAAAAATAACTGTGATGAATTTATAACCATCTTAAAAAGGTGGTTGAAAATTTATATGGTAAATGAAATCTGGCTCCTCACAAAAGGAAATGAAAATGCTGACTTTGTGCCAGTTCCTACCATCTTTATTCACAGTGTCTTATACCTTACCCCACATTAAAGCTTTAGCAGAGAGACTTGGACTTCTTTCCTAGAAAAGCAGTTACCTTTATAAATGATGATAACAGAGTCTGTTCTTAAGTAAACATGAATGATCCTTCCACCAGTTCAGAAAGCTGAATGTAAAGGTGCCATCTTATCCTGGTATAACAGTTTGTTAAAAAACCCTCACGTTTTCATTCACCATTTCAAAGGGCTGGATTAAGCTACAGGTTTTTTCATATTTCTTGCTCTTTATTCCTGGATGTAATTCATAGGTAAGTAATAGGTATTACAACAATTTATGATGAACATCCTAATTCTTGCATGAATGGATCAGTAAAATAGTCTTTTCAAATAAGATAAACCTTTGCAATTACTGTTGCAATTAAAGTTTCATGAAACCGGCAGGACTTTTTTGGATACTTTTCAGTGCAGACGTTTTGTTCCAACCAAAAATGATACCCATATTTGAAACAGTGAAAGAAACCAGGTAAACCCACAATAGGTTACATTCTAGGTGAAGTGGTATTTAATGTGTATCCCATTTCTGTTTTGGCAAAACCTGTCAGAGTTTCATATCCTATTAATCAGGTTATTTTCATTGTCTTTCATTGATTCATCTCTTGATTTAACTATTAATGAAGATTTTCCTATTATGGAGAGGAGGGTCCAAAGCAAAACACTTATTCTTCCAACTGTATGGTATTTTTTATTTCTGATTTTCTCTTAAAGGAAAGAGAAAGATTAAATGGCAAGGTTTAACCCCTCTTATTTTTGTAGTTCTGCATTATGACAAAGAAGAAATGAGCCAAATTTCCTAGAGTTTTACAGGCTATTGTATCTTTCCTTTGTATCATAATACATGTTTTCATATAACAGCACTGTCTTGCATAATTCAGTTGGCCAAGTTAATACTGGAACAAATTTTTAAAAAAACAAACAAACAAACCACCAAACCCCCTCAAACACACAAAAAAACCCCAAACAAAAACCCAATTAAAAATTATTAAATTATTGTTAACTGGAACTGTGGCTGACCCATGCAGATCCAGGGTTCTGCAAAAGGATGGCATGAACACAAGAAGCAATGTTTAAGGTACAGCTTGCAATATAAAAGGTCCAGTCATAATAATGCTTAGGTACAGATGTCCTGCCATGGTTGGGAAATATTCCCGTCTGATTAGGAACTGTGTTGGGGAAAGAGAAACAGTTTTGCCAGGTTCCTTAAAACTTTAACCTGTTTCCCTTCACGCTTAAGATCTGCTGGGCACAAATCAAAATCACTGCTAGGCATTGATTGCGCTTTGGCTATACTGTCTGCACTGAGCATCTCCGCAAAGTTGGCCATGACCAGGAAGACAACAACATCACAAACTAGTGGGCAACCTGTCATAGCCCCTTGGGTTGATCCTGCTTGGTTTATAAGCAGCGAGTCAGTTGTTACCAGCCTCACCTGGAGTACGCTCAAGGTGACAGTTCAGGTCACAGAAGCAAGGTCAGGATGGGTGAGCTTACTGCCATGAGGGCTAACAGCCTTGTGGAGTCCTGAATACCTAAATCTTAAAAGAAACTAAAACCTCTGTGGAACTACCCTATTCCTTCATTTTCATTATGAACTAATATCTTAACTTCCTTAGCAGACTTTAAATTTCTAGGTTACCTGATACCTGATCTTTAAACACAGGAAAAATATGTGTTTGTATATATGAAATTTTTGATAATATCCATTTCATGGATATTCATGAGACTTCAGAGGTCACCTTCCTTGGTACTGGAGCTTTATGCTTCCCATCCCAACTTGCTTTGTCACCTGAATCCCATTTATGAGCCACTTCTCTCCCATCCTGTTCTGTCTCCCCTTTATCCCTTTAGATGTAAAGGGGAATTACATGGGGACCTCAACATCTACATGCTGGCCTATACAGCAATCTGAAAACTTGTAAAGTATATGAAAATGTTTTCATTTATATCACAATTATAGATTATAGTCTTTGAATGTGCTGCTCTACACTCCTGTCTGCAAGGATTTTGGGTGAGCCTCAGTAAATAAGGAATCAGAAAAATGGAGACATCACCGTCAAATTTAGCTTTGAGTGGAAAAAACTCCTGCCTCCTGGATCAGTACGTCATGCTTACTTGTTTTCAGTCATATCTTAATCAAGCTGTGTGTCCAAAAGAATTAAAAAATGTCCTAGTGGTCCCCAAATATGAACTGTCCAGCTTGGGTAGCTTGATGAGTTACATAGATAAATAGATGCAGAAGGCAGTGACTGAATTACAAAGACCCGTAGTGGTCTCTGTAGATACTGTACTGATGCATACTTCTCTTGCTGCCGCTTTTCTTTTACTGATTCTGTACTAATTGTAAGGGAAAATGTATCCATTTATTCCCAACATCAGCTGTTATATTTTTTTTTACGTCATTATATTTCACCAGAAAGTCCCTGAACGAACAGTTCTTGCTACAGTTCTTTGCCTAGGGTAGGCTTCCATGCATTAGCCACAGAGGCCTCCAAAAGCTTTAGCCTACTTCTGATCACAATAATATTTCAGACCTGAAACATTCTCTCAGATAGCACCAAAGCTAGAATGTCCTTTACTTGGCCGAAGGTGAGCTCTGGTGTCAGGGAGCAGAGCTGCTCCCCAAGGGTTAGCAAGCCAAGAGTGACTGCCACACTACACAAGCAGTGCCCTCACCCAGGGTGTAACCCCATGGTGCCTGAGCGCAGCCAGCAGAGTGGTGGCAGTAACAGGTCTTGCTAGCAGTCCAGACAAGACTAGGGACTGAGGCCTGAAGGCCCCAGCTTGAGTTTGAATGGAGCCCCTGAACAGAGGGTATGGGTGAAGACCCCAGGTGAGGCTGATCAGAGCTGTTAAACCCTGTTAGTGCCTGACATCTGGAAGCCAGTGAGCTTTTTTAGGGCAACTCACTATCCTTTGCCATTGCTCCCCGTATTCATCTTTGAGTTCAGAGTTGGCAGTTACATCTGTTAGAAGCAGGAGAAAAAAGTACTTTAAAAGCAATTTCTCTTCAGCTCAGAAGAGGAAGATAGAATCCCTTAAGCAAAGAACTTCTTGCCTGGGTTAGAGCTGACTAAATTGAACTGTTTTTAAAAGAGCGTATGTTGGTAGTTTGTGTAAAGTCATCAGTCACCCAAGCTGAGCTGGACACCCACTGAAATGGGTCTCATAACCTGAATATCACTGTGTTTATAGTGTGCCAAGGAATTATGGAGAACACGTTGACCTGAATCATCATCCTTTGTGCTACTATCAAGGCTAGTGAAGCTGATCGTATCTAGCAGCCAAACCAGACTCTGAGCTCTATCCCCAGCACTAGCTGGTGTAACTGCTTTTGGCCCCCTGAGCCAAGTATGCTGCAGGATGTGGGTGCAGCCCCCCCAAACCACAGAATGGGTGTCCAGGATCTGTCACTGTCAGCCATCCTTTGTGCTGTCTGGTATGATAAAGCATGTTCTTTGTGACCTTTGTCTTGAGAGTCATCTGCCAGGGCCTCAGTGGCCTCTGCATGCTGGAACTTCCCCTGTAGCAGCTGCAGTCTCCATCTAAGCACCTCTTGTTGACTCCACTGAGAAGGGATGTTGGCAGAGCTGCCACTGGAAGAGCTGCTGATGCAGAATTGTCCTATGCTTCTGGCCAGGAAAAACCCAACCCAGTGCGCACCCTATTATCTGCACTTAGCTCTGGATTCTGCAAGCCCCGTTAGGCGGTCTTCCTAGGCAGTCTATTAGGCTTCTCCTCAGAAAATATTCTGTTCATAATCAGCTGTTGTATCCTTGTCTCTATTGAGAACTTGGTGCAACAGCCAAGGTGCTGTGGGAGCAGTCTATCCCTTTCTGCCAGCCATTCTCTTAAAATTAAAAACACTAATCAGACTGATGATTTTCCTGCCTTTGACTGATCCTGTATTGCACGTGATTTAAAGGTTTTTTTTGGCTAAATAGGCCAAAAGCAGACTCTGCAGGAGCTGAATTCTCCGTCATCTCTACCCCCCTGTAATCCAGTAACTATGATTTTGGCATTAGCAGAAGGCCACAGGCTTGGTGCTGACCTGACAGCACAGGGACTCAGGACATGCCTGGTGTGGCCTTGGTGGGAGCTGATTTTAGCTGTGGCAGCAGTCATCTGGTGGCCACATGCCTGTGGCCTCTCTGCGTTGGCTTCGCTCTGGGAGCGCCCAGGGCAGGGGCTGGCACCCCTACATAGTCAATTGTGGGACAAACAGCCCCTCCGGGGTGACGGGGCTGGGGGAGGACAGCGTGTGGCTCCCAAACTTTGCCTGGGAAGCAGGGACAAGGAGGCGGGATGTGGCAAGGAAATTTGTAACAGCCCCAAGCAGAACCCCAAGACTTAGGAGGAAGAGACCCCCACTGTGAACATTGTACTGCTCTCAGCAACTACCTCAGGATGCTCATAACTTGTGTGTCTCTCCCTCCACTCATCTGGAAGAAGACTGAAACTGTTAACCTTAGGACACAGAGGAACATCAAAAGGGTGAGCACAACCCCAGAGAAAAGCAGTAGCTTTGCTTTAGACTTGTGGGTTGCTGAAACATTAAATGGACGAACAACATTTTGAGTGTAACTGCCCCACTATTGCAAGTCCAGCTGCAGCAACTGGGGACGTAGATGGTGGCATACAGCCGAGAGAGAGAAGGGCTGGCACTAGAGCAGATTTCTAATGCAACGTGGTTTTGCCTGTCAGGACCCTTCTTGACTGGAGAGGGATGAACTCCCAGCCTGGTTGATACCCTCCCAGCCCTCCCAGTTGTGTTGAATCAATTACTGCAACCTAGCTTTCAAACGTGTTATTTTTGCCTTGGCACTTTGGGCTCCCCTTTTTTGGGTATGTTAAGAAATTCAAAACTCTTTGCAATATGCTGAATGGCAGCATCCAAGCTGTATTTGGATGGTAACAAAAAATTCCACTACAGATTTTAAACAATATGGCAATCTGTTGATTTGTAACAAAATAGTTTTTAAATAAACCACAAAATGATCCAGAAGTTCTAGTTTTTCTCATAGATGGCAAATGTGATCTGCCTACAGCTTTAGCCTACAGAATAGGCCCAAATTGTTTTAACTGTTTAAAGTTTGCCTGTGAATTTATTCAGAAGAACATTTGAGCATTTTTAAATTGTTAGTGAAGTTATTTCTGTCATAGCTATCATGATACTATCATGACTAGAACTCTTCCTCCCTTTCGTTCCTCTTACCTCTAGGTCCTTTGTTGTTTTGAGGGTAAATTGCAGTGATGAGTGGCTGCAGCTTCTCTAAATTAAAGCATTTCCAACAGGAATGCGATCTGTATGCCAGCATTTCTGTAGCAGTTTGTTTCTGTTTCTCAAGATACGATTTCAAGTGACCTGTATCATAGGTTGATTAGGGTGATGTGACATACCATCTATTCAGGAGGAAACTGTACTTCATGAAGTTAGCATCTTTGTTGATTATGAACTTCGTTTACTATTTTAGTAATTATTTCCCAAGAGGTACTTCAGCATTGCTTGGAATTTTTCCCGAATTAATCTGCTGGGAAAAAAAAGTTCTAATTGCTGTAACATTTCAACACTCTATGCAATGGATCTGCTTTAAAAAGTTCATTCAAATTTATAATTATTACCACTTCAACCAATATTCTCTATGTTGTGCACTTACAATGAGGAAATGCCATAGGTACTGATAATAGTGTTAACCCTTACAGTATGTTTGAACTGTGAGCAACTATATAGATGAAAAAATATTTGTTGGAACATTTTAACTTAGGGTCACTACTTCGATGCAGATTTTTTCCTTGAATTAAAATACACCTGATAAATAGGATATACTTTTTATATTTTAGTATGGAAAACATAATTCACAATATTTTTTAGCTCCTTTTTTTTGTTAGGTAACTAATTTCCTGTATGTTTTACTATTTTCAATGTCAAAAATTTATTTGACTTCAGTGGATTTCACTCCTTTCTGAGGCAGGATCAAAATTCTTGTAAGAATAGTCTCTGCTACTTCTTGCTGATGCATTCCTCCAATTTCCATCTAAACTGATGAGGTCTTCACTTTAACAGAATAATCTGATGGGAGGACAGTCAGCTCCAGCATTTAGTGATTTTTTTGTTTGGTTTTTTGCTTGTTTTTAGTGCCCAGATTAGTTGCTATAGATACTGACTGGTATCTGTTAAACTGACCTTCTCTCTTCAGACTCCAGTCTAAAAATCAGTCTTACAGTCTAGCTTTATAACCAGATTTTATTTATCCTGCAGTATGCCACTGAAGTAAGATATACAGTGACTTTTTCAGTGGTGTAAATAGGGAATTTTTTGTACCTAAGACCCTCCCAAGACAAAGGTAGGTTTATTGTGTACTACAATAGCAACTATTTCAGCCAACGAGTAGAAATAAGAAGAGAAATGTAAACCTTAATGTTGCCAACATAACTACATAATACAAGGATATGATAATCAGCAACAGTATTGAACATAATGTTTTCTGTAATATTAGATAATTTATTTCAATATGAAATAGATTTGTTCTGTTAATAATTATAAACAACTTCGCTCTCATCTTCTGTCCACTTAACACTGAATGCCTGTAATTCTGTCTACTAAAAGACAAACATATAAACAATTGGTCCTCACCAGAAGAAAAATACGAGAAATTACATTACCTTTCCATATTTCTTAGCAACAGTGTCTTCAAGTTACATTTTGTCTGTCCAAAAGCAAGTAAGCTAAGATTTACTCTTGTCCTAGCCTAATCCAGTTTCATTCTTTCATTTGTTTAATTGATTTGTTCACAATTTCAGCATATGTCATTATGTGACTGTGTCCTGATGAGTCTAACTTTTGCAAAAGATTTGGAGTGAGAATAATCATGCTGTTTTAAGTACACTGGGTAATATGTTTTTCGTTAATTTTTACTTTAACAGTGAAATACCAGCGGTTTTAAACAGGATTTTCAACCCTATCTGTACTGTGCAACACAAACTTAGGCTTTGTTTCTCACTAACTGTTTTATATGTGTAGTGTTGATCATTACTGTGAACATTTTACAGATCAAAACTTGGATCATTTCCGACACTTTGGAATATGTTGAATTCCTATAAGGATAAAGGTCTGTTCCATTAAGCTAATTAAGTATGAGAAAAAAAATTATATTTTGTACTATTTTCCCCCCAAAGAAGTGTAAGGAAGCTGAATAACAGTATCTTTGTAAGAAATCTTTGTAGAAATAGAGTAAGATCTGAGTGAGACACAGAGTAAGATGTAAGAAGTCTGAAAGGCAAGCTGGCTTGCTGTACACCATTTGTTTTAAAGGGTCTTGATTGGAGTAGGGAGCAGCTGTACTTACAGGTGTTCCGTCTTGTGCATATGTGTTGGGAGGGCAGGCATGATTTAGAAGAATCCCTGCAATATCAATGTGTCGTGCTTGACATTCTGAGAAGAGCGAGAAGGGAGAAGGGAGACCCTGAAGAGCAGAAGTACTTTGGTCTAAAAGGTACTTCAAAAGTTTTTGGTTTGGGTTATTCTAAACACTGGCTTTCACACTCTTTCACCATTGTAAGAATAAAATATTTCACATATAAAATCCCAGACAGAAGTTGTCTAAATATTTTCAAAAAGTTTATTCATAGATGGCGTACTTTGCTCTTTTGGTACAGTCAGATCTTCAACATGGTGCCTTATGGGCGCAGCTGCTGGATTTATTACTTAACACTTGAAGGACTTAGCTTTGTCTTCTTGCTTTCAAATTAAATATCAAAATGTTGTTAAATTATATAGTGAATTATTGCTTAACACTCACAAATATAAAGGGAGAAGCTAATAAAAAAAACTCAGACCTGCTATGGGCAAGGTGTCTTCAGCTTCAAGAAAAAAAATGTTGCTGCTTGATACATACGCATGTGTCAAGCTCTCATCATGCTGCTTTCACTCTAAATGTGTATACTTTAAACCTCTACTGTTGTGTACTGATACTTGCTGAAATATTGCATGACAAAGGATGGACACATACTATGTCTTTGCTAGACTTAAATATCTTAGTAATGCTTTTTACACTCACAAACTCAAATTTCACTTGACTGAAAAAAAATAATATTGGAAAATAGCTTCTACAGATAGGCAGTTTTGGAGAAAAAAGTTGTTAAGAAAAATTCAAGCCATTGAAAAGTCTCAATACAGATAAACCCCAACAAGTGCTGAATGCATTTTTGCTTGTCTGATGAGAGCTTTTCACATATTTTTCTGAATTTCCATCATCATTACAGGCTGGACCGAATTTGGGTGTGGTCTATCACTGTTACTTCCCCATATGCACTAGTATCATGCCAAATAAAGGACCTGCGAGTTCTGGTGGACTAAGCTGACCATGAGGTCATGGGCTGCATTAGGCAAAGTGTTGCCAGCAGGTCAAGGGAGGTGATCATTCCCCTCAACACTGGTGAGGCCACATCTGGAGCACTGGGTCCAGTTCTGGGCTCCCTGGTGCAAGACAGACATGGACATACTGGAGAGAGTCCAGAGAAGGGCCACCAAGGCGATTAAGGAGCTGGAGCATCTCTCATGACTAGAGGCTGGGAAACCTGGGACTGTTCAGCCTTAAGAAGAGACGGCTCAGGGGAGTCTCATCAATGTGTACTGATACCTGAAAGGAGGATACAAAGAAGAGGGAGCCAAACTCTTTTCAGTGGTGCCCAGTAAAAGGACCAGAGGCAATGGGCACAAACTGAAACACAAGAGCTTCCCTCTGGATGTCAGGAAACTTGCTGTTCCTATGAGGATGGCCAAGCAGTGGCACAGGTTGCCCAGAGAGGTTGTGGAGTCACCATCCTTAGAGGTATTCAAAAGCTGTCTAGACACAGTTCCTGGGCAACCTGCTGTAGGTGGCCCTGCTTGAGCAGGGGAGTTCGACCTGATGGCCTCTAGATGTTCCTCCCAATCTCAGCCATTTTGCAATTCTGTGAAGATGCGTGCCATGCATGGTTAGGGCCTCTGTCTGGCGTATCCAGGCATCTTAGCTTCTTGGACCCCATGAAATATTTACTTATTTTACAATCAGCACAATTTAGACAGCTGACATTCTAGGCACATGAGCAAAATCATAAAGCATACTGTGAACTAACAAACAGTCATGATCTGTCACGAATTCTCACCAGGAGGAAAAGGCTGACTGATGAAACTATTTGAAACCAGCCTTTTCATTGGCCCACCTGTTCTGGTAGTGTCCTTTAGCTGGAAGTAGAGAGTAATTTTCTTGTTACAAAGGGAATTACTATGAGACCTCAAAAGGTGTGCTGCAAGATAGCATGCTGTCTCAAGATAGCTATTTTAGTCACTTGACAGAGCGGTGTAATCAAAAGATTATGCAGTAACAGCAAGACTGTTGATGCATGTGCACTGCCACCACTTCCTTTATGCTCTTGATAAACAATTGAGCAGGACAGCCTACAGGGCCAGTGTGCACAGTGCACTAGGATGCCCAGATCTAGTGATGTGGATTGAGGACAGAACTTCTGAGCTTTCATGCCTGCTATTACAGACTTCTTTTTGCAGGTGTGGCTGTTGCTTCTCTTGAGTTGTAAAATGTAGTATTTACTTCCCACTGTGTTGTAAGGATTAATTAGTTGACATTTAGAAAGAGTTTCAAAGAGTAGAGTTAATAGGCCAGTGCTAAACCTAAGGCACAAGAGAGCACAATCTGTTTGTTTTTTATTTGAGCAATCTCACTGATGTCAGAAAGCCAAATTAATTTTCTAATCTAGGAAGTGAAATCCTGGGAGGTGAAAAACCTCTGCAGCTTACATTTTAAATTTTGATTTAAAATCTATCTGACCATGATTTCTGAACCGCGGTATGATGAATTAAATCAAAGTAAGGCAGCTGAATATGTGACTTGATTTTCTGTTCTGAGTATTTAGCAGCTGTCACTGAAGTCAAGAGGAAATGTGCACAGGTTTTTGGTTTGGTTTTCTTTGTTTTAAATGAGTTCACTTAAACAGCTGCTTAAAGTGTGGATTTAAGAAGCTAACTTTGGTTATCTCGGCTTCTCAGAATATTAAAAAATTAAGAAAGGCTTTCATTATATAGGTAAGTCATAATGTGCCTTCTCTGAAGACTTCAGCCATAAATAAACTCTTAATATCAAATAAATAAGAGTCTGCAGCTACAGCAGGTGTTGGAAAGGCAGAAAGTGGCATAATTCAAAGTTCATTGAAATCAGTGGAAGAAAAAAGTACATCTTTTTATTAAGTTCTGTATTTTAGCTAGGGCTTTACAAGTGCATACATGCATTGGTTAGTTTTCAAATTAATTATATAACAACAATGTTAAAGTAGTTCTTAATTATTACAATATGCTTCAGAAGAGTCAGGTTTATAAATAAAGTATAGATGAAAAGAGGACTTCATTAAAATGATTAAATAGCTTTAGTATGTAGGGCTTGACTATGATATCTGTGCAGGGCTTGTGCAAATAACAAGAATCCCAAGGGCGGACTCTAAAGCCGCAAGAGACATTCGTCTTCAAAGTCCATCAGCAGAAACCCCATGGATGCAGGAGCTGTGAGTTCAATGCGCAGGTCTCCCGTGGCTACAGAAGTAATGCACACCCGGGTGCGTATCCTGTTGGGGTTGCACAGAAAGTGCAGCCTTATGTGCTGCTTTCCCAGCCCTTGCGGAGGAAGTGGGGAGAGGAGAAACCTGCCTTTCTGACTGCTGGGGCCCCCATTAACCTCCAGATTGTTTCGTTGCAGCTGTGCTGAAATGTATTCCATACACCAGCTGTCAGCCTAATGTAACTTGAAATGGGCTGCTGTAATAAACCATTATCAAAGCACTTGAGGAGAATGTGAGCCTTGACCTTATCTGGATAATTATCTAATAGAGTGCACAGAGTGATCCCTTTAATTGGTGTTGTCATCCTTTGCAGCCATGCTAGGATGTGCTGGCTTGGGCAGTTACCCATTCCTAATATGTCCTCTTACTTTCAATATCAATGTCTCTGTTATAGTTCTGTAGCTTTTGCTATAAAGTCACACAGGATTGATAAATTAATTTTATTGGGAGCATTTAAAAATTCTGTTATTTAAATAGTTTGCTAAATTGCACCAGTCAGTTCTTGCTGATTGCTCATCTTTTAGGCTGTGTTATGTAAGAAATCCTTGAACAATATAACAAGCTTAGGTGATGGTCAGCAGACTGTCAAAATGCAGGTCCACTTGGTGAAGAGAAGTTTTTCACCCCTTCATGACCCACTGTCGTCCTGTGAGGCCAGAGGCTCAGCTATTCTAGGACACAAATTTACAATTTTGCTTACCATACAAAAGCAAATATTTTTTGCAAAGGATGGATTAGTAGGGTTCAGCAGTACATCTATAACAATTTGTTTCCTATGGTTCGGTGAATGGGGGCAAAGAAAAGGACCTAAACAATTTCTCATTGAGTTATTTTATTTAAGAGCTTTGAACAGCTTTTTTTTTTTTTATGTGCAAAGGCGGCATTTTCTGAGGATCCCTATGTGCAGATGGGAGAGTGGGGCTTAGTTTTTAAGTCATTCTTCACTTCTGTTGTGTTTCTCAGCTGCTTTCTCTTGCAAGTTCATCTGGCAGGGAAGATGGTGGTGCTCCTTCTTAAGTAACAAAGTATGTTATCAGTTCCCATTACAGGAACTCAAATTTTTTGGACCACGAAAAAATACTGCTGGTGTTCATGAGTTAGTCATATAAATACACTTCACTGTAATTTAGGTAGAATGTAACTGAAATTTAATCACAAATGTGGTTTATCATCTCTGAAAGATGTATCTCGTAATCTGTATTGCTGTCATATTTCTTGGCCATTTTGGATTTTGAAAGGTCAGATTCTGGAAAGCAAAATACAGGGGTTTAATACATGATGTTTTCTAAAAATAGATTGGACATTTTTTTGTTGAATATTTATGGTACTGAAATAATACCGTTGCATTTTTTACCTTAACAAGAAACCCTGCTCTAGCCTGTAGTCTTGGACTTTCAGCCTTGTATGTCTCTCAAAATCAGGTGCCTAGAAGAAAACAGATCAATGTTCTCATTAAAGATGTTCATGATATTTTTTCATGCTCTAGGCAATTTTTTCTTTATATATTATGAAAATACTCCAATCATTCTTTTATGATGGCAAATTTATGTCAACTTAAGTTACTTTTAGTTGGTTACTATATATTCCTAATAAATAACATAATACACTATATTAATGCACTGAAATATTAGCAATTTTTCACTTGCACCCAATGAGAGGGATACCTCAGATGTGAATAGCAACTCATATTTCAGACTCTGAGAAGAATAGATACTGAACACACTGTAGATTTTTAAAAAAGTTGTTGATAGCAAAGGCTGTTGGTTTTTTCCACATGCATATGCATGAAAATACAACGCAAAGATTGTCATGATTTCAACAAAATAAAAGATTTAAAATCCAGCAAGCTAACCCATTGTGCCAATGCTGTAAAAATAAAGTAACTGTATGAGTGAGTAGTTATGTAGGTCAATTCAGCTGCTCTCCATATTTGTTGTGACAGTTATTGAAATAGCTGGAGGCAGAGAGGTTACTGATACACTGTACTGTATTTAGAGTTTTAGATGCTATGGCATCAAAAGCGAGACCAGTGGGAGCACTTAAAAGGATAGTGGTGATACAGAGGTTGAATTTCATCCTGAGAGAAGAGGCAATGATTCTCATGGATTTTGGTGCTGAGACACAATTGACAAGGCAGTAGGTACTAGATGCTTTTTTGTTTTGCTTTATTTTGTTTTGTTACTGCTTTATGGCACTTAATTTCTCTGTTTCCCAGTTCTCCACACTTCCCTACTTAATGGGGTACGTAAGAAGAAATACATAAAAAATGGTTAGATACTCAGATATTACTGTAACAGAGATCATTTAACCCCACATAAATTGTAATCTTAACCTTCCTCATTACATTGATCAGGCAATCAAGGATGGACATTGCCATGCTAGGTACTGGGCAGACAGAAAGTAGTCAAGAGTTCCCATCCTATCCTGAACAGTTTACTGGCCACTCAGTTAAAGCATATATAGCATGAGGGGTGCACCAAACAAGTAATAGTAGTAGTGTTGTGGAAGTTCCATGATCCTGTTTTATTGGAGTGGGAAAGTAGTTGGATGGAGACACACACTGAGAGGGAGAAAGATCATGGTAGAAAGAAAAAAAAAACACAGGGTGATGAAAGTGGGGGGTACAGTGAAGGAACAGGGAGTCAGTCAGGGCAGGTCTGGTCTGGCTCCTACTGCATTTCCCATTTGGCTTGGTTCTTCATACAATTTATCCTGGGGGAAAAGAGGGGAGGGAGTTACAAGAACTGTAGTGATTGCTACTGGACTGTATTTTTATCTAATGGAAAATACTCATTTTTTGACATAGCACTTATACAGGAATAAATTAATTTGAGAAATGAACTTTAAAAAAAAAAAATAGCACAGGCCACAATTTCAGGAGTATTAAATAATATGTGCCATTACCAGCAGAACTGGGATATTCTCAGAACTACTTCTTGTGTGGAAGTAAATACTGTGGCTTAGAAACAGATACATGGACCCCTGAAATGAGTACAAACCTCCTCACTTCACATCAGGTCTGATACCTGGGCAGCCAAATTTCTCGTCACTGCAGATTTGTATTTCCTTGATAAGTAAACCAGCAGCGTTGAAAGGTTGCTTGGGAATATTGTAAATAAAGGGCTTTCAGCTGATGTTTGTAGGTAACAGTGAGAAAAGGCTAGGTTTCATGATGACTGATTAAGTTTGGAGTTGCACTATGCCTGCAACTTAATAGTAGTTATCAGTAGTGAAGATGGATGGTGAGTAGTATATTCTAGTAATATTATTTTAAAATATTGTGTTCTTGACTGTGGCTCTTTCTGCATGACTCTTTGTCTGAGAATTGCCTTAATTTTTACAGAAGTGGGGAAAAACATTTCATCTGTACTGTCATGTAACAAATAGGGTTGCAGCTTTACTAAGATCTGTATTTTCATGACCATGGCTGTAGCCCTGGCATAGGCAGCTATGCTAATGGGGCTTAAAACTTTCGGTCAAGATGTGAGTCCAATTCCATGGTGTGCATATAGCACTGTACCCTGAAAATAAAATCAAACGTGATTTTTCTTTTGTATCAATTCTTAGTTATGCTGCCTTAATCTTGCAGCTCTTCAGATCTTCATGAGCCTCCTGTTGCAAGATAAAAGTGAGATTTAATTTGACACTGACTTGACTTTCAGATAACTCAATTTTTAGCAGCAAGTAGGTAAGATTTTTAAATCCACTTGAATAAAATTGGTACTCTGTGCTAATTCTCATTAGAGGATTAAACTATAAGCATTTTATGAAGTTATTCTTTATAAAGTTATTTTTATCAAGTTATTTTTAATTGACAGAATTAAAAAATGAGAGGAACTCAAAATAGAGGAAAGTGCCATTATTCAGAAGCTTCCAACCAGGAAATTATTTGTCTGCTTTGAATTTAAAAAAACCAAGTACTCTGTATTATACAGAGAACATGCTGGGCACACTGTATTCAGATTTTTTTTTTTTTTTTCTTGGCCCTCAAAAAAAATATTCACCTGAAACATACTTCGATTTCTTGGGTCATTATTCTCTATATACGAGGATTTTAAGTGTGAAGAGAAAAGGTGTTATACTTTCTTCCTCTTCTTTTTCTTTCCTGCTTCATGTGTGAAAACTGGCAGAATTCTCACTCCTGATCCACGTTTATTCCGTAAGAGGGTAAAAATCTACCTATATACAACAGGGCAGCGCAGGGGCTATTGAAAAATAAGCCAGCAAAAACCTTGTGATTTAAAGATAACTTCCACCCCCCACCCCCCCCTTGAAAAGAGGCTGCTGTTTTTCATATTTATCCTGGGCAAAGGTAACCAGATATTTCATAGTGGTATTCTTCCTGTTGTATTGAGTTGCGTAAGCTGTTTTTATCTTACCTTTTACCCTGCTGTGAGAAAAATCACCTCCCTTCTGTCTCTCCTCTTATGTCTACTCCCAGTGGTCCATGTACTGTCCTGGGAGGATGAAAAAGAGCTAGCTTCCTGTCTGAAAAAGCAGTGTGACCTGACTGGCCTCAGATAGCTAGGGATAAGCGAATCGAGTAGTTCAGGAAGGAGAATTGCAGTGGCTGAGTGACAAGGATGAAACTGGAAAGAAAGCTCTGTGCTTCTAGTCAGGAGGAGAAAGAAAGGAAGCAGTGCTGGAGCTAAAAAAGTAAATGCTTATATTGAAAAAAGACTAGGAAGGAAACTGATTTATCAGGGAGGGGAAACAATTTCAAATACTTTACTGTTGAATTAGAATGATTTTGTGTTTATTTATATTGTGACAAGGAGAATCTGAATTGTTTTATTCTAATAATAGTAGATGGCAGCCCCAGACAAATACTCTATTTAGAGAGCAGAAGTCACCTTATGGAAAACACATGGTATACATACAGGTATTAACAGCTGGGTCCAGTGAGTGAGTTAATAGTGAGGTAGTTTAAAAGTGATATAAAATGCTAATAGCTGTTATAAATAACAACTTGCTATTGGTTGCTACATAGTTACTTCCGATTCGAGCGTATGGTATATCCCTTTTTCTCCTCAGTCACAACGCTGCTTTTGTATTCAACCTTAATATACTGTTAATAGATCATATAAATCTATTGAATTAAAAGGTATTCTGTCCAACAATTTGTTTTAATTACGAAATATCACATGTTCTATATAACTGTGGGTTTAATGAATGGCTATTTAATTAAGGGCTTTAAATTAGGTAATCAGTTTGCATCACTGGGCAACAAGTAATCAGTTTATAACATGCAGTTGAACAGTCAAAAGGAGCAATAGGCAAACCTTTCCCTGCTAGCGTTTATTGGCTAATTAAATAATCTGGACTCCGGGGTACATATAAAACAGGGAAAAGATGGTAAGTAGGAAGGATGCCAGAGGAGGTTACCTGACAGGGTTTGATAAAGCCATCAAAATGTTGGTAGAGGCTTGTCGTACAATTCACCATGTAAACTATGAGAATTCACTGTGTACACTATACCACATTTGGAAACAGGATGTCTTATACCTTTGCCTGTCTTTAGCAAAGATGTTACAACTCTAATAATGAGACATTAAAGGTATTTATTGTTGGCTATGATATAAAAGAACACATCAGTTAAGATTTTCTTTCTGTATTAATGTTAAAATCCACTCCCCCCACCCCCACCTCCCCTTTTTTTTTTTCCCTTGTTTGCTTTCTCTTTCTAGTTCTATCACGTCTTAAATGATTTCTGGCTAAATGCAATTGATAACACATTTCCATGAAAACCTTACTATTTACAACAGTACCTGTCAGAACACGTACTATAATCGAGTATACTCACATCCTAAGGGTGATACACCTTCTTCTAAAGGTGTAAAGTGAGGTAAAAAAGGCTTTTCTATCTGCTTAGTCCTCCTACCCACTTGTATTTATGATTATAAACCCCTGCCTTCATTTGATGTCTCTGCTGTCATCCATTCAGATTAGTATATATATGATTTAGTAGATTGTAAGGATAAAGGGGGCCATTCTGATAATCCGTGATGCATTTTGTAGGACATAAGATTTCAGCCAACAATCCTAGTGTTTTTCTCAAAAGCAGCGGCTGATCTACTGAATCATTTTTGAAAGACAGTCAATCTGAAAATAGGAATTGATGCATAATCCAGTACAATGCTGGGAAGTTATTCTAATATTTTATTTCCTGTTTTGTTGAAGGCATATATCTTATTTCTGAATTTGTTTTGCTTTTCTTCAGCTGAGCCTAGATGAACTGTCAACTAAAGAGCTCTTCCTTCTCATGTAGGCCCTATATACCATAGCTAAAGCACTTTGCACTGTTTCTTCTAAGTAATAATTTAAAACAAGTGATTCCTAAAACTTACAACTAAAAATAATTTTTTTGGAAATACTAGTGGTTTGTAAATGGTGTTCTAGTTCAGCTGAGAGACCAAAACCAAGCATGATCTGGAATTGAATATGGGGAACTGTCATGGATGTGGTTATTAGTTTTACCTTTAATGCTTTTAGATTTCATAAAACAAATTGAAATCTGGTATACCCCACATGCGCAAGAATAAATTCTTTTTTTTCCTGTCTAAGTTACAGCAAGTACAGGTTTTGCATTTAGACTTCAATAACAGCTTTCTTGTCTCTCCCCCATTATAAAGCAGCTAAGTTATCATAATGGTACGTGTGTGCAAGACATACAAGACATAATATTGCATATATGAAAGCTGTTTTACTGTGCTCCTTTCTTCATGGCCTATTAATAAGGCATTTCTTTTTTCATTTTGCTGGAGAAGTGGATTTTTTTTCTGTGTAGGAGATTCGGAAGGGGGGATTAGAAGGTTTTGTTTTGCTGTTCTTCTTGGTACAGCTTCAAAATATGTATTCCTTCATATCAGCCTAACAATGCTTGTACAAAATACTGCATCTTTACAGTATGCAGGCTGAAGAAACTGTTTTTCAAATTTCATAGCTATTTTAGATTGGGTCTTGTGTCTTGACTTTCTTCTCAGATTACAGTTTCAATTTTAACAATGTTCAATGACTATTTGAGTGAATTATAAAAATGGGAAGAAATTAAGACGAGTTGAAGTCTTGAGTTTAGGTAAATCACATTTGGGTGTAACTTAATAACAACTGCAATTTTAATTCTGCTTAATCAGAGCCCAACAGTGTCTGTATTAGAAAAGAAATGTATCTGTGATCATGCCTTTCACTGTCTTGCTGAACTAACTTTTTTACAGTAAAGACTATCTATAGATGGCACCAAGAACAAATACTAGAGGAGCTGTGCAAGAAAAGTAATGGCTTTAGAATCCAGCATATTTGTGCTTGAAGAGAAGCAGTACTCAATGATTTTCTGAATATTTTTACAGTGTTACTGTATTTTTATTAATTCTTATTGGAAATAATTGAAATCTTTGATCTGACTTCAGCTGAATATAGAAATTGGGGGCTGAATTCAGGAGATATTTGGCCTAAATGGCCATTGGCTTAATTTTTGTCTTTCTAGCCTGTTGGTCTTTTGACAGTTCTGGAGAACATGCCTGCTCCCAGCAGCAAACAACAACATCTTAAGGCTCTCAACTCCTGTGTATGCAGCTACAGAAGATGCAGGGCTGTAACATTGTCCCAGATGTTCTTCCTTTCCCCCAGCTGCATACTGGTTGTCCTGGTGTGGTAGCAAAACCTTTCTGGGGGGAAAATAAAGGGGTGCTGAGTTACATCAGGGTTTGTGCTGGTACCATAGTGTTTCTTTATGGCTTTCTTGCCCCACTGTGTGCAATGAAATGCTCTGAGACATGCTGGGAAGCAGCACCAGCCTTTGAGGCAGCATGGCCCTTGGTGTCTGTGGTTACTATATGCATTGCTGTATTTTTGCTGTCAGTCTTTTTGTCCAAATTGGCTCAGTATCCCCAGTTGTAAAGCTTGCAATGCCAATTGGAAGCATCAGCATCATTAATAATGTTATGTTACTTTCCATCTTCAACTC
The DNA here is from genome assembly GCA_035590275.1 of Ibycter americanus. Lineage (NCBI taxonomy): Eukaryota > Metazoa > Chordata > Aves > Falconiformes > Falconidae > Ibycter > Ibycter americanus. The sequence goes on along the minus strand of JAVJGI010000040.1, from coordinate 83,223,942 downwards.
CAAATAAATAACCAAACAAAAAAACGTCAGTAGAAACTGCACAAAGGAGTCTGCCCCCCAGCATTATTCATCTTCATAAGTCAAAGTAACACGGTATTACATTCAACGTAAAGAGAAGTCAGACTTAAACTACAGCGGGGCTCTGGAGATTAGTGCATAGGTGGAAATCCCGAATTACAAGTTTTCCAGTTATGTCTCAGGTAAGGTGGAAAAAAGTAGTATTAAGGCAATATGATGTGTGAAATAAAGAGAAAATTTTGCAAGATAACTGGTAACCATTTTCATTTTTAAATTTATCTTTAAATGTTGAGTTCTGAAATAATAAGCACAGTATGACAGTACAAAAATGAACGGATGAAAAAATGTAAAAGACTGAAAAGTTTTGCACATTGCTGATGGAAGCCCTCATAAAAATGGAAAGATCTGCTTGGTCTGAAGTTACATATTTATCCTGAAAGTAATCTTTCAGCTATCCTTCTTATAAAAGATATGACTGAAGTTGTTTTTCCATTGCAGATGTTAGTATCACTAACCCCTGTGTAGTGCAGTGCTAAGTGAATGATGCAAGAAGTAATAATGAAATAATAATAACAAAATTATGTCTATCTATTCCCCCGATAAGGGCCAGAGTCCCTGATTCAGCACAGGAATTATCATGATGTTGCTCTTTCTTATGAAATTGCCTTTTACTATGTGGAAATCGTAAGAGTTTAGAAGTACGTGCTTGTGAGAATAATTTACGGAACTTAGATTTTTGCAGTTTCCTTTGTCCTTTACTGTGACCTCAGTCTTAACTTTCATTCATAACTTAAACAGCAAACATTGTGCAAAACATGTAGCGTGATGAATGGCCATGTGCCAAAGCCCTTGTACCTGGAGCTCACCTTCTCAGACTAACATTTGTGTGTATAGATTGCACACCAGAGGTTCAAAGAGCCTCTGAAATAAAAAAGAGGACAGGGTAGAGGTACTAATATTTCAGTTTATTTTGCGTGTTGCAAATTTTCAAAATTGCACGTATACTGTAGTTTTTCCAAGCGCTTCATCTCTTCTAGCAGCATTGATCCTGTAAATATGGAGAAACTGCACTTTAGTGTTTGGTTTTGAGAGAGTGAGAAAGCACTCTCAACAACAAGGTTGTTGAGGTCAGGCCATGAGAAAGAAAGGAGGGAAGAAAGGAAAGCTTCTTTTTTTCAGGAAATACTGCCTTCAGAGTACATTTCTCTTTTGATGTTGGCTTGAATACTGTTTTCATCATACAGATAAACTTTCCTTTCTTACTATTTATTTCATGTGATGGGACTTCAAGCAACAAGGTTTTCTATGCAAGAGACAGATACATAAGTGGTTTTTAATTCTTTGCCATACTCTCTCCAAGACTGTCTCCAATACCTACCATTGGTGGGTTTGATATCTAGGAAAGCTTTGTTCCTTTATCAAACATCAGATTTTCTGATTTGGTGGCTTTTAAAACCTTCCATAAAATAAGTTTAAAATGCAGTGCAAGGCAGTGACATTTTGGTTGAGTGCTGATATAGAACATACAATACATAAGACTATTACAGTGCTAAAGCCATGTAACTTTCTTTTAAAAATTAAATGGTCTTTTCTCTGAACAGACACCACCTGACATGGCATGTGTCGCACTCTCATAGTACTATCCTTTGTATCTCAGCCATTTTGAAAATAGTAAGTGTGCTGGGCCATAATTATTTTGATCGTGTATAACAAAGTTGAAAACATAGTCTGCTACTTTAATGGCGTTACTTGCTTGATTTTTCTTAACTGACATTTTATAATTTCATTCCAAATTCCTTCTCATTGAAAGAAAGTTTTAACTTCTAATGTAACTGTAAGGGGATGTGTAACTCTTTCTAGCCATGATACCTAACTGTTGAACTGTACAGATACATGTGACTAGCACTAGTAATATCAGCTGGAGCCCGGAAATGTCAGGGTCAACCTTTGGGTACCTATAGCAGCCATTGGCACCATGGGCATTTTGTTTGGAGATTAAAGAATTATTTGAATAACAGAGCAGCAAAATGTGAATTCCCTGTATGTTCTACACAACAGTTTAGTCCTAACTTCTGTCATATTGCAACTGTCTTACATGAAGTACTGTATACTGTGTCTGTTTTTTTCACATATTTAGTTATAAATATATAAAATAATGATAGAATTGAAAAGAAGTAATATTGTTTAGTCTCGTACTTTAAAATTTCTTGTGTGCATTCCATGTATTCTTCTTAATTATGCTCCAAGATGATACACATTCTTATTATTGTTACTTTTATCTTCATATATTTTAAAATTTTTATATTCCAATATTTTCTTTAGCTCCAAAGTGTGACTCCTGCCTGTTTCAGTTTTCTGCAAAAAAGTATTATTTTTTTATATATGGGAATGGTCTTATGAACTTATTCCCATTTCTAAAGTGTATTTTTCCAGAAAAGAATCAGTGTATTTTGATTTATAGTCAGACAAATAATACTCATACATTTTCTCTAAATATACAAGTGCATGCCTATTACAAGACCACATAATACTGTTAACTTTTAAACAGAGCTCCTTGCTGACACTTAATTGCTCAATATGGCCAGCATTTACTTTATGAGTTCAATCATAGTAAGTTCATCAAATTAAGAATATCTTCACATTGAGAAAAATGTGACACATATGGCACACAGTATTTTATATGAGCTTTTGTCCTCTTGGGTATTTGACTTAGATGAATCAAAACATCTTTGTTACAAAAGAAATTACGCAGGTATTTGAGGCTTCTATCTCCAGTGATATAGCAGCAGATGACAAAATGTATGGGCCGTAAGTAAGAATTCTTTGCTATTGCCATAGCAATTTTTCCTTAATTAGGCACTCAGTAGTATGGTTGTTTTATGCAAAATCTTGAATTGGAAAATTACCTGGCATTTTTAGGTGCCATAAAATTTAATAGGTTTGTGAAGCAGTTACCTTAATTAAAAAGAAGAAATACTGCATAGTAGCTCTCTAGTCTTCCATAGGAACTTTATATTATTTTAGATTTAAGAGAAGGGAAAGCATAGTTACCCTTAACCTTAGCATGCAGGGAAATAATTAAAGACACACAGTAACAGAAACAGCAAAAGCGGTGAGGGACAGGGGAAAGAAGCTGGAAAAGGCAGAATATGAAAGATTACTCTTGCGGAGAGTCAGGAAAGCCAAAGGAAGCAAGCACTTTCTGCAGCTAGCCTCATGCTCAGTACTAAACGCTGCCTACCTCTTTACCTATCCCTTCAGTTCATTAACAGTGCCAGCTGTCATCTGGAGGCAAAAACCCTAGAAAAGTCATTGCCCCTTATGAATGACCGAGATTTACTCATTCATGTTTTTTTCCGTGATGTTCCACAGTCTTTGATTTCAGTTTCCCAAAACGTTTCAAAGCCCATGATGGCCCCAAAAAAGGATATTGCTTGTGAATTGGTGAACAGTTTAAGGTATATAGCTGATATCTAAGATGGTGTTTCGAAGTTGTCATCCTGTTCAGTGAAAGACTAGCCATGAGCAAGGCAACAAGCACACCTCCATGACCACTTGCTCATGATTTCTTGCAGTAACGCTGACAGCAAATATTCCACAGGCTGTGGGAGCTGGGGAAATAGCCTTGCTGGGCTCTATGCTCTCCTTACTGCTTTCAATTATGTTTCCACCGGCTAAGTAATTTGTTTTAGGCTTATGAAGTAGTGTGAATTAATCGCCAGACTGACTTTATTCCACTACTTACTGCTAAACAGCTGGCAAAAGACTTCTCTTTTAACTGAACTATTCCTCATTCTCTCATTGTCTTCAGTAACATGAAGGAGCAGAAACACGGACATCATTATCAGTTGTGATTATCACTTATTTACATCTGCTTGAAATTCCAGATGGTTGAGAAGTCTGCTTGTTCTACGCAGTATGAGAAAAATCTTTTTCTTAAAACCCCACAACTTTTTGATAATTCTTTTGGTACATCTTGCTGTATTAATGCAGTCTCTAAGAATGTGGTATTTTGAGGTGGTTGTCAATTATTACCTGCTAGAAAGCTGTACTACGTACAGCTGTAAGTGCTATAATATTCTGTAAGTTCTAAGATGGATTAATCTCTAGCTATCCAGTGCATAAAGATTTCAAATATGGAAAAGGTAATTTAAATGGGTGCAGCCCTTTCTGCTTGTATATTTACTCCTGGGATGCATATGGCAGCTTTGCATGCATACCAGCATTGCATAAACATTAACCTGTTTCAGACCTTTCAAAATGTCCAAGTGTAACTTCTTTCCATGATCGTTTATTCTGAGTTTAAAAGCTTATTTGCATTGATTTTTATTGTTATAATAAGGCCAAGTTATATGCTAAGACATGTGGGTCTATCAGACTTAGTTCCTTTTTTCTTCTCCAAAACAGCTCCAGCTGACATACGTGGGATATGTCTGCATGTGAGAGCAGAGTTGCTCTTCCTAGTACACAGGGAACGCAACCTGGTCCATAAGTGGAAGAAAAACAGCATGTGCCAGTTTAATTTTTTTGTTGTTGTTGTTGGGTTGTTTGTTGTCGTTTTTTTGGTTTTTTTTTTTTTTTTAATTTTAGAAATGCACAGCAGGCATCTCCTTCCTCATCATGAAGGAAATTTAAAAAGTCATTTCCCCAAATGCATGCAGAATATGTCTCGGGATTCTTTTAGGAAGATATAATTGCTTTTCTTCACACAGCAAGCCCCTGTTCTCTCTCATACCGTCAGTTGTAGTGTCCATAACTTCCTAGTTGAGAGAAATTCTGCTGCCACTAGCAAAGCTTAGAGGGCAGCTTCATTTATAGCAATGAGGCCCTATGGATTGTTTTATGAACGCACCCAAAAGCCAACCCTTTTCCTCTGAAGGCCAAGGGAAGGAGACAGTCTTCCCTGAGATATGGCTGTTTTCAGGTATTTTGAAGATGCTTCAAGAGGCATGAGTTAGGGAAGATTTTAGCCATTCTTTTGATATATTTATACAGCCAGAAAAGGTTCTCATTAGGAGGGTTAGCTTTCTTAGTCTAGTAGGATATCCTGGGAAATGTGTTGCTACTTTTCCTTGACCACTCCCAGCAGATATTTCGAGCGTAGGTGAGTTTGAGCTCTTATGTGGGTCAACATAATGTAACTTTGCATCTTCCAGTTTATAGAGATAATGTGGTCTCAAATATCAAAATAAGTTCTTAGACTGAACAGTCTCTTAGTTATCATTAAGTAGTTTCCACTGATGTTTTCTACACAGTGTATCAGCTTGGTTTACTGGTAGCTATAAACATACCACACAAGCGCTGCTACTCAAAAAGCTTGGGAACAGATTTTGAATTTAGCACTCGCAGGCAAGGTGTAAAGGCTGACAGACAGCTCAGCATGGGTCAGGGCACAAGCAGAAACTCTTGCAAAATGTGTTGCCAAAAAAAGAAAAGAGACAATAAATTTGCATCTCTCCATGGGAAGAGGCAATGATCAAAATCTCTTAAAAATTGTGGAAGGGGAGAAGAAGATAGTGTGGTGGAGCACTCTGTGCACAGAAAAATAATTATCCACTAGATCAAAGTTACTCATGGCTGACTGGGCAAGTGAAGGTGGGGTGAAGGATATTGTAGGCAGGGATATGTATTGTCACCTTTCAAAAATGAGAGATTGCTGTGGGACTGCACCCTGCTTGGGGAGGACACTGCCCTGCCCATGCAGTGGGCCCCCTCTCCCTCCTCCTGGTGCAGCCCTGAGCCTGCTGCTCCTGATCATTGCTGGGGCCAGCACTGGTGCCCCAGGCAGAGCTGAAATTAGAGCCGCTGGGCCCATGGGCACGGGTGCGGGTGGGAGTCGCTGGTGGGCAGTGAAGGTCTGGCACTACAGCCTGTTGCTGTTGCATGGGAAATGGTAGGTCTGGCTGCCAGGCTGAATTGCTTGGTGCTTTGGGGGCATGGGGTTTTTCGGGGTGCTAACTGCCCTGTGCCATATTCTGAAATGTAAAGAGGCAATGAGAAAGCAAGTTGGATTTAAAAAAAATACACTGCTACCATTCGTGCTTACTGCAGTATGAGCAACTAGCAACAAGGTCTCCAATAGTATGTACAGGAAAGTCAGTAGGAGTTTTTTCTCCCCCAAATATTGTTGCGTTTGCATGAGGGACAGGCAGAGAGACAACATGCCAGTAGAGAGAATAATGTGCTTGCAGAGGGTTGCTGGGGTTTTTGTGTTGTTTCTTAAGGGAACTGGACTTAGCCTAAAGAGAGGAAGGTGAGAAAAGTGAAAGGGAAGGAAAACATAAAGAGAGAGATTGAAGAGAGAGGAGGAAAAAGGTGGAGCTGGGGAGTGAAGACACAGTGTGGAAAGGATGTTACCTAAATGTAGCATCGGTAAGTTATTAGAGTGAATGCATGATTGACTAGGGAATATTAGCAGAAGTTTAAGTCACTTAATTGGTCTGTTAATCACTCTCTCAGTTGCTTTCTCTCATAACAGTGTTCCTTGGTTTTTTGCAGTAAATATTTTTTTTTAAATGTTCTACAAATAGAATTTGAGGCCTTGAATATTTGCCCTGATAGCATGTGAGCATACTTCCATTATCTTCTTTTTCTACAAAACCATTATATTCTTAATAAAACTTATGAAACAGGTTCACTGTGTGCTTTTTGGAGGAAAAAAACCCCAACCAACCACCACCTCTACCTTTATCTGATTAAAAGCCTAAACTAAAATCCCAGTAGCCAAGCAGTCATGATTGTCCCAAAGAATTCTCTGAAATAGATTTATTTTGTACCTGATATGATTGCTGTAACAAGTGAAGGTTAATGTGCCTGTCACCCCGAAAGGAATCGTGGGTGCAGTCATTAACGAGTGCCTCTCTCTCTTTTCTGTTAGTATCAATGGCTCAGATATCTTTCTGAACATTAGATTCACTGCCTGCTTTTTATCTGTTCTCCTTTTCTCCATCAGCCTCCGTGACTCCTTCCAGTCAGGTTACCTTGTTTTCATTTGTGGCAATCATTTGTCAATTTATTCTGAGAACTTCCACAGCCAATACAGAAATCCATTAAATCTATATAACAGGTTAATCTCAACTAATAATTACTTATTAATCTTGATGGAAATACACATTTTGTTCAGCCCATTGCCAAGTCACAAGCCTGAGAAAAAAAATCTAATCTGTTTTGTAAAGTTTGTTAATGACAAATTCTGGCTGACAGATTGAAAAATTAGGTCCACTGTGTTGGGGTGCACTCAGTTTAAAAAAGTGATTAACTGTATGCCAAGCTATCAAAGAAATTTTGCATGAAAAAAGAAAAGTTATTAACATTGTGTCTATGCCCAATGATTTCTTAATGTCCATTTTAAATATACATGAAAAAAAATAAATCAGCAGCATACAGCTATTTTCAAGAAGTGGAGTTTTGAAACTATCAAAAGAGAAGCCTGAAACAGCTTTTTTTTTTTATTATTCACTTGTACCCTTCCCCAGTTTTTCCCCCTGTATCTTTGACTTCAAAAACACTTTTATTTTCGCTCTAAAATTTTAGTTACATCGGCTTGCTAATTGAATTAAACACAAACTTTGGGTTTCCTGCAGGGCTCCTCCTTATTTTTGCCCTCCCATCAAACCACAGCTGCATCCTGGGAGACTGTTTTTTCCAGTGCAGCTGGATTCGCTGACACAGGTAGGTCATAGCCTAGGATGATTTAGAAGTCCCACACTTGCTAAATAATTCAACCTGTTTTATGGCTATTTGCTTAATATCCCATTTCTGCAGAGTTGGTAAAGTGTCTGACAAAAGGTCGAATTGATTGCACAGCTTCTCTCTGTTGAACTTAACTTCTGCGGCTTCCTGATGCTGCTGTCAGTATATCTTGACTTCTGATTGATTTTCTTAATTAAAAAATTGATGCAAAATGTCTTTTCTGGTGAAAAGTGTGTTTGTCAGTATTCTCCACTCCTTGTATGGATTTCTGTTACGTTTTTATTTTGGTTCCTAGCACCTGACCTCTTTATTTTCTGGTCTGCTTGAAAACCCAAATCTTTGTTTTCCATACAAAGTACCACATTTGCTCTCATCTTCTATATCACACCATGCTTTTTGGTGAAAAGCATAATTTCATTGTCAAGATCTTTTTGGGAGCAGATGGCAGCCTCATGTTACCAGACCAGTAGAGTATTTTTATATTCAGTAAGAAGAAAAATAACCTGTTGTGACCAGTAAGTCTTTATTCCTGGTCAGAGATGAATTCTCAGATAAAAGGATATATTTCTTCTTTGCCTTGTGACAGAAAGTTGGACTTAAAAAGCATTCTACTTGTTCAAAGTGACTCGGAGGCTGAAGAAGTGTCACTATGTAAGACTGTGTATGACACACAACACTGCTGTGTGCTTGTTCTGCAGATTCAAAGTACCCCTTTGGTTCTTGAACTCTTTTTAGTTTGATAGAAAACCCATCATAATGTTTGACTATTACAAAGCTTCAGCATCATGGATGTTGAACTTTACCTGACATTTGTATACATCATACAAGATATAGCAAGTGAAATTGGGTTACAGACATTGTTTTGTGTTGTGGTGATGAATTATTTCTGTCACTGATCACTACACCAGCAATGGAGTACACAGCTGTAATAACACATTTTCACATTCCATTTGTTAGTTCCAGTATTGATTTAAATCTTTTTCTGATATACCATTTTTTTCCCTTGGACTTACTTTGGTATTAAATAAAGCAACTTTGAGATTTCCTTTATTTGAAGAATAATTTTTAACTGGAAAAATCCTACATTTAAAGAGAAAATAGCACACATTACTCAGTCCTCTTAAGATTTTATACAACTGAGCATGTCTTCTCATTAATTTGGTTTTCCATGGTTCTGTATTGGCAGTGTGACAGGCAAGCTGTTGAGGTGAAACATAATATGAATGCACTTGTGACAGAAGCACCTGCCCTCCTTTCACTCCTTTCTGTTATGCAAAATACTGGTCTAGGACAGATCTAACAATGGGGTTTCCTCTACTGATGTGGAAGAGTGTGCCCCACATGGGTCCCATGCACCTCTTTTTTGTCAGTTCTTCAGCATAATATTGCTAGTTAGGAAAGAAAGGTCCTTCCCTGCTTATGATGCAATTCCTCTAATATTTTGAGTAGCATTATGTGTCAGAAGAATGTGAAGTGAGGCTTTGAACTGAATCGGCATGGACAATCGAATTTTGGTTGATCTGGAATTCTTTGCTAGCAACTTTTTGATGTGAAAGGGAAGTGAATTGCTAGTCTTCCTTCTTATCCTAATGCATTGTATTCAGGATTGCTGGGCATCTAGTGGATTTTTCTGGTGCAGTGAACAGGCAACTGATTTATTCTGGAAGACTTAATCAGCAGTCATGCCTATCAGGGCACTGATTTTCTTCTGGTTTAACTATAGCAGTTCAAGATGAAATATTGTTAACAAATTACAGACTGAAAACTAGTCTCATTTGTGTTTATAGCAATACAGCCATAAGTGCACACAGATTGTAGAAACAGAATATTCTTTTTGGGGGAAATTTCTCCAATGTCTCCTATTTTCACTGCATAGGTCAACAACCAAGATTTGAAAACAAGAGCAGAAAAAGTTTCCCTAGTGTCATGGCTTTTGTGCCCCTTTTTCATGCTTGCATTAAAGCTTTCAAATAGTATAGAATGCTAAATAGTGTAGAATAGCGTTGACCATTGAGCTTTGCCTATGAGAGTCAGGTGGTATGGGTTTCATGAGATTAAGTTTACTATCAGGCCCTGTGGTTCTGGTGGTGACTAAATCAAGAACAGAAATAGGCAGTTTACACTGTTTGGAATAGCCTACTTCTGGGGGTTTTTGCCCTTTTTTTACCCATGCCACCTCTCTTTCTTCAATACAGTGCTCAGAGCAGCTTTCTATTACAAGGCTCTGCATGCACAGACCAAGTGATGTTGCAGACATCCATGTTCTCTGTGAATCTGGGAGTACCTTCAGCATGCCTGTTTAGGTTGAGTTTCCACTGACATTTGCAGAGTTTATCCAGGATGGATTTGTTTCTATTTTGTTAGCATTCATAGAAGGGTGAGAAGGTGAGTGCATGAACGGTCCCTTTTGTACAGGGACAAGGGAAAGCAGGAGTTTTAAGAGTAATTCTAACTTCAGATAGGAAAGGAAAATAGGAGATACAAGTCCCCAAGGCTGGCGGGACAAAATATCCTATTTACTTTCTACTAATACTTGAAAATATGGACAGCAGCAGAAATAACTACTCTGTACAATCTAAAAATCACAGGTAGTCAGAAATTAGGTGGAAGCCAAGTGCATTACCAAGAATAAAGCTAAAATTGTATGTGTCATATTAAGTGATTCTAACATCTGTGCATTTACCAGTCTAGCCATAGCTCTGTCATTGTTGGACACCTGCAGGTTTCATTGTGGCAGGTGCTTACCATTTCCACTACATGTATCTCTCCTTTAAGGGTTTGCTGGTCATTTCCATCAGTTTGTAGCAACCCTATAAAAGGGACTGCTTGTCAGTCTAGGAATGATAAAACATACTTGCCTCCAGATTACCAGTTCTGAAAATGAAGCTGGCTGAAGGTTGTAGGGAAAGTGTTTTCATATTGCAAATGGACATGTTAGTATACCTATCTCATAGCAAAACTGTAAGATGTTTCATACTGCTTTTAAAACAATCAGCACAAAAAAGGAATAGAAAAGAATTCTCAGGTATCACAAGCACGAGCTCCACAGTGGGAAAACAGCTGAAATGAGAAAAGCTGGTTTGTGGATAAATGTAGATTTTGGCAAAAGGCAGTATCTTATCCCCCACACCCCCACATCCCCGAATTCACCTGTATTTTCAGTGTTTATCATACTGCCCCAGCAGATAACCCTTCTAGATTTGATTGTCATGAGGGGTAGCCTGACTTCTAAAACAGAAATCATGACATACAATTAATTAAACTGTGTAGCTCTTAGAAATCTGGTAAGAAACTCCCAATGAACTTTTTAAATTGCAAATCTTCATTTTCAAACATTTTCTGAACGGTGTGTCCAGAAAATCCTTTTGTAGCGGGGAGAAACCACTATTAACTCAATTAGTTGGGATTTAAGTACAGTATTTCCACAAGCGTTAGCTCTCCATGGTAATTCTAGTTGACCTAAGTCAGTTCCTACTCGAATCAGAGTGAGTTTTACTTCTGGTTTCCAGGAAGTCATGGAAGTGTCCAATCCTTCTAAAATTGTTTTTTCTATTGTCTGACTTAAAAGTAGCTCATATTCTGCAAAATTCTTGCTGGGTGTTGAAGAACATTCAGGAATACTTACAGAGGTGATAAAAAATGGTAGGGTATGTCTTGGTAGGTCTTTTAGCTGGTTAGCAAACATTCAAGTGTTTGGCTCTGTTCTCTTCTTTCTTAATGTTACTGAATTGGTTATTCCCACACACAATGAAACAAAGTAAGTCTTAAAGACTCTGTGGCCTGTAATAGGTGGTTTGGTTTTTTTTTTTTTTCTTAAAAAAAAAGAATTTTGCTATTCATTAGTGTTGCAGAACATAAAGAGCAAAAGTTGGTGGAAGAAAGTGCTATATACTACTGTCTGTTCAGATGGGGAGAAGGGCTTTCTTCATTCATTATGCAAGAACAAAATTCCCTGTTTACACTGTTTGCCTGAGCTGAATATGTCATGGAAGAGAAACTGGAGGGATCTGCAGAGCCACAGTATCACACAAAACCCATACTTGTTCTTCAGAGTGGTCTTCCCCACAGCGTTACCAAGTCAAGGGAGAAGCATGAGTAAAACACAGTGAGAGACTGTGACACAGGCCTGAGCTTCTGAAAATCATCTGAGGTTTTGCAGTGCTATTTCATGGTGACTTTAATGTCACAAACCATAAAACGTTAGTAGAGAAAAGGGAAAGATTCTGGAGTAATCTCTGTCTGTGTATGCATAGATTGTCAAGCAAAGGAACAGCTAAATGCGCCCTAGAAAAGATTTAGTAGGAGAAAACCCCAACACAGCCCAGTATAGAAACCACTACCCAATTAATCCAGTAAATATTTGTGTGACTTTAAATAAAATAATCTTATTTCTGCTTTGCACAGCAACTTATCCTGTTAATGCATCCTGTTGACTCGCTATACACATTAAGGAGAGCACAAGTTAACTCTTAACTCTGACCTTAGTAAAGCTGTCTTGAAATGTTTACACATTTATCTCTTCTGAAAAACATAGATTTCAGTATTGATGTTTTTCATTCAAATTACAAAGAATCCACTTAGTCACTACACTCTTGATCCTTGAAGAACCAGTGTGACAAGGATGGGAATGTGCATTTATGTAGATTAAAGTGAGGTGGTGGATGTTAGCATAAAAAAACTGAATTGTGGTTCAGGGATACCGTTCGTGTGCTACATAAGCAATAGAAAAATTCTGCATCTAACTTCCTTTCTCAGTGTACCAACTTAAAGGCAGTTTTTCTTGAGTAAGTATTACTGGAAAGCCTAAAATACATTGTAGGATTTCCTTCTACTTCCCACTGTCCAAACTCTCAAAGTTTGCACAGCTTTAGCGTATAGTAAGTCAAACAATAGAATTTGATCAGTTTTAAGTGTATAGGAATTTTTGTGATTGAGAAAAAGTACATACTCAAACGACAGGAAGGGTATATGGGTTTGGAATGAAAATAGTTTTCTTCCACTTTCATCAATCAGTTTTATAAGGTAGGGTCCCTTTATATAAAGATAGCAATTTGTACAAATGTCAAATTATTGAACAACTATTTCATGAACATGTGGGAATCCATTTTAATACCAGTCATTGATCTTGGCAATGAGAATGAAATCTCTTAGAATTTTATTATGAAGTTAAATTTCTCTATTAAATATACTGCAAAATTGAGTGTGTTGTGCACTGCTGCAATATCTATGACTTCATAGTCCCTGTTTTCTTACTTTTTCCATACAACTTTCCTGAGATGGCGATGCATATTAGCACATTGAAATGAAACAGGGTGGCCGTTCACAATATTTCAATGAAGGAGAACACACTCAGACTGCAGTGTAATTAATTACCCCTTGGAGATATTATTTCATGTGGAGTAGATTTTTTTCTATTAAATTGCCATTTATTTGTGACCTTTAATTTATCATAAACACTCTTCTTTCTACATCCTAGGCAGCAATGGAGAATAACAATAAATTGTTGCGTTGCTTTCCTTAAATGACATAGCTTGGCAGAGTTACAAGGAAGCTAGTAGGTTTGCCATTCAGGAACTAAAATAAAGAGCTTTACAATGTAATTTTCTATCCATTGCCCCCAGCAACATTTTGCTTTCTTGAAATTTTAGAAATACATTTAACTGTTGGGTTTACCCTTACAAAAGTTTCTGGGAGAAGTAGCCGATTGCATCCTTTTGAAAATTATTATTATTATTATTGTGTTGCCCTCAGCAGGTGTTTAGTGTAAGTTTCTAATGCTAAACTTCTGAACCTGTGCTTCTGTTTCCTCCCTCTATCCCCTTTCGGAGTGGAGTTGAGGGCAACCCGTGTGCTTGTGTCTGACCCAGAGAGTGTGGATAAACCCAGGGAAGGTTGGTAGGAGCTGTCGGTGGTTTTTTCCCTTCAGACCCTGAAACGTCGCTCTTCGTTCCTCAGTGTGTATACTGCGTCCTATCAAATCAAGCAAAACTGACCTCAGCTTCACTGTGACATTTCAAGAGAAGACTACTGAAATGTGCACTGAAATTTTATGACCTCCAATCATTAATGGTAAATATTAATGACAGTGGGTGTTAGGTACGTGGTCATCATGGTTCAGAAAAGGGGGGCGGCTCTTGGTAAGGAGTAGAAAGGAGCCATTTCTCCAAGATCTTGACTGAATATGGAATTTAAAGAGAAGGCTGAAATGCAAGCCTCTAGTCCAGTCCTTCAGCCATTTACCTAAATGTTAGCAGCAAATAATGAAGGCTGTGTGCCATGATATTTTTTTTAAAATTAAAATGGGTGTAACAATCACATTTCGTTTCATTAAAAACATCGATTAGGGAAGGGCGCATTTTGGAGAGCCTAAGCTGATAGTTTATTCACATGAAGTGTTTGAATATGAAGCTCATACTTAGGTGAAAGGGAAGGTTATTTTTCCTGCCAGGATCTTTGTATACAAAATAATCAAACGGTTGTTTTCCTCTGGTGTAGAGATCACAGAGATGTTGCTCATCTGAAATGCACAGAATGAGCAAGGCACTTCAGCAAGAAATCCTCAGAAGCAAGTCTTCCAGACTTCAGCAGAATGATTGAATTACTTAAACATTTGGACTGCACCAAAGAGCAATAGCATTCTTTTACAGGCATAATTACATCTACAGGGGACTTGCATGGGTTTGTAAGAATTTGTCAGGAGTATTTCTTGAGCCTCATTTCCACCTTTGGCATCTTGATCCTTGACCCAGGACCTCTGAGACTTCAGGGTGTGCGAGGAGCCGTGCGGCGTTCAGCGGGGGTAACCCTGCAGGTAAAGTTGTTACCCTGTAACCTGCGCTGGAGCCTTGGAGTTGTCCCTGCTGGAGGGCGGGCCAGGCATTTAGCCCTTAGCTTTAACCTTCCCGTTTATTGCTGTACACACCTCCAAAAAATTGAGTGTATGGAAGTTTTAATTTCTAGGTGCCTGTGTATTTAAGACAAAAGTGTCATAGCTTCAGGTCATACAGGCTGCAAGGCAGTTGTTTAAAAGAAAAATAAATAAAAAAATCTATACCCCAAAATACAATGTTTTGTATAGGAGACTGATAAGCTGAAGATTGTGAGCTTTAAATTAATTCAGTGTGAAGTTACGCTGTGCTGAGATTCAGTGGTAACAGATCGACTTCGACTCTCAGTTAGATCAACCTAAATAAATACGCACAGGTATGAAGATTGATCTGCACTCTGGAAAAAAAGAAAAAAAAAGAAAAAGAAAAAAGGCTGGCAGTGCCGGGCCCGGTGCCTGTGCCGCCCGGCCTGCGCTTGCACGGCCGGTGCTGGCGCTGTAAGGCGGGGTGGCGGCCCCGCGCCGGCGGGGGGTGTTTCCCTGCCACCCCGGTCGCGATCGCTGCGAGTTGTTTAGGGGTTTGAGGTTTTTTTTGTGGTTGTTTTTTTGTG
>JAVJGI010000040.1:83154034-83203594 GCA_035590275.1 Ibycter americanus | reverse complement strand
GGTGGTTGACCTTTCAGTCCTTTTTTTTTTTTTTTTTTTTTTTTTTTGAATGAATTTATTGGTAAACTGATTTCCACAGTAACAGTTCTATTTTGGTTTTTCTACGTGAGCTGACTTGGTCCGGTACTGAGTTTCCTTTTCTGTGCTTCCAACTCTTTCAACTTCTCTTACGTGCCAGAGTTTTTGAATGTGCAAAAGGGACATGCCAAAACAAGCCTGATACAAATTCTCATGCATAGAGGAATAAGATTAATCCATGATTGATAATATCAGAGGGGTGCTGTTGACTAAAATGTAGATAACTTAAAAGTGAAGAGGTGATAAACACTTGCATTTTTATTTGTTATTTTAATGGCTTATCTTCAGAAGGGTCAGTATTTTATTACTGGGCCCAGTTTAGCGTGAATCTTCTAATGCTTTTATCTTTTAGACTGTTGAAGCTGTTAGTTCTTACAAGCTGACCTTTAAGCAGTAGTGAAGTCAGCCTGTTGCTAGAAACCTCTAACTTACAAAGCCTCAAAAATCCTTTTGCAAGAGATGATTAATTGTCAATAAATAAAGACAAAAAATTAAAATAAAAAAAAAATCTGCTTGCAGAGATTTTAAACAAACAAAAAACAACAACAAGCAAACACTGATATTTTTTCTTTTTTTTTTTTTTCTCTTTTCTTCATGGTTGCAGTGTTATGCATCCGCCTTGCCCTGATTTCAGATTAGATTTCTTTTGGCTCCACAACTGATTCTCCCAACTGGCTTTGGTTGCGCTGAAGATTTAATAACCAAATTTCAGGCTGAGAGTCAAGCATAGGAATGGCTCGACGTCTGCTTTGTGTGGAACAAGTTCTCATCTTTGTGCCTGGGCTGTGCTCCTTTTCTGTAGCTCACCCTGCGCAGTGGCTCCGTTACTTTTCATTGTCTGTCTTACCCTGACGTTCAAAGCCATTATATGTGCACAGCCCTATACTCCTAGGCTATGACTCTTTTTGAATAATTTCCCCCTTAACTGTTACTCAGTCACAAGGGTAAAGACTTATTCCTGAGTTCTTCGAAAAAACCCTACTGTCAGCCCAGCCCCAGCCATTAGCTGTGGAGAGAACCTCAGTCCTCATACGAAATTCAGCACCATTAGGGAGGAATGTTTGTGGCTGCTGAGTCAGAGGAAGTATTTTTAGTGATTTATCTCTGGTATTTTAGAATTTTTTGCTTTTTCTAATTGAAGCAATGATATTCAGTGAAAGCGGGAACAAGTTATCAGGTGGTTTCAACTGAGATATCACAATCTACTGAATTTAGTGGTACTTGGCTTACTTAGAGGAGGTATGTGCTGGGTTGTTTTATGGTACCCTTGTAGTTGTGGAAGAGACTTGCCAGAGCTTGTAGAAGTCATAGGTTTTGTTGTTCTTTTGCTGAAATAGTTACACAACTACTTTAAGTAACTTCAGACATAGTAAACCAAGCGACATACTGGCATATTCTGTGGAGGAGCTGAAATGTCACCAGCTTTATCTACTTAAATTGTGTTTTAAATCATTAACTCAGAATGATGTGATTAAAAGAGGAAAAAAGAATATAAACTGCAAAAGCCCTTGAGCTTTCATAAATAATTGTACAGCATCCTGGTTATATTTGTTCCCTTCTAAACAGTCATAAGATCAGATATTGCACTGGAAAGGCAAGTGCTTGACATTCAGAAAGCTTCAAACACTGAAATATTTTTGGTTTAATTTTTACCAGGCACAGATGCCTAAGAAGTCATTCCCAGTAAATAATACAGTGGTGCTAGGATTAGATGAATAGCTTGCTTTCCCCAAACTATTAATTGAACAAACATACAGAAAATAATTTAGAGCAGTTTTATTTTAATATAATTGTTCTCATACAAGATTAATACTACATATGAGTATAGAGTAACCCCTGCATTAATCTTACTTCCTTCTTAATAATTCTTTTCTGCCTCAGTTCACTTTAAGCCTATATGCTTTGGTGTAGCAATGGTGTGTAATTTTCATTGGAAATTATAGAGCTTCTGTAAGAGAGACTGTGTATTCACTACCGAAATATGAAATGTATTGAAGCTGTAGTTATAGAGGTTGGGAATTTTCTTCAGCAATAATATAATGGAATATATGGATTTCTCATTCATTTTTGTCATAGGACTTAGGCTTTAGCTATTTGTCAGATCCATTTTTAGGGGAGATTAGGTTATACCTTCAATGTGCCATCACTACGGATAGCTGTATTCACTGTTGTGCTGATAATCCACGGGTTCGGGGCCTTTTTAAAGACCATTGCTCTAATTTTGTTATGTAGATGAAGTAACTACTAAATGTTAGCTTTTCAGCTATAATTTTGCTGTTGCACTAGGTATTCTATGTACTTTATTTCTAACAAATATTTACCACCAAAAAAGTTTACTTTTTTATAGTGGACCTGTAAACAGGTTTTTCAAATGTTACTGTCCCTCCTAAGTAACCTTCTGCAATTGTTTAAAAGCCCATGTATATATACATACAGTGCAGAACTACATAAACAGTGATATCAACATTAGCTCTGCATTTAAATAGGAACTGTATCTAGAATATGCATCTATATGCTCTCCCAGTGTTCATTGCACAAGTTGCCTGTCTTTGAAGAGTGACGTTTTTCACCACAAAATTCCTAACAAACTGTTATTTTACAGTACCTTTGACAATCTGTGTTATTTTCACTGTGTTTAATAGTAATTTAAAGTATGTCTTTAAATTAGTATTAAATCAGTATAATGAACCTGCATAGCACATCATAAATAAGTTGTTTCTAGTGTTGTAGGAGCTGACTGGCATATATTCTAAATAACTTTGGTATGCTGAGGATTTGCTGTAAATTAGATGTGTATTCATATGTTCTGAGGTGCCAAACTATCCCTTTCAGTTGACTGAGTATGCCAGAACTTCGTTTGCTTTGTAGCTGTAGCTCTGTGCTAGAATCCTAAAGCAAAGTCACAACTTGAGGGAGGGAAGGGGAAAACGACCTACAAATTCTTAAAAGGTGCTGAGGGCACATTTTTCATTTGGACATCTAGCTCAGATGTTGATCCTTCCAACCAGAGGAGAAGGCTGTTCTTATTTTAACAGAGCGTAGACAGTCTTAAGCAAAGATGTAATCAGGAAGGGTTACAGATCCATCACATGTTGAATGAGACACAAAGCACCTATCCAGTGTCTTTGGATACATCTCAATAGTAGATTCCCTTGAAATGGGAGTAGGTCAACAGAATGGGGAAAAGT
Source organism: Ibycter americanus (assembly GCA_035590275.1). Lineage (NCBI taxonomy): Eukaryota > Metazoa > Chordata > Aves > Falconiformes > Falconidae > Ibycter > Ibycter americanus. Next base: position 83,200,328 of record JAVJGI010000040.1, on the reverse strand, counting down.
TCATCTTTTTCCTCTGGCCTATGGCAATAAACTATTTGAAGGATTACGGGAAAACATTCCTTAAAAGTTACAGGATTTGTTTTCATGGATAAGCTCTTGTGATAACACTTTCCTGAAACTTGTATCTTTAGGCTGTTGTCTTTAGCCTGTCATGGCAGGATTTTTTTTTTTTTTTAATTTGTTGGTTTATTCATGTGATGACTTGCATACAAACACAACAGTGCTGCTTCAGAGCACATCTGTTACATGTGTGAATTTCTCTCTTTGCAGAAAACGTCACTTGTTCTAATATTCTGGAAACACCAACAATCTTCCAAGTATATGAATGTATATTTATGCCCTTGTTATCTGGAAAGACACAATGCATCTCAGCCATGTGAATGTGCTTGGTCATATGCTTGGTGGTGTTTGAGGAAAAACAGTTGGAATAACTTTGGCTATGGCTCCTTTGTCATCCGTTTTCCTGTAGATGCATGCATTAAGACAGAAATGGTAGTGCTTCATAGGATAAGATGCTTGTTGTTTTAAATAGCAGCAAAATTCTACATGTTTTAGACTGTAAGCTGTTGTTACAGTATGTAGACAAGTAAGTTACAAAGCAGCCACCCATCACTTGTAAGTGTACACAACAGCAGAGGACAGCAATGGTCAGCTTATAGTGCAACTCGAGGCCATTCCTGTTACTACCTGGATGTTCAGGTACCAATCTAGTGAGTTTGTTTCGACAGTGTAGCATCTGAGCTAAAAAAATCTTGACATCCCTGACTTGAGTTTGCACTTCAGCACTTTTCTAGAAATTACAAATGCAGAAGCAGCTTCACGGGTTTGGTTAGTCTGCTAAGCAGCCAGCACTTCTGGGAGCCAGGTGAAATTACCTTGCAGGCTAGATCTAGCCCTTGGAGTGCTGACTGGCTGCCTCCATCGTAGCATATGTAAGTTACGGGTCAGTAAAAGCATTTTAAGGATACCAGGATGGCATGCTGAAGAGGATGCTGTACAGATTTTTGCATTTGTCCTCAAGCATTTGGGTATATTTTGCCCGTGGTTGGGTTCAAAAATACATGACTGACAAGGAAATGGTCAGTCATTATCATAATCCATAACAAAAGACAGCAAGTTGAGTAAGGGATATGTGTCCAATATACCATACAAGCACAAACTTATCCTTAGTGCAGCTGTCTAAACCACGCTGGGGTTGTTGAAGTGTGCTCTCATATTTAAAGTGTTTCCATGGTTGATGAGACCACTGAGGAAGTCTCAGGCAGTTGGAAGGGTGGCTGTTCTGGCAGCTTGCAGGGTGGCCTTACTTCCATTGGGTCTCCTGAGTCTGAGAGCTGTCTTCTGTGGCTTTTGCAGCTTTCAGAAACATTATTTTTCTTTGATGTTGCTGTAATTTTGGTTTTGGTTTTTTTTCTTTCGTTTTTTTTTTTTTTTTTTTTAAATTAACCAAGAATAAAGCTTGTTGCATTGGGAGTAACCAAGTGTGGCAATGATTCAGGCAGTGCCGCACAACTTTCTCTTCTCAAACTTCTGCTGTGTTCCTTCCTGCCATCCTGTCCTGCTGTGGACAAGGCTTGCTAAGTCCTCAAAGGCTGCTCCAACTTAGGGGTGTCATTCTCTTTATCTGATACTAGGTATTGCACCATATGGAATGTTTTTCATTAGGAATTGCTCGAGCTCATCTAAAAGCAGACGTTTTCTAACTAAATTCTACGTTCTTTTTTAGTTATTGAAGTGCTTAGAAATTTCACATGTGGCTGTGCTAAACACAATATTAGAGATAAGTGGACTCACTTGCTCCTAAACAGAAGCACACACACAAATAGTACCTGCATTCACCTAAATGATTGAGGCTTTATTTGTCTATATATGCATGCAAGTTAAAGTGGGTTTTGTGTAGTTCTGATTTCTGAACTTTTTTCAAACAAAATGTGATTTGTTTTTTTGTATTTCAGATATTATTGAATTCCATTATTATTTAGTGTGCTGTTACCAATTGGTGTTTTGAGTCCTTAAAATCTCCTATGACATTATTTGAATGTCAGTATGCCTTTGCCCTATTTCTTTCTGTAGTGTGTTCAGAAATCATGAGGCTACTGCATGGCTTCAGCTCAGAATGCTTGACAGCAATAATCTTAACTGTTTCCTATTCTTACTGTTAGTTCTTTGGCATCACTGTTATACTGCCTCAAAATGGAAAGGATCTTGGATAAATGTAAAGCCAAGGTGTCCAAATGCTGGTTTCCAGAATTAACTTCTGTTAATAAGTTTTACAATAGGGGTGGCTGTGGCATGGCTGCGAGATAGAGCATACAAAGAAACTGCCTGGTAGGCTGTGATCTCCAGATAGACTCTGGATATCCATTTGGACAAACCCTAAAAGGCTTTATGGTTAAACCTTTTGTCCTGCCAGGGCCTCCTGGCCCTGTATTTACATTTCTATGATGGGAAACAAACTGAATCTAAGTTTTAATTAGTACTGGCTCTTGAAAAACAGAAATGCTGCTCATAAAATCAGTGGCATTCCTATTTGGACATAAGCACATTCTCCAAGCTCTTTAAAACAAGCTAGTGTGCAAGTTTCTCTCTTTCCTTCCCTTAAACTTGTATTTTTAATGTTCATGGAGTGCTTTAAAAGAATAATGAGTCATTTGGTTATCTGGTGGGAGAAATCAAATGCAGATTTGAGACAGTCAGAATAGGGACTTTGCATTTTCTGATTGATTTTTTTTTTTTTTTTTTTTGAATGACAGAGTAGGTTTAGTAAAAAAACCCAAACCAATCAAACAAACCAAAACCATGCTATTCCATCTAAAAAACAATATATCTTGGAAAGAAATTTGGGAAAATGGAATTTGTACATTGTGAAGGGATTGAAAACATTTCTGGGCGTGGGAGCCCAGTCATTATTGTTTGATAGCACTGTCCTTATTGCTTCAGGACACCTTTCTGTCATGACATATATTTTTTTTTTAATATATATATTATGGAGTTATTATTCATTGATTTTTGTCATTCACCTCATGCTGATCTCAGTTGACATTTTCAAACATACATCAGTAAGGCACAGTGTAACTGGAAAACAAGTGATTTTTAATTTTATTGTTTTTAAATTGGGTAGAAAACTGATTTTTAAAAAAAAATAATCAGTTTGGCCCAGTTTACCAAAACATCTGCAGGATTCATGAACAGCTTGTTGGCTGAGCTCAACAGCAGGAGAAGCTGTAATCGATCAGTTCTGCCCTCTTCAGCAGGTGTAATACCAGTTGATGGAAATTGCAGTGCATGGTTTCAGGGGACATGTGGATAATGTGTCCAGATGACAGCAACATCAACAAAGTACAGAAAAAAAACATGGGCAGATGTTTGGCTTATTCTGTCTACATGGTTACATGTACTTAAATTCACTGTAATGGAGTTTATCTACTGTCACATTGTGGTTTGTTACAGAGAAGGATTTTATTGTAGGCTGCTAATCTTACAAAATGGTTCACCTGTTAGAGCAGCCATGTTTTGCAGTGTCTTAGCTGCAGATTTTTTTTACTTTTTTATAAAAATCTTTCTTCCAAAACATATTTGAGTGTTAGGTTTGGTCTACGGTGGGATGAATTGCCTTGTGGTTTTGACATACAGCAGATTTTCTTGCAGTGAGACTGGATACTTCAGGCCTTCCCAGACAGAAAGAAGATAAATTACACACTTTTCAAACTTCACACTTAAAAAAAAATACAAAATGCCTCTAGATTTATCGAACTGAATGATTTTTGCATTTGGTTTTCTACTGTGTGTCCCTGGAGTACAGTCAATTCCGAAATGGAACGTGGACTAAACTTGATCAATAGAATATTAAAATACATCAGTAATTTAAAATATTTAGTCAGATTGTTAAATTGTGAGTCGTTGTTCTTCAGGTCCATATATGTATGAAAGAAAGTGGTGGTGAATCCAGCTATCCTGTAATCAGAAGGTACTGTTGTCAGTATGCAGATATGGATAGAGCGTCCCATGTCGGTTATCTGCTCCAGTCTCTCCTCTCTTCATTCCCACAACTAGAACTCTTTAAAATTCTAAATCATCACTGCTTGCAAATTTAGATTCAGTGCTTTGTAAGATTAATTAAAAAATGTATCAAACTGTAATTTTGGGGTTTTATCTGTTATTCATTTAATGCAGCATGAAATTAACATCTGAATCAAACTGCAAAATTTTAGTAAATAAGATCCAGCATCTATTATGAGGCCTCATTATTCCATATACATAGTAATATTTTCAAATTGCAATTTTTTTTTCTTCTTAAGCTGCTCAAAACACTTCCCCCTGTTTTTCAACAAGGCATTGTGTGTTGACATTTGTAATTAGAGCATTTGCATATAGTGGTTGTCATTAAAAAGTTAACATTTTCGGTAGTTACAATGTCATGGTATCTGAGTTATCCAAAGCTTTCCCATTTCTAAATATTTAAAATTATAATTTAGGTCATGTAGTTGTCGTTGTTTTAACCATTATTTTCAGTGTTATTTCTCACATGATTGCTTCTCAGGCTCAAGTTTGTTTCACTGTAAATAATATTGTAGCCTCCATTTTAGTGAGATTCTAACTGTAGAGGTTTTGGGGTTTTGTTTTTGGGGCTTTTTGTTAGGTAAAACATAGTTGCAAGTTATTTGCCTGAAGTCCTGTATCCAGAGCCACGTCTACTCAGTTGCTACGGCGATACCTGTCATCCTCTCTTCCCAAGATACAGACAGATGAGCGTGGTACCAAACATGCCCAAAGCAGTGATGTGTATAAAACTGTCTGTAAACTGACTAGCAGGTACAGTGCCTGTTTCACTGGGCTGGGAGATGTGCTCTGTAAATTCAGGAAAGGCAACTAAAATTCTGGGGAAAAAAATTAATTGGTATCCACTTCGGCACAACTCCAGGAGGTTATGCTCTGTCCAGTCCTGACAATAATCAAGCTGCCAAACTTCATAATAGAATTAGTGTTGGTTTTCATTTTCCAAGCTGCCTCTTGGCTGTAGAAACTGTACCTTATGTTTGTGGTAGTACTGAATCTGAAAGGGCTCCCTGCTTCTCTCCTGTGTCAAACACAAACTGGAAGAACAAAAGGTAGACACTGGAGTGTGGAGATACAAAGCTGCTTAAAGGGAATGGAGCTGGTTTATAAGGGTTAGATGGTAAAAAATCTTTCTCTGTAAGTGGTATTGCACTGTTGTGGAGGGGTTTGCTCTTCCAAAAAAAGATGTCAAAAGTGGTTAGAGACACTTTCAATTCCAATGATGCTGTCAAAGAAATCCCCAAAAAATTATTGAAAAGTCTCTGCCCACTTTTCCTGAATGTATTCAAAGGAGGGAATGCTGTATTTCTTTCTCTGTCTCTCTCTTTCTGACTTTGCTCTGCCATGGACATGAGCCAGAGAAATGTCTCTCTTGGTCAATGCAGTCGCTTGTTTGAGGAAATGAAATAGAGTGACTACAGTTGGTGCATCTCATTAAATCATTTCTTTCATTCTAATTCCAGTGACTGCTTTTGGAAATGATATACGCTTTGCCCAGCATGTAAAATCAAGAACCAGTCTTTACCAAATAGAAATCAAGCTGTAGGATTGGGAATGTAAGACAAAAATAAGAAGAATTCACTAGAGGTGAAATTTGGCTTAAAAATCTGACTTCAGTACACTAAATCTGTTCTCTTGTTTTTTAAGCCAAAGAGGAAATTAAAAGTTTCCAGCACTTGCTAAGTAATCAGTTTGATGTCACATTTTGCTTGTCAGGTGGTTGGATAATCTAAACCACACAAGGAATAAACAACAAAACAAGCCCAGAAAATTAAGTAGTCTTTCTTTAGCGTTGCAATTGTTGCTGGTACTTGTGTATTCCAGTCTGCTGAGACTCTCCTCGAAAGGTTTTGAATCAAAAGAGCCAGGCTTACTCAGCAAAGAGGCTTCTCAGGACTATATCTAATGTAGCTTCTCAGACAGAGTAGGGGAAGTTAGTGTTTTGCATGGGGCAGACTATTACTGAAATTGGAGGGTGTCTGTGAACAGAGAGCGATGAACCTTGCAAGATCCAACAAGATGGAGCATCCATGATCAATTCAGAAAATAATATTCTTCCATATAACTTTTCATATAATTGGACATTCCTAGCCTTCAGGCACACAAGGAGTAGGTTATACCTTTCACACTGCCCAGAACACTTGTGGAAATTCTCTCTTTCACTGCAGTGGTATTCGGGGAGGGAGAGTAACTCTAATGGCTCAGAAAGTTACCTAGTACTGCATGCATGGCAACTGTCTAGTCAAATTTTTATGCTTCAGGGGTGATGTATTTGCCTCAATAACCTTGGTAAAGATAGTTGCAGACAGGGGTATGCCCCTTAATCCCATGCACCAGTACATGCTGGGGGCCACCCAGCTGGCAAGCAGCTTTGCAGAAAAGAACCTGGGGGTCCTGGTGGACACCAAGTTGAACATGAGCCAGAAATAGGCCATTGTGGCAAAGAAGGTCACCGGTATCCTGGGCTGCCTTGGGAGGAGTGTTACCAGCAGGTCAAGGGAGGTGATCCTTCCCTTCTGGTCAGCACTGGTGAGGCCACACCTGGAGCACGGAGTCCAATTCAGGGCATCTCAGTTCCATATAGATATGGACATCCTGGAGGGTGTCCAGCAAAGGGCCACGAAGGTGAAGGGACTGGAGAGGCTGAGAGAGCTGGGACTGTTCAGCCTGGAGAAGGGATGGCTCGGGGTGATCTTATTAATGTATGTAAATACTTGAAGAGAAGAGGGAGCCAGGCTCTTTTCAGTGGTGACCAGTGACAGGACCAGAAGTAGTGGGCACAAACTGAAACACAGGAGGTTCCCCTTGAATATCAGGAAACGCTTTTTCACTGTGAGGGTAACCAAGCGCTGGCACAAGTTGCCCAGAGGGGTTGTGACACCTCCATCCTTGGAGATATTCAAAAGCTGTATGGGCATGGTCCTGGACAACTGGCTGTAGGTGGCCCTGCTTGAGCAAGGGGGTTGGACCAGATGACCTCCAGAGGTCCCTTCCAACCTCAGCCCATCTGTGATCCTGTACAGACACATGGCGTGCATGGTTAGGGCCTATGTGTGGTGCTGATACATTGCATCGTAGTTTGTGAGCAGGGTGGGGGTTGGAAGGGGCCAGAGGAATCTCGTATCTTTGATATGGTGTGCAAGCATGGATTGCAATTCCAGACTCTCATTATTTCAAGCTAGCCAAGATCACTCAGGAGTGTCACATTTCATCTCCTTTCTGTGTCTGAGACATTCAGCTGTGGGAATCGTACAGCTGTAACAAAATAATCCCAGCACATAGTGGTCCTGAGAGGCTGAAAAATCCAGTTAAGACTTTGGTACCCACAGGTTTGGTGTTGATTTGTGAAGTAAAAATGAGGTCCCCTTGTGCAGTTTCAATTCATGGCAAGTGTACATCTCCACATCTTCTTTACCAGGGAGCGGCCAGAAATGCATCTGATAGAGAATCGCAGGCAACGTGCTCTCAGAGAACCTGGGAGGAGAGGGGAGCCAAGCGCTTGCCGGCCATCGCAGACCTCCTTCTGCTTACCTGCACAACTGGGCACTCAAGCCAGTGTGTATCACAGCAGCTCTCACCAGACACAAAGGGAGGTTTCCATGCTGCGTGGTGCTGCCTGTGCCTTCGATCGCTTGCAGGCCCTGTAGTCAGCTTTGCTTCTGCTCCTGCTTTCTCAGAGTTCCTTGTCCAGGGAGGTGAGAGGGAGCTTTGCTGGGGCTGGTGGTTCTCCTTGCCTCCCTCCCTCCCTGACCAGTTTGGAGTGGGTTTGCTGGCGCTGCCATGGAAACGGTGCCTGCATTTGAAGAAGGGGGAATGTGTGTGGCATTCAGCGGCTGCCAGGTGTGGGGAGGAGAGAGCCTGCATTTTAGCCAGTCCAAGTTCCCACTGTGGGGAGAGACGTCTGATTTAAGATGGGGGACAGGGGGGAGAACAGATATGGCTCTAAACCACAGCTTGGAAACCATGGTTGGAAATCAATTTGAACCCTGCTTCTGCCATTAAATTTGCTTAAAGCACTGAATTTAAAATTCAGTATGTGCTGGCTTGTTTTTTTTTTTTTTTCTACTTCGCATTTCCTTTTCAATACCGTGATGCTATGAACCGATCTGTTCTGAAAAGGAAGTTGCAACTCCTACCTGCTTGTTCTGCACTTGGCGTTGTGGGCTTTAGTGACTTGGCACATACAAATGCACATCTTGGACAAAATCGTTGGAGTTATCAACACTACTAGAAGGTTCCTGCATTCATCACATGGGGATAGGTACAGTTTTGATCGCAGTGTTCTGCTGTAGTAAAGTCTTGAATTTCAGATGACTTCCACAGTAATGTAAAATGAAATATCATGATTACAGTTACAGAACAAGTTGATTAATTTATTATTTTTACTCCTTCCCTCCCTCTCTCTCTCTCTTTTCGTTTTTCCCCTGATTCAATGAAAGTAACAATGATTCCTATGGTGCTCTTATTTTATAATTGTATCATAGCAGTAACTCTGCTATCTCTCCTGTAAGGAACATCCCTGTAGAGATGCTTCTGTCCATTTTAATCTATTGTCAGTTTCCTGAACAGCGTTTTAGTGACAACTGACTAGTCTTTGAACTGAAATCTGTCCTGTAATTGTGGAAGCAACATGATTATTTTAGTGAAGCTTGGTAATTCTGGAGTGCAACAAGTGTTGATTATGTGTTTGATCTCCCAAAGCCATAACCACATGTCCAGTCTAGTACATTTAATTCTTTTGTTCCATTCACTGTTTTACTTTGAATGAGTAGTGGAAATCAGGGAGTCTTTTTGTTTGTTTGAGGATTCAGTAGCAAGACTATTTTGTGTTTTGTTGGAGGAATAGCCCAGATTCCCAATCTGGATGTTTTATGGATGAAAATCTGTTTTTATATTAAAAAAAACCCCAACAAACTGATTGATTGTGTTTTCTGGTTTCTGTTTTTCTGTTTTGTGGCCTTAAAGGCATGTTTCATTAAAGAGAATTTTGAAGTAGGACAACTTGCCTTCACCAATCACCATAAGTATATGCTGAAGGAAGAGTAAGAACAGGGCGAGAATAAATGATACTGTCTCCTAATATTCAAAAGCCACCTGTTTTCAGATTTCCATAACCTAGTGAAGTTATGTGCTTAGTAACTATCAGAAACATGCCTGTTATGTAAAGAGCCATCTTTTTTCATCTGATTTCAAGTCTGGCTCTTATTTGCTTCGATATGTTTTGGCTTCTTATTTTGGAGGAGCTAGTGAGTATGCCATGCGGGATTTTGTAGACCTCTGCAATGTCCTTTCTAAGCTATCTCTTTTCCAGACTGAAGATTCCCATGTACAGAATCCATTTCATACCTGTAATTATCCTTGTAGCCCTTTTTTCTCTCTCCAGTTCTGCCACATCGTTTCAGACATGGAAAGAGCTGGACTTCACACAATTTTCAAGATGCTAGCACACCATGAGTTTATTCAGTGGCATAAGACTGTTGGTGTTCGTGTCTTGGTAGGAAAGCTGGTGATTAAATGGTAGTGACACGAACTCCTGTAGCAGCCCACGGGGCTGTTCGTGGGGCAGCAGAAGCATTGACCAGCCAGAGCTCCTGTGGGGGGATGTGGCCGGTTGGTTGAGGGACAGTGGGGAGGGCCTGGTACTCCTTGCTGGGCTGGGCAGGGTGGGGACTGCACAAAGCTGGCAGGCATAGGACCTGCAGGCAGAGCTCCGCAGGTTGTGCTGCAGCAGGCGGAGTGAGCAGGAAACTAACAAGATGTCAAGCGGCAATGCTGCAGGGGCAAGGGCCAAGGCCTTGGTGTGCAGACAAGAGAAGACCAGAGGCAAGCTTGAACAGGGAAGGGATAGCAGTGCACAGAACAAGGCACCCTGGAAGCTTGTGACCTGTGGCAGTAAGGCAGCAGCTCTCCCCTCATCTGGAAACATTCAGCTGAAGAACAGTTATGGGCTCCTGGGAACAGACTGGAAGAATGAACACATTACCCTGCAAGAAACAACCAGGCCAACAGCTCAAGAGGTCTTAATTGTCAGGGAAAAAAAGTACTGAGTGTTAACAGCAGAGACTTCTCTGGTGCTAGACTGAGGTTACGCATCTGCTGACCTGACATAGTCATGTAAAGTTTGCTGCTTGCCTGGAGTCAAAATACAACTGAAATCCTGCACAGATGCACAGCCAAGACTCATCGGTTCCAAGGACTTGCTACTCTTCATGTGGACACCAATGATACTGTGAAGTGTGATTGGGAAAAAAATTAACCAGGACTGCAGAGTCTTTGGGGTTAAAGTAAAGGAGACAGGAGCTCAGGTTGTTTTTTCCTTAGTGTTGCCAGGGAAAGGTGTGGACAGAAACAGGCACATTGTCTAGGTCAACACCTGGCTGTGTAGCTGGTGTCACTGACAGTCCTTCTCTTTCCATGATCAGGGGACTGATCTTCAGAGTTAAGGCATCCACTTTTCAAAGAAGTGCAAGGATGCCTTTGCCAATGAACTGGTGAAGTGGACTTTAAATGAGGGTTAGGGCAGAGTGGAGACAATCAAGGCTGGAGGGGGCAAGGTGAAAGCATGTGTGGAGCAGAGCTGTAGGTGAGGCTACCAGCTACCACACTCCCCTGAGAGACGAGGAGCAGTGGCTCATCATCTCAAGTGCCTGTGCACCAACCCTTGCACTCTGGGGAAGAAAACAGAAGAAATGGAGGGTTTTTTTGTGCAGTCACAGTTACAGTATCATTGGAATTGCAGTAACTCAGTGGGAGACAGTTAAGACTATAAGGAAAGACAGGAAGTATAGAAGAAAAGAAAGGGTTGTACTCTGTGTAAAAGAACAGTTTTAATAAACAGAGGTTACCTGTGGTCTGTAGAGTGCTTTTGGTTCAAAAGCAGAGCCACTAAGAGAGATCTTGGTGTCTGCTACAGACCTGGATCTGGAAGAAGAGGTGAATGAAGCCTTCTTCATTCACCTCCAAGAGGCCTCCAGCCTGCAGGCCCTGGTTCTTAAAAGGGAATTGAAACATCCTGATATTTACCAAGAAAGAACACAGTGGTACATAAGCAATGTGAGAGGTTTCCAGGGTGCATTGAGGACAGCTTCCTAGGGTAGTCTGTGGATGGGCCAACTAGGAACAGTGCTTTTCTGCACTGAAAGCTTACTAATAAAGGCATGTTTGAAGGTAGGAATGTCAACAGTGGTGCTGGCTGCAGTGACTATAGGAGTGTAGAGGTCAAGGAGATTGAGGAGAACAAGTGATAAAATAAAAACCTGGACTTCAGAAGAACAGATTTCAACTCACGCAGGGAACTGTTAGGAGGGATCCAAAGGGAGTCTCCTGGAGGACAAAGAAGCTCAGGAATATGGGGAGATTTCCCAATACAGCTGCTTCTTGAAGCACAAGAGCAGTCTATCCCCCTAAGCAGGAAAAAGAAGGCATAAAAAGAAATCATTTGGAAAAACACTGAGCTACTAAGAGAGCTCAAATGAAGAAAGGTGCACTAGAGCAGTGCAGAAGGGTGCAGACTCTCAAAGAGGAATATAGAAATACTGCTTCAGTGTGCAGAGATGCAATTAGGAAGGCGAAAGTTCAGCTGGAGCTCTAACTAGAAAAGATAGCAAGGATAACATAAAAGTTTCTGCAGGTATGTTTCAGGAAGCAGAAGTACAAGAAAGATGTAAGCCCACTGCTGAATAGGGCCAGCATCTTCATAAAAAATGGGACAGTAAAGACTGAGGCACTCAGCTTGTCTTCACAGGTAACATCGGGCCCCAAAACTTGTATGTCAAGAAGCAGTGATGAAGCAAATGGCAAACCACTGATAGAAGAGGATCAAGTGAGGGGCCGTCTATACAAATTGGACAAGTGGAACTCCTGTGTGACCTGACAGGACGTGGCTGAGGGTGCTGAGAGTGGTCTGGTATCATTACAGAACTACTACTTAACATCTTTGATGGGTCATGGAAGTAAGGGGAAATCCCATGTATCTGGAAGAGAGCAATATACAGACTTCTACAAAAAGGGCAGAAAGGCAGATCCAGGAAACTACAGACCAGTCACCCTTATGTTTCTGGGAAAAAGTATGCAACTCAGTGGAAGCATTTCCAGGTAGTTGAAGGACATGTGAAGTTAGGATCAGTTTGGCTCCATCAGGGTCACATTTTGCTTATCTACAGGGAATTTCATCTCCCGCTTTGTATCTGCTTTTTCAGGCTGTGAAAACATCCTTCTAAAATTCTCTGTTGTTGCCCTTCAGCCTTACTGTTCTGCATAATTTTGTATTGTTGCCAGATGTGGATACACTGTTGTTCACTCCTTGTTTCAAGTAATTTGTTTATGTATTGAACTGTGTGCAACACAGGACCAGCACTTCACTGGTGGACACCTTCAGCTGTGAGAATTGGCCACTTATTTCTAGTCTTGACCTCCTATTTAAGAGAGTACTTATCCATACAGAAACCTTCTGGATAAGTAGTTTATGTTTATGTTGGTGTCCACTAATTCCATTCATGTAGGCTCAACTAATTTGCCTGATAGCACTGTCTGGCTTCCTGCTCTGCAGTCTTACAGATCTCCCTGGAAACTGGCATTGCATTCAATTTCTTTCAGTTCTCAGGTACTACATCTGTTTTAAGCTATGTATTTTTTAGTTCCTGCAGAACTCTTGAGTGAATACCATCTGATCTTCCAATTTGTTACTGTTTATTTTGTCAGTTTGTTTCACGACCTGTTCTACAGTCACTTCAATTTCAGGCAGATTCTGTGATAAGACTAGCTCAGTGAGTTCTTAGCATGGGATTTTCCCATGAAATAGCAAAAACTGTTCTGAAGGATTCATTTAGTTTCTCTTCAATGAACCATTTTATATCCTGATCACCCAGGAGCTCTGTAGACTCTCCAGGCAGCTTCTTGTTCCTGATGCATTTGAGGAAAGACTTTTTTTTGTTTGCTTTAATAATTTCGGCTGTTTGTCCCTTAGAACCATATTGTGCTGTCTTGTGTTTTTATATTAAACCTGTCAGCATTTATGGTCTTTGAATTTCTTCATTTGAAGATGATTTCAGCTTTCAGAAAGAACGTTTTTGTTTCTAATAATTTCCTTTGCCCTCCTGCTCAACTGTGCTAACTTCTTTTTGGTATGTCTTAAGCTTTGCTTGACACACTGCATTGGCTCTGTGCTTCCAATATGGGGCATCGAGTAGTTTCCATACTGCCTATGAGGACTTGACACTTAGCTTGAAACAAACTTTTTGATTTTTTGTTACATATTTTCTCTTTTTATGTAGCTCATAACTGGCAGATTTTCTGACTTCTATAGGGATGTTGGATCTTAGCACAGAATAATCACTTAGAGTGGCTTCTCAGCTGCAAGATGTCAAACCAGCTTTTGTGCATTACCTGAGACCAAGTCAAGAATTGCATCTTTTCTTGTGGGCATCTGAAGCAGCTGTCTATGGTAGTGTCCAAAATTCAGTCTACGTGCCATGTCTTTCTGTCACATTTTTTTGGGCTGTACAAACTACAGGGGTAATTGTAAACTCCCAGAACTATAGCATTTTGTACCCTTCTTTCAAAATATGTCTTGGTCTTGATGGACAGCCAGTACTGCCAACTCCATACTGTGTCAACCCATACGTCAACCCATACAAGTTCTTTTTATTCAATGAAATTGTTTATTTGATTTAGTTCTAAGCTGTTTCCCTATCTTTGCCCGTACTACAAATGTTATCCTGAGCTGCGTGTTCCTTACCTGTTCGTTTTCAAACAGGTAATTTTTAGGCTGTAATTTCATTATGAAAACCTTTTTACTTTGTTCAAAAGATGAGCTATTCGTACCAGAAATTAGGATGGTAAGATCATAATGATACTTCTTAAAACTAACATTTTCGTTACTAATTGCTTTTCTCTTTCATAAGGAACAATAAGAATCTGTTGGGAATTTCATGAATCTGGTATTTCTGCAGGGTAGCCAGAAAAGGAATGAATTGCCTAATTATTTTACTAGTTGTCTTCTTTGTAATAAAAGGTGTAATAAAAGAGGAAAGATTCAAAAGTACAGTTTGGGCTATTAAAGTTAACTGCTACTGCCACAGAATCATCTGTGAGAGAAAATGTGCAAATCTCGAGGGTTTGCAGTTCTTGAGTTCAAAATTTTGAGCTGTTTGAAAGCCTTTTTTTCCTGTAACACTTAATATTACTGCAAATAAGTGAATTATTTGACTGATCATGTACTGTCTGCTAAAATAATAGAATTTTTTGTTTACAAACATCTCTGTATGTGTTCCTTACAGTACTGTTGTGATCCTCTATTTATTTGAAAGCGCATCCACATTCAGTTAGTGTAGCAAACTGAGTCTTGCAAGTATGCAGAAGATCAAGCTTCTGTGTTGTTAGCTGTAAGACAAGAAAACACAAAATCTCATAGGTATTGATTTGCATGCAGTAGGTTACCCTAAGAAAAATAAGCCCAACTCGCTTTGTTAAATGACTTTTGAATCCCTTACTAACATGCTAATGACTAGCTCTTTAACAGATACTCATGGAAATATTCAGATCTAATATCCCAATTATTTGAGAGATTCAAGGATAATTGTAAATTATGGAGTCTGTTCTTGGATGTGCTGCACTGACAGTCTATGTATGGATTGAGAAATCAGTCTGTCTTACAAGGCAAGGAAAATCAAAAGAGAAGATTGTTTCTTCCAGAATAATTTCTCCAATGGAAGCAGGAGAAGAAGAAGGAAGTAGATGTCTGTCATCTATTAGACCATTCTGGACTAGTATAAAGCCAATGACTTATAGTGCTGGCTCTCCATCTTTACGCAATGCCTAGGATGACATGTACCTTCAAAACTCTGGAAGGGAGAACTAGTTTAGAGATGTATAAATAGGGAACTGGAGAACCCCGTGAGTAAAATGCTGGAGAAGACTTAAGATCTCTAAACATGTAGATAGACTGCACAAAAATTGTTGTGTGTTACTGGTATGCACATATGTTGGTGTGTATACTGACACCTGTGTAGCTATTGGTAGCATCTTGGCATAACGCCCATCAGACCACAGATCAGATCAGAGAAGAAAGGGAGACTAGAAGCTGAGTGTGTTGTCAGAATGAAAAAAAGGTTTTCTTAGTGCTTTGATGTCTACAACATTTTTAGAAGTTTCACTTTTTAAAACCATGTTGTTTCACTTTCTTGGCTTTTCACATCTTTAAACCATGCAAATATTTTTTACATAGTAATAAAGCATTTTCCAGCTGCAACAGGACTGTGTTGGTCTTCTCAGAACAAAACTACCCTACAGATATATATTGGAAAATCAAGGTAAAAGGTACAGTTCTATCTATTAGATTTGCTGACATGCAAAGTCATGCTCCAAAAACTGCTAATGTAAATGGAATTACCCTTTTCTTTTCCACTCAGATGTAGTAAGTCTTTGTGCCTGGACAACTGAGAGAAATCTTTCTGCCTGGACAAAATGAGAATTAGAAGCTAGGGCCAGTGTAACACTGAAGAGTCAGGGTCTGTTATGAAACCTCAGCTCTGTTTCTCTCACTCTCCTTCGAGAAGATCCACCATCTCTGAGGTTTTGTTTTGCTCCTACATTGAGGTTTACAATTAATAACAGTAATCCTTAAAGCAAGTCAAAGCTAGCGAGTTAGGAAGTGAATTTATCTTACATCCTTCTCAACATCCTTCTTACATTCCTTCTGCAGAGGGTGGAGAAACAAAAGTATGAGATTTAGAAGACTCTTAGTAATTCTGATCCTGTCCTAACACTCCAGGGCTTTTACTTACGCTTTATTACTTTGGGGACTGAAATAGTTTGTATGGGAGGAATAGCACGGCGATCATGGTGGGTGATAAGCCATTGGGAGCATTGGCAAGGGATGCAAAAACTGGTGAGAAGAAAAAGAAGAAAGGAATGAGCTGAAAGACTAAAGCTGAATACAAAACAGAGAGAAGAAAAAAAGGGATAAAAAAGGACCAGGCAATTTGTAACAGAAAAATGGAGATAATTTGAATAACTTTGGTGATTGTGCTGGAGAAGAAATAATACAATTTCCCTAGGAACAGAAGTCCAGGCAATTGGGCAGTGTGCCTTCAGAGAGCAAGGCTTGTCTGTAACTCACAGAGGAGCAGGGCATTATGCCTGGAGAGCTGAAACATGGAACTGAATGCAATTGTGACCTCATTTGTATCAGGGTCCTAAAAATAGAAAATAAAATAGGGTCTGATTTCTATAAAAACTGTTAAAGGCATGAAAGGGACTTCTTTGAAGTAATCTTACATGAAAAAGAAGGAATCATTTATTTTTAAACATCATAATCAACCAGACTAGTTCTTTACCCTGTAAATAATCCATATGCATAATAGCCCAGATGCCATGCTAATCTCATGTAAAGAAGCATGGGATTGCTAAAACCCTCAGCTCAGGTGAGGGAGTAAGCTAGAGAAATACAGGTTCATGCTGATAAAATACTAGCACTTACATCAAGTCAAGTGTGTCTTCATGTAACCATGATGGTGATTAGAGAGTTTGATAGCCTCTGATCTCTAATCCATAATACAGATTACCATAAGCCTTGGAAAAATTTCCAGAGCTCATCAGTTCTAGGACCATGGGAAAACTAGGTTAAGAAACCTCTGGAGGTCTACTCCAAGCAGGTCTAGCTTTGTTGTTAGATCAGATATACAGTTGACTTTCAAAATCTCCAAGAATGGAGATTTTACAGCCTACCTGGGCAACCTGTTCCAGTGTTTAACCACCCTTGCCGTGTTTGCTTTTGGGACTTGGAGTTTTTTTGTTTGTTTGTGGGTTTTTTCCTTATATCCAGTCAGAATTTACCTCATTGCAACTTGTGACTCGTTGCGTTTGTCTCTTTGCTGTATACCTCTGCCAAGAGCCTGGTGATGTCTTCACTATAATTCCCCATTAAGAAGTATAAGGCTGCAATTAGATCCTCCCTAGACCTTCTCACCTCCATGCTAAACAAACCAAATACCTTCAACTTCTTCTTGTATAATGTGTGTGCTTCAGTCTCCTCACCATCTTCGTGGGCCTCTGGTGACCTTGCTTCAAAATCTTGTCATGTCTCTTGTCCTGGTGGCCCAAAACCAGGCACTGTACTCAAAGTGCAGCTTCAGGAGTACCAAATAAAAGGGAATAATTACTTCCTTGTTCTGATAGCAGCTCTCTTGCTAGTGCAGTGAAATAAGCGGCTGGGCATCATCACCACAGGAATGCACTGCAGAGTTACAGGTCATCATCGTTACCAGACTGGGGGTTCTTTCTGTGGAGGTGCTGTGCTGTTACGTAGGACTCCATCCTCCATGCAGGACTTACCTTTTTTCTTTCTTGAACTTCATGACGCTATTGTTGTCCTGTTCCTCCAGCTTGTCAAGATTCCTCTGAATGGTAGTCCTGCCCTCCAGTGTATGAATTGATTCCTTCAGGCTGGTGTTAACTGCAAACTTGCAGTTGCGTATAGGCAAAGTTGTAGCTATTAAGTCTTTTTCTTTTTTTTTTTTAATCTTAAGGGTTTTTTTGTCCTTCATTAAGATTCTGCAACAACATACCCACTGCTGACTTTCTTACATTGCAGCCTCTCTGCTCATGTAGTTATTACCTTGTTGTGAGCTCTTTCTCTCACCTCCATGTTATTCAGTGAAAGGGAAGAATGAAACAATCCAGTGAAAAAGGATAAGAACAGTACAACTGAAAACACAGTCTAACAAAGGAGAAGGTAGAGAAGCTGGAAGAAGCAAATGTTACATTCTAAAGCCCAGTTTTGAAGCTTCTGAACAATATTCAGTGTCAGATGGATAGGAACATTGCTAGTGATATTTTTATCCTGTTTGAAACCATCAAGACATTCTGTTTTCCTTCTAGTTACAGGATGGTCTGTCAGGTCTGGTTTGTGTCCGAACCTGTCCCTAGATTTCTGCCAAATTAAACTTCCCTAGATTTTGCTGTTATCTTCAGGAAGTATGTGCCCCAATTTTAGCTGCTCATGTGTGTCTGGTACAATAGGTTAAGAATAATTTGTTGCGAATACCACCCTAAGTAATGGCATTTACTTGGAGTTTATAGATGTGCAGTATATGGAATTATGCATGATGCTATAGGATGTGCATGGCAATATACACATACCACTTGTGACATTAATTGAGGTACAGTTTTTCTCGTTTAATAGGTTACAAGATAGAGCCAATGTTGTACATTTCTACAGCCTGTGTATTTCAGGAAGTTCTGTGGTTTCCAAGATACTCCTATGAAAGATTTCAATCCAGGAGATGATTTATTTGTTTGTGTAGCTGTAATCAGGCTTTCTCTATTCATCTCACCAGGGATTCCCAACCTTACCTCAGTGCCATTATCTGTCTGTACTTGAAGATTCAAATGATCATCAGCGCACCAATTTGTTTTGTATAGCATATTTACAGTCAAAAGCTAAACGTTTTTCCTCTTTTGATGTTGCGACCTTAAGATTCTTGGGAATTCAATAAATCTACAAGGCTATTCAGCCTAAATTTAGATTATTTTTTTTTTTTTTTTTTTTTGGTATCAGTTGCTTTTTACTGTCTCTACTGATTTTGCTGTGTCTTTTGCTCAGCATCAATACACATCTCTCTGGGAAAGGATTGAGGGATTACTTTAAGGTTGTAAAGAACAGAGTAAAGTGAGATCAACTCTGAGTATCAGCCAAATTTCTTTTGAGCTGTTTTACCTCTCCCAACATTCAAATGGGTCAATACAAACCACCCAGCAGATACAAAGCATAAAATAACCAAATACCCTCTTGGTGTGCTCTAAGCTCAGGAGTTCTTAACCTGTCTGAAGGCTGTGAAGATCTCTATCAGGCTTATTCAGTTTCTGGACCACTGTGAAACATATGACCTGACTCAAGTCTTATTTATTGCTAGAAGTTTTGGTGGCTGCAGAGGGTAGATAAAATAAAAATCTCATACTGAAAAGAAAAATATGTCCAATTTCCATCCATGGAATAATGAATATTTTTTACAAAAAAAAAATCATGCTAGTGAACAAATACCATTTAAAGATAAATTGCTTCAAGCCCTAGCAGATACATACTCCTTTTATCACCTCAAAACAATTTGATAAGTTGTCTTTTTATCATGAAGTTGCTCCCTTTGCAGACTGCTCTCTTGAGTGATTTCTCTGGATTGCTCTTGTCATTACCTCTAATCTTCCTGTTGGCTTCCCAATCCCATACCCTTTATGGTGCTAAGTGCTAAGGATTGCCAGACTGGGCTTTTCACTTTGCAGTGCCTTTGGATGTGCACTTGGCTCTGGCATCATTGCCCTTTGTAGGACAGTTCATGAAGCTGCACTTGATGTGGCATTACTTAAATTAATTTTGATGTTGCAGTGTAGTTTCTGCAGTTCTTCGTTCTGCACTTGTCTCAACAACAGATTTGCATAATCAGTGGGTAGGAATTTGGATTTAGTTTTGATGTTCTGATTAGCTTGATTCAGATAAATAATAGAAGGTTGTGAAGATAACAACATGGCATGAACTGGTGAAAATGAACTGGTAAACAGAACAAATAAGACAAATGATGGAATCAGGTTCAGTGGTTATTTTTATAAAATGTAAGGAAATACTATTTCTAGTTTCTGTCTTGCTATGTGGCAGCTGCTTGAAATCTAAACATATGGATTTATTCAAATATTAGTCACTCTCACTGCTTCCTGAACAAAGAGAAGGAAGCTTATTAGTTTGTTTTCTACCAGGGATTCTTGATACAGAGGGATTGCAGACTGTCCTGACTCTTAGATGAATTATTCTTCTTTCATTCTAAAGGCAGCCCTGTGGGCCTACACCTTTGTCATCACATGAAGGAATACCTAACACAGTTGTTTCTTAAATTAAATGTAGAGGATAATTCTGAGGTAATAATTGTTAGGCTTTGCCCCTTCACATATCCCACCTCCCCACCTTTCATCTCCTTCCTACCTTCCCTAGCTTCTGATGGCACCTTCAGAAGACAATTGAGTGAGAAATAGCAGCAATTAAATCAAACTCATAATGAAGTTACTGTTCACCTATTCTAGCCATTTTCATGCATTAGAAACCCAAGATTATTTTTTCTCTTAAGTGATCCAGCACATCTCTGCTTCTTGCTTGAGGAGGAACATACACACAACTGTCCTTTTCCAGTCATCTCTGCAGGGCAGGACTTAAGTATTCACAGTGAAACGAGAAAACGTTAATTTCTACATCTTAAGAAGAGCAGAGTTCCCTCAATAAGGGACTAATGAGAGAGAGAGACTGCTTAAACTGATCATTTTAGGGCATTTGCTAGAGTAGCAATTTGTATAGTAGGACTGAAAGACATTAGTGGAAGATGAGTCACGAAGTATGCTAGGAAATGAAAGATGCGATGCAGAAGAGAACAGAAAGTAGTAAGAAGGAAAGAATGATAAATGACAGAGTAAAGTGTCTTTTGGAGACTAGAATCGTGAGCAAAAATTGTTCTGTAGGTAAAGTAATCATGACATAAGGGTGTTAGTTGGGAAAAGGGAGAAGTGTCTGGAAAGTAGTCAGCCGGAGTGATTAACTGAAGGAATACGAAGCATAGAGAATATATGAGAAGATATACAATCCAGACAAAAGAAGAGACAAAGTAGTATTTACTTAGGTTTAGGGGCATTTCTATATTTAGTTGACTTGGGATAGCATGGACAAAAGGGAGCTGGAGGGGGGTTATTTGCACACCTCCTAGAGTAAAAGGACACAATGAGCTACACTTGTCTGTCTGTGAAAAGGCAAATGACAGCATGGGCAGTCAGGAGCATTAGTTCCCGAGTCCTTGATTCTTACATTCTCTTAGTAGCATTGTGAGGAGAGCTCTACCTTCTCAACTAGGCAGGTAAAAAAAGTGCCCTCTGCTAGGCCATGTCAAAGGCATGTCTGACCTGCCTCACCTGGGATGGTGAGAAGTGAAGCTGGCTGGATGAAAATGTACTAAGCATCAAAATATGGATTGATTTCATTGTCATGATATAATCAACTAATGCAGTGGAACAGAATAGCTGTTAAAGCTTTTGCTTTTATTTTGAAAGTAAACTTAATGATCTGCTTGGTTTTGTTCTGTATCCTATACTACCCAATTTTCTCAGTGCTTACATGTTTTGATGTAAGCATGGTAACATAGCAAATACTATTGCCACTTCGATTTTATGGTGTTCAAAACTTTAGGAATATTGGTATTATTTTCTGCAAGCAAGGACAAGATTTGTATAATAACTCTTGGAAAGTTGATCAACAGTCTGTTCAACTTCTCAGGCAATTGATTCTACAAGGCAAGAGACAAATCCTGTCTGTGAAGTAAACATATCTGAAATAGATGATTATTATTAGGTGATGTTTAATAGCCCTATCTACAAACAGCAATGAAAAAAGACATTCTGAGTACTACAAAAATGTGCAGAGAATATTATTGACTATGCTTACTAATGCACTATTAACATTCAGTGAGCAGTGACGTTTTGTTCTTTACAGCAATCTGACTCTTTATGGTATTCTTGTGCGCTAGATAGTCTTGCTTGATATAATGAACAGAACTAAGTAGACTTTGTCAAATAGTCAGTGGCCGTTTAAGAATACACTGGCGTTTTTGTGCTGTAGGTAACCTGTGTGGACTTTCCCCCTTGCTTGCAGTGCAGGACAGAAGTTACTACAGCCAGTAAGAAGGGAAACAAAGAGGAGTGATCCAGCTGAATTAGGCAGAACAATCACCAGCCCTTTCCTCCTTCCATTTCAGTTATGGTTTGCCTCCTTTCAGAGGTGTGAAAAGTTTAATGCCTCTATTTACCCTTAGCTTCTTGGTCAGAGTTCTTGGGTACCAGATAGGATGAAGACTTGAATCCTTCTCTCTACCCCTACTATTTCTTCCTTTCTCTCAAATGGAGTTCTTCAGTGGTACTTGGTGGATTTAAGTCATGACCCAAGTAATTTCCAGTGCTGTTTTTCTGCTAGGCAAGACATTGCTGTGGAGTTATTCAAGGGACTCTCTCGCATACCTCTGCCTTATGGGGAGGTCTTTTTTGAAAGCAAAAGAGGAGGAAGGAGGTAATAGTTGCATTTATGTGGACACGGGAATCATTTAACAAGTGGATTCTCAAGATATTTCTATTTCAGCCTTCAACGAACCCAAAGAGAAGGGGCAAGAGAGCTGTTCCTATTTATCTGTGAAAATGACTTCATGTAACTATGACCAAAGTGAAAGGGCAGCAACAATTGGCAAATTTGCAACAAACGTAATTCCCTGTCTTTCATTTTATATTTCATAAAACTACTGCTTCCATATGTGGGAAATGTAGCTCTTTAAGGAATAGTGGGAATTTTATTTGTATTGGGTTTGCTTCTCTTTTTTTTCTTCTTGTAACTAAAAAATACAATCTTT
This sequence comes from Ibycter americanus, assembly GCA_035590275.1. Lineage (NCBI taxonomy): Eukaryota > Metazoa > Chordata > Aves > Falconiformes > Falconidae > Ibycter > Ibycter americanus. The sequence goes on along the minus strand of JAVJGI010000040.1, from coordinate 83,177,853 downwards.
AGAGTATAAAACCCAAAACTCTTTAGAAGTATATTTATAAGCTCTGTGGATAAATCTTAGCTGGTGGGACTGGTTTGGCTTCCTTGGCAGAACAAAAGGATATACATTCAATTAGTGGTAGGATTTTTAATACAGCTCTTGTCCAAATGTGTATCATTAAATATAGAAATTACAGAGTGTTCAGTCCATAACAACACACCTTCGATTTAGTTTATTTTACTGCTGTGTACTATGATGGTTGTCCTTTTGAGTACAAAAGCTTTTGTCACCACATGATCGTCTGTAGAACTTTGCGTCTTATTTTGAGTGACACAAATTGTTCTTATTTGTGATCATATTTAGATCAACTTGTTAAGAACACATTTGTATTGTATGCTACTAAGAGGTCTACACAAACGATGAATGGTTTTGATGTAGGCCTAAATTGTTTAGTGTATTTGGAAATCCCGTTCCTGATAAACTGGCTCGTTCTATGACATACATCATAAGAGTGAATGAAGGAACAAGTAGGTGTTACCACAAGAATTTGGACTGTGAACGTGTTTAAAAAGATTTAAAAAAAAGCTTTCCTATAAGATACCATACTAACAGTTCTTTCAAAAATCACAATTTTATGTACTGAAATTCCTTCTTAATCTCAAGAGAAGTCAAAACAAATGGTTTAATTTATTTTTTCAGGAACTGCAGTTTGAGAGACTGACTCGAGAACTTGAGGCTGAACGTCAGATTGTAGCTAGCCAGCTGGAGAGATGTAAGCTTGGATCAGAAACTGGAAGCATGAGCAGCATTAGGTAATATACTAATTGCTAATTTCTTTGTAATGTAATGAATTTTGTCACTGTTATGAATTAGCACTGAGAACAAGGCTGATCATCTCTTTGTAAAATAATTCTACACCAGGGAGCATGAGATGTCAGTAGAGTTTAAAAATTCGCATTTTGATCTGCTTTTTATAAAGAAAATTTTCAAGAGGAGGCTTAATTTCATGAATTTGGTATCTAGTTGGGCCAGTAACAGAACAGTAGTCACATTGGGAATTCATTGATACGCTGTACTCTGAACAGATTAACAGCAAAACTCCTGTTTCTACTACCAATACAGCTGTAATTTTTCGCCAGAGCTTTTTTAGCTTCATATTTGCAGAGATGTATTGATAAGTTTTGTGAACCTGTTTTATCATAATTTCATCATTCAAGGTACTTTAGAGATGATTACTTCAAGCTGATGACCTGATACCAAAATGTAATTATAAGATATGAGTCGCTCTCTTTTTTTTTTTTAAACATTGGCTTTCTTCAATTTAAAAATTATTCTGGTACCCTGGTTGGATGATGGCGGGATTATTTAAAACATTGTAAGAAAAGGAAGCTGATCTCTTGGTCAGTTTGGTGAAAGTAAAGATTTTCTAGTTCTGAGCTTCTTGATACTAGTTTCTTTGTTTTGTCAGATGAACCTAATAAATGAAAGATGATAGTACTTGAGTCTCAAAGATCTAGATAAAAATATGTTGTATAGACATATCTTCTGTTTGTATCAGTGGAAATGTAAGTGTGATACCTTTTGAATACATAAGGTGAAGTATGATATACCAAACTTATTACCAAGTTTTGTGTGATACTAGTAGAGAAACTAAATAAAAAAAATTATAAAGTAAAAAGCAAAATCTATCACTACTGGAAGAAACTCTTCCTCAGTTTCAGCAATTCAGACTACACTTCAATCAAACAAATGATTGTTTTCCATGATAAGTAGGAAATAATTATTCAATAGAATGCCAAAGATGCAGCAAAGGTACTGAATGTAACAGTTCAATTAAAATGGCAGAACTCAGAAGAATCTTGAGTAGTTCAGCATAAGCTGTACATGAAGTCGACTTAAATATAAACATTATTAATAAAGTGAGAATTAACACTTAAGATGAAATCTTTCTGTATTCTATGTAATCTTCCTGACCAACTAGACTCGTATTAACATTAGAGAAACTATATTATTTAGAATTATTTAAGCACAGAGTAGGTAATATCTGGCAGTGTGATACAGTACTATATTTGCACCCTAAGTGCACTCCCCCAGCACTTTAAATTTTAAATATGGTATGACTGCATTTCAAAATAGCTATTTGAACTATGTTTGAATAATTCTGAGCTATGGTTGAATAACACTGTTATTTTAGGATTATTCCAGCCAGTAATACAGAGGTTGGGAAATTTCTTATTTGGAAGGAAGTGTTTTCCTGGTGAACTTCTTTCCTATTGGTAAAGTTATACTTCTAAATCATCAATGGTGTCAAGGTCACTTAGCATTTTCTTAAAGAGACCTTAGTTATTTGAGAATTTAAATATTTTGACTACTAATCTCTCTGTGGAATGAACTCATAACTAGAATCACTGAGGAGATTTCATGCAAATGTTTGACATGTGTAATTTGTCCCAGAAATGTTTTACATGTGAGATGTAAAGATTTGCAGCATTTCAACTAAAAACATTTTTGAAAATACATGAAATACTGTTGTCCAGAAGATAACGTCAGAAGCTTACAAGTAGATAGCTGTTCTTAGACTTGGCAAGGGATGTAAAAGGAAAATTAATAATAATCTAATATTGTTTGTGTTTGGGCATTGTTTCTCCCATACCTATTAAATGAACTTTAATTTTCTGTTAGCTTTAAAAATACTAAAACGTTATGGAAAGGGGTAGAACTAACATTAATATTAAGTGAAGTCAAGTATCAGTCTGGCAGCTGTGCTGACTTTCCAGTGCTCATCCAGATTTTAGACCGTTCTTTTGACATAATATAGTGAGACAAACACTGGGAAGATAAAGAATTATGTAGTGGAATAATATGTGTTAAGAAGAGTGTCTAACTTCTTAAAGTCTTGTGGAGTCTGTGGGGGCGGAAGAGGCTTCCTTAAAAACGCTTTTTTTCATAGATATGACCCCCTGTGAAGCTAAACTTTTTAGACATACCTGCTTTAAAACAAGGGAAGTAATTTAATGGCAAATAATAAATGCTTTAAAAATGAGCTTCTTACTGATATGGGGTGATTTGAAGTTTTTGCAATCTTTATTTTATTCGGCTACTGAATAATAAATTAATTGTTTTAAGCATGCTTTTCTGGCAGAACACAAACTAAAATTAGAACGTAGAGCTGTTATTACTAAGCTTTTATTGGTAAAGAGCTTTTTAAAACAATCTTTAGATCAACTGAATTTATTTTAAATACTGTCATTATTCAAAGTGAAATCCTACCTGTAAGTCTCCAGTATAAGTGTATATACATCCTTCAGTGATGTCACCATTCTCTGATGGCACCTAGGTTCATTATTCAGATGCTTTTCCTTATCAAAGAATAATCACACTGGACTGATTGTAATCAGCATATTTTAATATTGGGACATTTAGAATTTTTTTGTGTGGTTTTTTTTTTTTTTTTTTTTTTGTTGGTTGGTTTTTTTTTTTGCTTTAAAATAATTCACTCAAAATATCTAAAAGGATTTTTTCCTGTTGATATTTGTTACCTATGCCTGTTAGTACCCAAGTGTCTAAAACTAATACATGGAGCAGCTGTCCGTATTTGCAGTTTTAGTCAAGCTAAAACAGCTTACGGTGGTGTTTTCTGTCATATCTTGGTCTAACATGTTAAAACAACTGCAGATATACGTAACAAGTACTTATAGTGCTCTTAACTGTGGAGATACCACGAAAATTGATCTCAGCTTTACCTCCTCGGGATAGTAGTTTCATGGAGTCTTCCTATATGTCTTAAGATTGTGCCCTTGAAACCAGGTTTTTAGGAACGGGCTAAAGGGCTGTTATTTCTGGCTTGAATTTTGCTTTCTGTGCTCATCTTACATATTTGATGCTTGGCCCATAAGGAGTTGTGTATCCAGCTGTACCATGAAGCTCCATGTGGCTCAATTTTCAGTCCTTAAGGACTTGCTGTATAACCTTTTCTTGTCACAGAAATCGGTATCCAGAAAACAACGTGAGTTGAATTTGCATAGCACGATGCAACTGCACAGAATTATGCAGCCTAGATCCATAATGGGAATAACTGGATCTAATACTGGTATAGCTCCATAGCTCATATCGATCGAGCCTGTTGAGAGACAGGTCTAAGTAGCCAGGAAGGAATCTGGCATTCGTAGTTTCTGTGATACAAAGTGGTATCTCTGTACTGTAGTTTGTCTGTAGGTGTACTAGTTTGCTCAAAAGAGATTGGGTTAACCAGAACTGACTACTCTGTCCAAAGCTCTCATTGTGACAAATCTTGCTCAACTGAAGGGACACAAATGCTCAGTTCTTCTGCAGGACCTTTTGCTCACCTTGAAGAATTGGTTTTGGGCGTGCGAGGAGACACTACAGCTTTAATAGTGTTCATAATTTCTGGGCTTACCTGTTTCACGGCTGGCCCCCATCAAAATAGCTGAAGTAAATTTGCTTTGTGATGTCCTTGATCCTTAGTCATGTTTTAGACATTTAGGGAACTACATTCACTAGGAATTGTACCACAAGGACTTGAGTGCCTTCTTTTCAGGAGCAGGTTCTTGGCTGTGAATCAAAGCGGGAATCAATGGCTTCTGATAAAGTAGGGCAAAGCTCAGGGAAGTCTTCCATGCCACGGTGTTTCCCTGTTGGCAGACACTGAGCAGTTCATTACTCAGCCTGCTGAGTATTAGAATTTCATCACGCATTGCATAAGGAGCCAAGTCATGTTCTATACTACTTCATCCCTCTGACTGAGGTGCTTAAGCCTTCTGAGTCAGATCCATCAGTCCATCACTCCCTTTTCTGTGGAGGGTCATTAGATGCCTGCATATTTTTGAGGTCTTCAGTCTCTGATAATTTAAAACACATATTAATGTATTTCCAATTTCTGAATTTCCCATGACGACATCATGTAGTTCCTCAAAACAGGCTGATGAAAGTGAGAGTGTGTTTTTCCTTACAGAGATGAAAACAAAATCTCTGAGGCACTTTGAAGACTCAGCTACATGTTTTCATGTTTTCTTTTGAAAGAGTTCAAACTAAATAGTGCCACAGAATGGAAAGACTGAGCAAGCAAGAAAATAGGCTGCATGCATATACATGTAACATATATGGAATCTGTGTCTTTACACAAACAAATGTCCTTTGGACTTTGTTGAAGATACTTATTACTAATCATTATGTACTTATTAGTAAACCCATAAAATTTCAAAATAACTTTGTTTCACATTCTTTATTACAGTTTTATGTGAGGAATTGATGTCTGTTTACTTATTTTTTGATGGAGCCTTACTGTTTGAACTCAGCAATGTAGCTCAAGCATAACCTGCTCTTTTTCTTTAAACATAAAGTTTGTAAATTGGTCAGGCAATAAAATTTTTCTCAACTGAATTTCAACTCCCCACTGAAATTAGTAGAAATGATTTGCTCTTTGCTATTGAAAGTCTCCTGAAAAGAGTGATACTTCTGCATGAGTGTCCTAAGCAACATGCCAAAATTTCTGTGTTTTACAGGTAGCAAAAATATAATTTAATTTACTGAATGGCATGGAAAGCTTACCTGCTTTGTATATGCGTTTTTCAATGTAGTTCTGTCTCCTGGAGATGCATGTTATTCACACTTTATTACTGGAGAAACTGGTGTTTTACTTAGGAGGATACAATCTTTGCAAATTTCCTGAAAAAATGTCCAGCAAGTCTTAACTGATAAACCTGTAAGATTCTTCATTTTAAGAACAGTGAAGAAATAGATGAAATGCACTGTGACATAGGTAGACAATTTACACCGTGTTGGTGAAGTAAATAAAATTGCAGTTATAAAGTTCCCCTGTACAGCTGTGGGTCTTAGATCTAATTTAGGCTACTTATTGTAGAAGTATATATAATATATATAAATATAAATATTGTAGATATTTAATGTTAGGGATTGAAAAGTCCAGTAGCCTAGTGAAGGTGAGACTACCACAATCCCAGACCTGCACAGGCTGGAGAAATGGACTGGGTGGAGCCTTATGAAGTTGAAATCTATAAACAAAAGCAAATGCGAATTCCTGCATCTACAATGGAATAATCCCATGTGACAGCACAGCCAGGGCTTTTTAGGTAGAAAACAGCTTTATAGAAGACGACCTCTAGGACCTCTTCAACAACAAACTGAACATGAGTCAGCAGTGTGTCCTGCAGCAAAAGCAGCCAGCTGCATGCTGGGCTGCAGTAGTAAAAGCTAGCAGATCCAGGCAAGTGATTCCTCCTTCTATTTGAAACTCATGAGGCTACATCTTCAGTACTGTATCTAGTTTGAGGTTCTCCAGTACAAGAAAGGCATTAGAATGCTGGAGCAAGTTCAGTGCAGGGCTGCCAAAAAGGTTGAAGTTTAAAGAGCACATGGTGTATGAGAAGAGACTGAAGGAACACGGGGTTTTAGTCATGAAGGAGAAGGATCAAGGAGGGGTCTTTCTTCTGTCTATAACCAGGTAGTGGGAGGACGTAGAGAAGACAGAGCGAGACTGTTCTCAGAGGTGTGTTGTGGTAGAATAAGAGGTGACAGATACAGGTTGGGATATGGGAAATTCTGACCAGATGTAAGGAAAACATTTTTCACCTTGAGTTTGATTAAACACTGAAGCAGATTGCACTGGGAGGTTGTAGAGTTTCCATCCTTAGAGATATTAAAAACATGACTTCCCCTTCCCACCGGTTTTTCTGTGCTTTAAATTATTATTTCCACATAAATCCTAGGAAAATAGTTGTATTAGAATTCTACCTGTATTTTTTAAATCAAATTCTTCAAGTATCTCAGGAAAAATTCTTATCTAAACTAATGAATGTATGGTTTGTTTTTGCTTGTGAAGGTAGGTATTAAGAAAAACAACATGGAAAAATATATAGTTACTGTGGACTCTAGAGCAAAATACAAGCCAAAAGAAAAAGATACATTTCTATTATGAGAGCAGAACAGTTGTTTGTATGCAAAGAGTTTTATCAACAGTCACATTTAGAAAATAACGTAACTTTCAAGTAAAATTTATACATCACTGTTGAAAATCTGTTTGTCCTGCATTGAGGTTCTTCATCAACTCAACACATTACCAGTTTAACATGTTTAACTTTTTCACATTGCTTTTCTTATGATGATGTCTCCAAGGGCTACTGGGAAGCTTCTAAATTTAAAACAAAAATACACACACACCCCCCCAATCCCCTTTAATTAAATGTAAATTATAAAGTTAACTTTTAAAAATAAAAAAATGCTCAGTTATTTCAGAGAAGTAATAAAAAGGATCAATATTTTATCATTACTTATGAAAATGCAGAGTGTAATTTTAAATTGCTTTTTAAACATAAGGCAATAGCATGATATTAATAGTCACTATGTTCCAGAAATGTAGTCATATTTTTAAAGTGGTGAACTTTAAGAAGATGGGCATTTCAACAGTGAACAGAGAAGATTTTGACTAAACTTTTGACAGCAAATGCTGTAGCTCAGAGAGTCATCTCATTCTGGAATGTGTGTTTGCTCAGTAATTCAGAAGCTGAATAAGCTTAAAGTTTTGTCACACTGTTGCTCATCTTCATTGTGGATTGTCTAAAGCTTAACAAGTCATGCTTGAATGAACTTTTGTCAACGGAATTAATAAAGAAGTTTATCTGAAATAAAATACAAAATGGCAATAAAAGCAGGCAGGTTTTTGAAAATGTGAGTTTCTGAAAACCTCTCTCAAATTCTAAAAGTCTGAATATTTAGCTGTGGTAAGACAGCATTTTGTGGTGTTTTTTGTTGTTATTGTTGCTGGGTTTTTTTCCCCCCACTATTTCACATGATTTTATGTTGCTATAAGTGACCAGGTCAGTGGAACCCTTTAAAAAGATGCAGAGATTGCTCCACTCCCAAAGAGTGACAAAACTTGGTCAAAAAGGGAAGATGTTGGAGAATTCAGGGTACAGCAGGCAAAGGAATTACAATCAAGAGCAGGAAATCCCCAGTTTGTATGCAGACCAGCAAGATTGTGAGTTCATGCACAGTCTGCAGTGAACATGAGGGAGCAGTCAGCCAAATCGCTGAGTAAACTGGAGTAAAACAGAATGAAATTTCTAAGGGCCAAGTGTGACTGTGTGGATTTGCATCAACTCAAATCATTCTTGATTTGGGTAAGACCAAGTGACAAAGCCAGGACCCAGCTGTGAAGACACATGGGCTAAAGAAGAGTGGGATATAAACCTTTAGTTGTCTGAAGGAGGAGGTGTGTGAGTTTCTCTCTTTTTCGGAATAAGTGTTAAATTTCTATTTTCTACTCTTAACAAAAGTTGTGTGAGGAAAGTAGGAGTTGTGTAGGAGCCTTTCAGTTGTCTTTGGAAAAGATCTATGTACATCCATCCTACAGTCCTGCCTAGTTTGGGGTCCTATAACAATAAAGAAATGTTTAACAGCAGTACATTTTAAGGGCAGAATCTATTCACAGGTGATTTCCTTCTTTAGTTGTGAATATGTGACCAAAAAAAAAAAAAAAAAAAAAAAAAATAATTCTCAGTATTGTACTTTCTCTTTTGTAGTCAAGAACATCATAAAAAGCCTTTTCTTACTGAACAGGGGCTTAAGAAGTGTTGTGTCCAGCCTTCCTCCCAATCCATAATAAAAGTGCTGTCTTCCAGTCATAAAATTTTACCTTAGAGCTTCATGTCTGCTGATAGCAGAAAGATATAAGTGCAGCATATGTAATTTCCCTCTTTCTCAGAGGTACTATGTAGAATCCGTGAAACACTGTGTTGGTAAATGTGAAGAATCATTTTGAAGTAGATAGAAGTCTCCTTTCTCTGATTTCTCATTTGGCTCAGTTCTTTTTTCTTTTCTTTTTTTTTTTTTTTTTTTCTTTTCTTTTCTTTATTCAAACCTCCTCAGCTTATAGCTGTGTCTGCGTTAGCAGGAGTGCTGCACAATCCTTGGGGCTCAGCAGAAGGAAACGTGGTTCTGTGAACACAGCATCTATACCATAAGCATTTCGAGGGGATTTATAACAGACTTTAATTTGGTCCCATGGATTGGCTTGCCATTAGTTGTTGAAGTAAAGCTAGGCTCCTAGAGAGCCTCTTCCAGGTTAGTTTCAGAAAACAGTTTAGTTGGTGTGCCACAAGACTACTTCATGATGCAAACTAAAGCTTGTTAAGAAGATAAGAGTAGGAGGTTCACTTCAAAGATGCGCTGTTGCTTTGAAGGACAGTGCTAATGTTGATGGAACCAATACTGAACATCATTATCCCTTAGAATGCCTCAATCCAGGGTGAGCGGGGGGAAGGTGTTGCATTGGGCCTGGTGGTATTAATTTGTGTGACTTGATTCATGTCTGTGCTGTGTCTTATTTGATGGTAGCTGCATTAAAAACACCCTAAGCAGGTACAAAATTCATGTTTGGTCTTGAGTAGGAAAACTAAAATGAAAGGTGGGCCATGCATGCAATGATGTGGGCTAACTCAAATCTAGCTGCATTGATGAGGAATGTTTTGTCAATGCTAGGCATGGTACTATCTGATATATTTCCAGATCTTGTATAAAGCTTATCATGCGTTATTTGGCATGTAGTAAAACAGAATATCCTAAGAAAAACATGTTACAGGTTTCAAGGTAGTAGAGAGAAAAAAACCCCAAATGTTCTTCACTAAGAAGCCAGCTTCTTTGTTGGATAATCATGCATCTTCGGATATAATGCTACTAAGCCAGCATGAGAATGAAATGAGCTGGAAGGAAACATTCAATTACATCAAAATGGTGGGGAAATGTGCAACTGTTTGTTATTCTATAATGTTTTCTTTGAACTCGTTGTATTATTTGAGTTCTTTGCTATCTCTAAAAGGCAAAAATTAAAAAAAAAAAATCCAAACCTTTAAAAACCTAAAAAGCTCCTCAAAAAAACCCCAAACAAAGCCAGAGATATTTTCTTGGGAAAAGTTGAAGAGATGGTCTTTTTCTTACATTCAGAATCCTTAAGGAATTCATTTGGATAATCTTAGAAGAAAAGAAACTGAAGGAGCCTTTTTCAGACCACAACTAAGAATCAACAATGTGGTTTGAGTGCTTGGCCACTTTATTGAAGTGAGGTTTTTTTCCTATGTCAGTTTTCAGTCTACAGCTTAGCTAAGTCATTTGGGGATTCTCCCCCATATTATTCATCTTCTCCAACAATCTGCTTACCTACCACAAAATTTGTTGGTGATTTTCTAGATGTTGGGTTGCTAGCTGATGAGTGATGGCCAGTGTGCTAATACATGTCTGCTAGGTACTAGCTGAAGCTCAGCATTTCTGAAAATCAGACTGATGATTTACATGCCTAAACACAGCATTTAGGCACTTCTGAAATCTGTGCTTGGAAATAAGTTTTGTGAAATGCAGTAAGTTGTCAAGAAGTGGAATGGACGTATTCTGCTTGTTGTGGCAACTATTACAGCGTACCAAACCTACTTCCCTATGCCAGTTTGACATCGACAGTTGATGTTGCTGGCTTCATGTGCTCTGTCACATGTAAGATTGTTTGGGTCAGAGAGTATGTTTTGTAAGTAAGAAAAAGTGATCAGGGAAATACTGAGGTTGGTGTTTTCAATAGTTCTGTTTCACCTTGTACTCGCCACCTCTTGATATTTTGGCTGTGAGATGCGGAGACCTGAAGGGTGATGAACTCTGTATCCTATTAGACTTGGTCAATAAATTAGAGACCACTATCAAAAAAGGAAGATTTGAAGAAAATGTTCATTATATGAAATAAACTGTGGTTGGAACAGTTGGTACAATTCATACTAAAAATGTGATTAGTTATGTTACTGATATTGTGCAGATTGACAGTTTATTGGATTAAAATATCAGACTTGTGATCTGATCATTCAGAGCAGCCTGATACAAGATTAAGCTTGAGCCTGTCTGTACTCGCTGTATGAATGTCCAGTCAGTATTTAGGGAAACAGTTAAAATAAAATACTGAGAGAAGTTGGTACAAAAGCAGGAAAATGAGATAAAGTAAAAGGTTGTACAACTCTTTTGCATTTCCAGTAATATAACATTTGTGGGGGCTTTGTGCTGGTTCTCCACAACAAGGCATGTCAAGGAAACGGGTTAGTCCTGTGGATCTTCCAGAGTGGACTAACCAGTTTCACAGTTTTGCAGCAGATAAGCTTCTGTTGCTGAAAGGCAAATTTCAAGCAAATGTCCAAGCAAACAGGTCTGGTGTAATTTTCTTTTTTTACAGTACAACCATATCTTTTACAATAGTATTATGGATCATATAATTCCCAGATAGATCTGTCTCTGAAGGCACCAACTCCAACAAGACTTTTAAAACACCCCCACCACAGATGCTCTCCCTCTTTCCCTGTTTGCCAAGTACCCTCCTGAGATGTCACCTCCATGGGAGCAGTAACACAGTAATGTTCAGCATTGCCAAACTCATAACGCTGGCATATTTATGAAATTAAGGTATCAGATTTTATTTTAATCTCATCAAAAGCTACTGCAGAGAAGCTATGACGATACAGATACAGATATTTCTCTCTCTGGTGCCCTAAGAAAGGGTCTTACAGGCTGAAAGCTTTATCTGAGACTGCCAGGTATCACTTAGATTCTCTCTTAGTTAACTCAAGCCTTTCACTGTTTCTTGTTTCACTAATACCAGGAAAAAAACCAACAAATCCACAAAAAAGCAGAATGGTGACAAGAAAAATCAGCAGATACTTTACATACTAACTTACATATGTCAGCCAATGAAGACTGTACTTAGTAGTGTACTGTCTACCTTAGTGCACTTCCAGCATGATGCTAAGATATCTGGAAGATCTTTCCAATTTTTACATTCATAATTTAAATGTGTTATTGCAAGCCTGACACTTGAATAGTGCACTAATTTGAAATACTGATCTTAGGAAATACGTTGTTGTTAATGTAAAACCTGGTGATGTCTTACAGAGTGAGGTTCTGTGTTCAGACTACTTTTGACAAGGCATTTGTTGAAAAATTAGAGCAATACAGTTTACCATTAAGGATGGATAAGCACTATAATGGATTGCCTAAGGAGACTGTAAAAACTGTCATTTGAAGCTTAAGGACATGTAGAATATCTATCAAGAATGGGACACAAGTGACAAGGCTATTTCTCTACAGCCCTTCTAGCTCTCCTTTTTATGATACCTTGCTCTGCTCTGTTTTAATAATTTGACACCATTCGTTTTGTCCCCATCCTTATTTATCAGATGCTGAAATGATTTTGGATAGGTGTGAGGGAAGACAAGATTGACAATAATGGTGAGGGAAAGTGCCTTGCTATTATAAAGTTCTTGAATTTAGAGTGTTTGCAGGAAAGTTTGATAAAACTTGTCCAGGAAAGTTAATTTTTAGTGATTATTGCTTGTGAGTCAAAAATACTAAATACCGTTTTTGTAGTATCTTAGAAGCAGCTAGTTTACAGCTCAGAACAAACTCAGTAACATGGTGACAGTATTTAATAGCTATGGGCAATTGAATCAAATGCTGAAACAGAAGTGAGATATCCAAGGTGCTTCAAGGGGTCAGTCGTGAGTAATCATTGACAGAGACTGTAGTTGTGTCTGTCATTAATGTTGACTGCTGGTTTGTATTAAACCAAGTTTTCAGTTGTTCCTTTTTTCACCAAGCTGCACCTTCCAGGTTGAATATTTCCTTCTCAAGATGCACATACTGAGGTTTAGAAGAGAATTTCATCTAATCATCATCATCATTGTTGTTGTTGTTACAGATTTGTACCAAAAGGCCTTGCTAGTAACAGAGGAACTAAACGTACCTTTGGAGAGTTACAGAGATAAATCCCTGTTTTGCTACAGTGCTTGTTGCCATCTACCTAATTTGATGTATGATGGGGCAGAATACTGGAGCTGGGAGGGAAGTCCTTTCAGTGTTATTCCGTCCTTCCCTCTATGTTGTCAGAATAAGAAGGGGTCCTTATGAGTCCAATGGCAAGAGGCCAAGAAGCAGACCTCCAGGTGCGTGTAGCATCCTAGTTACATGCATGTATGGGAGGAAAAGTTGGGGAGGAGGAATCTTTGTTTGGAACATGGGTGAGACATCTGGAAGAACACAGATTCAGTCTATAAAGTGAAGATTTGTATTTAATGGCTGCACACCAGAATCAGAGAGTCTGAAAAATGAAGAGTGGGATGGAGCAGGATGAGGAAAATGTAACAGGAGCAGAGTCCAGAGAAGAGCAGGACAGGAGAATAAGGCAGAGGAGTCGGAATCATATTATGCCCTGCTTACAGTTGGGGGACCAAAGACAAAAGTTAAAATCACCCATTTATCCTGGCTATGCAATCTGAGAAATTTAGGACTAATTGCTGAAGAGATCTTACTGGCATCATTTGCTGCTATAAGTAGTCATTACACCTGTATGTCAGTTGCTGATCTGGTTGTTACGATCCCTGCATATCTGGAAGCCTGTACAGAGAAATGAGAAGCAGAAAATACCTGAACAGGGCTTCAAACAAATCTTTACAATAACAGAATTGGGCAGCAGGAGTTGATACGATTCGACTGGATTGCCTTCAGCAGATACCTAGTTCTTTTCCTGATGCAGATTTTTCAAGTTATGAAAATCCATTAGTCCTGTAGACAACAACATCCCTCCAGAAAAACATGATTTATTCCCGGAGCAGTTTAGAAATGAAACGGTCATGAAGCAGAAGTTGTGTAACAAAGCATTTGTACAAGGAGTACATCAAAATACAGCCAGCTGAAGGCTTCCCAGAACTCCAGACAAACCAATTATTATTTTTTTTGTTCCACAGATGAAGGCAAAGCCTATCTTGCTGCTGTTCTTGAGGAAACAAATTAAATTTTGTGTTGAGTTTCAAAGAAATACTGCAGTCAGGCATAGTATTTTCTCTCCCTTCACCACCCCTACCTTCTGCTTCTCATCATCTGAGCTTGTGTAGATGACCTTGACTTCTGTCTTGAGCATCTTCTGGTTTGATACATTTTTTCTCCATTGCCTACATTTATGTTCCACCTAACTCACTAAACACTGCAGTCTGCCAAAATGAAGCCTTTACCTCCTGCTCTCAGCACTTCCTTGCTTTGGCAAGTCCTGATCACCTTGCACCAAGTGTAGGTATGGGAACAGTTACTAATGCTTCCTGCCAAAACCTCATCCAGGCTAGTTTATCTGTCCCTAGCAAATGACTAAGTTACTTTTGCATTAAGCTGGCTTTGTTGGGTTCTTGATTTTAATAAAAGCATAGTTGTTTTCCAATGCAATGTTTTTAAGAGACTGGAGCTTTTCAATAAAAATGCATTGGTGGAATTTATAGACTTCTCATCAGTCATAGCTTTCAAAAATACACTCCTCTCAACAGTAGTAATTTCTGCTGTCACATAGAAAGTGGATCCTGTGTCTTGCTGTGATCTGTCTTGATAAAAAAATATGATTTGTTGTATTTAGCCATAGTGTTTGATACAGGAAATTTAAGACTTACCAATTCACTTTGAAAAGGCATGGGTTAGGGTTTTTTCCAGTCTTTTTTCCCTTACTTCAGAAATTGCCAGTGCTATTACTCTTAATTATTAGGTAATGTCTTCTTGTTCATATGTGATAATTTACACAGGAATTGGTCTTGATTTTCTTTTGTGTTCTCTGTATACTTCTGAAGGACTGACATAAACATCTTAAGGGTGCTGCTACAACTGTGATTGTTCTGTAGTAGAATCTGAGCTATCCATTCCTTGGTACTTGAGTATATTGAATATCAGAAGTGCACAGGAAGTGTTACTAGTATATATAGTTGAATTCCTGGAATGTCATAAATTAATACAGTTCTGGTTCCACAGGCATCTCAGAATTGGATAGCAACGTACTTTGAACAGCTAACGTGATATGCTCTCTAGGCATGTTGCCATTTCAGCAGTTAAGGAAGATTTTATAGATTTTAATACATTAAACTTAAAGAGGCTTTTAAATCCCTTGTGCTTTCAGCTCATAGTAGAGGCGGTCTCAGTTACTGCTAATCGTGAATAAATATTCTGCCTCCTTCTGGCTTTCCTCTACCCCTTTTATTTTCACCTCGTTCCTCCACAGTGCTCATTTGCACAAAGAAAAATTCTTTTAAAATACAAGACTCTTGCGCACCAGCCCTCTACTTCACTCTCTATAGGGCAATATCCCACAACTCACTGGGTATAGAGAAGGAAGATACAGTACAACTTTTACATTTATGTCCACTCTGTTATCTTGAAGCAACTAGATCAACTAGTTAACTAGTTGTATCATGTTTTAATTTAAATCTTCATTCAGCATTTTATTTTGAAAATCTTCATCATAAATGATATCACACAGATGGCTGTGAATATAGCTGCGGTAGGATTAACATCAAACTGAGTACAGTGTGAAGTTTGCCTAATTTCAAATATCCTGTGAAAGTTACTTTCAAGGTTCCCAATATAGCTACTGATCTTTACTGTATTCATGAATGGCTAACAGGAGCCAGTGACTACCATGAAAGGAATATCTTTCACTTAGAGAAAAATACTTTCTTTAAAGCTCATCAGAAAAAAGAAACAATTATAGGTCCCCAATATGTGGTAGAAATGTTCTAGCTACAGTGAAACCTTCAGCTAGCTTCACAGCAATGGCGTTTGTCCCCCCAAAACTCAGACATCAGTTTCAAGAGGACTAACTTGGTAGCGGGTTCTTTATTAGAGCAGTGCTCTCCAAACCGTTTTGGTCGTGCACCCCTATCAGTAAAACGTTTTTGAGCATGCACCTGCAATATATGGATAGTCCTTTATTTATAGATTATATGCATACACTACTGTAGTAATACATTATGAACTTTATAAAACATAAACAAAACCAGACATTTACAAAAGGATGAGGTAAAATTGAAATAAACACTTTGCTTGTTTGTTTGTTTTTATGTATTAATGGTCCAAAATTACTTTGTTCCTGCACTCCAGTGACTTGTCTTGCACAATGCCTGGCACGCGCGCGCTCCGCTTTGGACACCACTGGTACGGAGGACTACTAATCTCGCAGTGGTAATAACTTTTCTGCTGAGGTGTCATATTGCAACCTGGTGGAGGCAACCCTGTTCTACCTCAGGTCCTGCATGAAAGGAGTCAAGTACAGCAGTCTTGGCAAGATACCTTTGCTTGCTGAAAGCAAGGAAGCTGTAGGGCCGCGAGGGAAGGATAGGTCTGGCACATGGGAGTGTCCCCCTCATCTAGGCCATCTGAAGGCTGCGGTCTTCTTTTCACAATATTGGGCACCATGTAGACAATGCAGCACCAACAGTCACACCAAAGTTGTAGTTTCCTTCTTTTTTGCCTTCTGTCACTGCCTTTTTTTTCCCCTGGTCTCCTAGTGTAAAACAGACATAGTCATTAATCCTTAATTTTTGGCTCAGGTTTATGGGTTTATTGAATAATACACACACAGTTATCCTCACAATAAGTTCATGATGTACCTGGGATTTAACTCCCAGATTTAGATGATCTCACCCTCCAAAGGCAACTAGTTGCCTGTGCTGGAATACCTTCCTTTCTGTAAGCTGAGGCATATATAGTTGGGGTGGTATAATGCAGTTAATTATAACTTGTTACTTCTATATTACTCATTATGAGATCTGTTTATTCTAAAACCCAGTGTCAAAGTTAGTATTTTAATCTAAACCCATTACAACCAGTTCAACCTAATGCAACAACAACATTTCAACAACATCAGTCTGGAAGCATTAGTCTATATTGAGTCACTTTTATTCAAAACGCTAGACTAGTAGATACAGAACCTTACAAGAATTTTCTTTATTATACTCATATGACTGATCCAATTATAATCAGTGCTTTGTCGTTCAGCTATCCAATTTTCCCCTTCTAGTTGATTAACAGAAAGCTCTGGCAGATCTTTGGAAGTTCATGGCCAAATAATTTCTCAATGAAATACAGTGTATGCAAATTGGTAAGTGTAGCTGTAAGGATGAAATAATCATTGCAAGTTGCTGATGAGAACAGAAGACCCTATTAATAATTCCAAGTAATCATTGTCTCCACTTCCTATCCTAGTCTGCTAAATATGTTACATCACAGTGGAATGCATTTTCCTTCCTAGGGATATGTAAACATCAGGGCATAAAGTGACTTCCTATATGAAAAGCTTTTGCAAAGCGCTTTCTAATTTTCCCTGTCCAGTCCGTGTTAATCCTGTTGCAGAAATGAACAAAAGAGATATAGCTTATCAACACATAGTGGTGTTTATAAATCTGCTCTTGAAAAGGGAGGTGTAGGCTTATGCATTAAAAAAAAAAAAAAGGTCCTTGGTCTGAAACCGCTTCTGTATTTATGTTTCCCAGAATTTTTTTCTTATTTTAAAAAAATACTTGGAAGTTAGACGTCAAAAGAGTAATACTTTTGTTACTGGGTATTCTTCTGTCATCTACCTCTTCTCCCTGCCTTTCCTCTTGACTTCCCTTTTCCCAGTGTTTTCAGTTAGTACTATCATTAAGAAGGCAATAGCATTGACGCTTGAAGTTGAAGACTTTTCAAGGCCTTCACCTTCCCTGAATCTTTATTTTTGGCGCTAATCAGAAGTTACAGAAACAGCAAAATGTTGTGTTTTAACCTCCTTACCACTATAAGCATCTGATTTTACTACAACTCACTTCTGTTCTGATTCTGAACTGGTTTTTAAATTCATGTAAACATTGCTACAACCAGCTTTGCTAATAAAATCTTCATTTTAGCACCTATGAAATGAAGAATTAACCAAAACTCTTTTTCATGCCTTCTGCTTTAATTTTTGCAAAGGTTTCCACTTAGGCCACTTAGCTTTTGTCTTTACTGATCCATAGCACAGAGAAAAGAACAAAATAAAAATAAAATCCATTAATGCCTCTAAATGTATTTAGTTTAGTGGCCCAGGAATACACAACTGTTTCAAGATTAATCTCTGTTTCTGCAGTGAGGCAGTGATAATACATTGCTTTATTCCTTTGCAATGAATTTGTATGACAGTTTATATTCAGCTTAAAAAGAAGACCCAAACAACAGAAAGGGTTATTGATGTAATTACAGTAAATGCCCTTGTTCATATTATTAAGAGAATCTGTGACATGAACCTCCTAACATCAATGATGTTTAAATAAGCATGGCTTTTATTCCTTGATGAGTAAAAGTTAAAGAAAGCTCTGTTACCACGCATAATATAACCTTGTCACGTTCTGATTATTTAAAGCATTTGCTGAAAATGTAGGCTATGGATTATTTGAATTTCTGAAAATAATGCAGGATATACACAGTGAAGAGATAGAATTGTGGCTAGTCATTTCGAAAGATATTATGGTTAATGTACAGCTTTCTGCATTACTGCTGACTTTAGTGAAAAACAGTACTGCATTTACCTGAGTATTTTAACAGCAGCACATAATTAATTAAGAGTGCAACCAGCCTGAGGTACAAATTTTTGGGTCTACTGTTTCTTGGTTTTTGTTTTTTACTTTATCCTGTTACAGTTTAAAGCTATATTAAGTGATGTGAAGCAGTAGTAATGCTAAATAGTCTTAATCTAATCCAATGATTAAGATAGGATTGTAAAGGTTTATTTTGCCTTTTTATTCAAATTATACACAGGAGTAAGTTGTTGTGATGTTACTGTTTTGCTGTTCATAGTTCAAATGGCTTGCATTTAGCTTGTGAAATATAACTGGGTATCTTTCATCAAAGAAACGAGGAGAAGCATTTCCTGTTCAGTGTGGTGTAGGGTGCAGTCTAACACACGGGCAGATTGGTGGCTGGATCGGGTACACCAAGGCAGTAACTGAAATGACGATGGGTCGAGCAGGACCTTCCTGGCCCAGTGCTGCACAGGCCGGTCGTGTTGACGTACTCTTGCATTACAAACCATCAGCAGGCATCCGTGTGCTTTAGTTCTGAGCTGCCATTTTGTTTCTTATTCTACACAGTTGGTGGTGTAAACAAGGAAGAATTATGTCTGCTGTACACTTCTCTGGGGTATAAAACATGACGATATTCTTAATATCATTTTCTGGCCTTCTTGCAATCTAATATTTTCTACTGCTTCCATATTTTTCTTAGAATTTCAGTTCTGATTTAGCTTCTTGTCATGTTTCTGGCTGTTCCTTCTCTCCCTCCTTTTCTCTTTTGTTGATACTAGAAAGGTGTAGGTCTTTTGATAAGCAGTGATCTATTCCATATGATTCAATGGTTTTGCCACCCCAGAATGTCTGATGAGGTAAATAATTTATTTTACTGGAATGATGTCATATTCATGAGTTTCAAGACCCAAGGGCCCTGAAGTCTTAATAACTGAAATTCCTTACCAATTAACACTCTCTGAAAAATCAGATGTGTCTAAAATGACAGAGATCTTTTTTCTCTCTGTTGATCATCTCTGGTTCTCAGCTGATCTAGGAATAGATACAGGACTTCCCAATCTACTGTCTTCAGTTAAACCAGAATCCCCTTCTGACTTTCTATTTTGGCTTTTAGAGGTATGTCATTCTTTGCTTTATCATCACTTCATAATGATGAAAAATAAGTACATAGTCTCCTATGTCTTTTTCTAACATACTCAATTCAGTAATGGTTCTCAGGTCAGGAGCTGGGGCTGCAAGACTACAGGCAGAAAAGTTTGGAAAAGATGATAACACTTTCATAGATGCTCACAGTCTCAGTGAATAAAGTACTTCCATTGAGGTTTGTCAGAAATATTACATGCTATATTTCTTGATAATAGCTATAAATATAATATTATATGCAAACACAAGCACTTACTGCAGCTGACATTTTATCTGTTTCAATGAAATGTGCTTGTCTTCCTCCCTTAGGCTGCTTTGAATTGTTCAGTCTGAAAGTATTGCACCAATGTTGCTAAAGTTTGCAAGTACTCTATTAAAAAAAATAAATCATTAAATCCATTTCAACTGATGTTTAGTTTTACTGCAGCCAAATCTCAGTACTTTGTAATGTGACTTGTAAGCAGGCAGGAGGCCTTTTAATGGAAGATACAAATCCTGCATCTGGTCTTTAATTCAGTGACCTCTCATTAATTTCAAAGGTATTGCTTAGGTAAAGAGCTTGGAAAATGACCTTTGATTTTGCTTGTTTAAATTGCTAGTGGAGCTGTTGCATCATCCTTATGGAAAAGAACTACGGAAATAAAAATAAAGATAGTAAATATCTGGTTAGAAGTACATTCTGTAGATTTGCTTCTATATTGATTTTCACAAGCTTGGCAGTTATCTATTTTGACTTACTATCTGTGGCATGGTTGGAGGTTAATCTCAAAAAAACCCACCTTACAGCATTGGTTTGACATTGGTCCTTCTTGTAAGATGGAATTGCAAGAGAATGCAGAGACTTTGAAAAGGCCAGTACAATCACAGCTAAATTTAAATGATCTGTATTAGATTACAAGTTCTCAGTTTGGGAACTTCAGCCCCTTGAAAATCTGTAGGAATAATTTTGAGGAGTTTCAAGGCAGAAATTCAAGGTAATTTTCTGTTAGATCATTTTTATATCAGAAAGGTGAAATCTTAATTGCTTTTCATAACACAGTTTGTACAGAGATAAATATTGAAGTTTTACTTCTCTGTTGAATTGACATGCTTCTTTTTAAAAGGATTGGACCTAGATGCTGTACTCCATGGAGACAAGTTGATTTCTTTCTTTCAGTTCTTTCGTTAGATGGTCCCACATGGAAGGAAAGCGGGGAGGAGGAGGGGGAGCTGTGTTTGCATGGAGGGCAAACAATTTCAGAGGCTGAATGAAGCATTCAGTTCTGGCAAGGCATGCATTCTCTGCTGTGGCATCACTGCTCTGCCAAGATTGTCACACTGTGATACCTCCTTTATTTTTAAATTGGAGACTCTCTAAAAGTAGTATCGTTTAGGTCTATGGGTTTGCAATATGATAGCATGAAGCCTGATGGGAAAGATTCACCATCAACTACTGCTCGAAAAATCTGACCTTATTCTCTTTGAGCAGAAAGCTTGCAATGAAAGAAATGAGGAGAGAGGGAAGGAGCAATAAATATGGAATAAAGTTTCTTTAGTTATTGGACAGGACATTATGCACAGTCAGTGTGACTTTTTTTATCTCTTCCACTGTCATCTTGATGGCCTTTTGGTAGCATCAGGGGGCAAAACTATTAACATTAAGAAAAAAAGATTCAAATACACGAGGTCAAACAGACTCTTATGGGAAATATAGCCTCTAAAATGGCATTGCTTACTTTTTGAACTCAGTTCA
This sequence comes from Ibycter americanus, assembly GCA_035590275.1. Lineage (NCBI taxonomy): Eukaryota > Metazoa > Chordata > Aves > Falconiformes > Falconidae > Ibycter > Ibycter americanus. The sequence goes on along the minus strand of JAVJGI010000040.1, from coordinate 83,156,604 downwards.
AAATGCCTTCAAATTGCAGTTTCAACTGCATTGGGTTTTTTAAAGAGTGCTGATGTTTAGAAAAGAAATATAGGGAAAATCAGGATTTTGAACATCAACAAACTCACTACATTATTAGAAGTTATAGCAACCATCGGGATTTCAGACTAGTACTATAAGGAGATGTCTTACTGCTCAAATGAAATTTGTTTCAGTGTTGCAGCATATGATTTTTTTTTTTTTTAGTTTCTGCTAATCTCATAAGCCATAGAATAATTACTACAGGAAATATAATTTATAGAAATAGCTGGTTTTTTTTTTATTTTTCCCAGAATCAAAATAGTACTTTTAATTAATGAAAATAATATCAGGTATTTCTTTAAAATGGTACTGTGAGTCCTTCAGTGATTTCCAGATTTTCTATGAGATTTTGAACATGTAGTAACTAAAAGAAGCTAGAAGCTCAAATGTTCCAAATAACTCATAGCTATTGAAGGTAGTGTTCAACTACAGTCAAAGCTGTCTTCTTGATTAAAAAATACAATCTAAACTTTTTTTTTTGTTATTTAAGGGATTATAATAAAATGTATTTTATGTGGAACTCATTGTTTTTAATTACTAACATTTTGAATGTAGACATTTAGAATACTCTGGTCAGGAAAGCCTGTCGTGGCAGTTCAGAAAGAAAATTTGAGTTTCAGCCCTGCAGAGTCTGAACACACCAAGAGTAACTGCAGGCTGCAAGCTGATATGATACTCTTGATTTGGGAAATAGAGTGGTCAGACACTTAAGGTTTCTGTAGTGACTGACTGTATTTTCTCTGCAGGGTTATTATGTCTCATTGCACTTCTCTACCAGTTGTCCAGGCATGGAGTTCTGTGTGTCTGGTTGTAGCTCCATCACTGTTCGTTTAGCCTAGTTTCTTTTAAGTGGAAACCAAGGTGTGCGGGGTCATAGTGCACACTTATATCTCATTGTAAGTGGTAGTCTGGTTGCAGTCTCAACAGTTAGGAAACAATCCTGGGTCCACAGGTTCTGATTATACCCCTTGTTTATGTGGTTTTGTGGATCTCTGCAACTGTTCTTAAGTGTTAAACTGGTGTTTATCATCCTGAAAGTACTACAGTCTCTCCTAACTTCAAACTGCGCTAAGAACACCAACTGTTCTTTTGGTTCTTATTTTGCTTACGAATTTTTCATTTTTTCAATCTGTGTTTTGCTGTTGAAAATTTTAAGTTACGCTTGTTCTTGTATAATGATAAAGAAATACCAGTGACAGTTACTGTACTGTAGCAAGACACCAATCATTGCTCCCTTGTATACAGGATCACTGTGTAATAAAATGTAAATGGCGTTAAGGAAAGATGATTTTTCGGTGGAAGCTATTGACTGTGAATATGAGGCTTTGATGGACATTTTTAGAGAGTACGTTTAAAGGAGAACTACATCAAAACGAAAAGGCCAGGAATTATTTAATGGGGACTATTTAAGTGTTGTCTGAAATAATTAGACCTGAAAAGCCTTTCTGAATGTCTTCCAGTGCTTCACCTGAAGAAAATGTATACTGCTTCCCTGATACATAGTGTTGTCATTTTTTACCAAGTGTTGCAGCCAGGTGACAATATATTTGTTCTCTGTGAGCTTTGTGCAAGATGACTGCACTTGCAGACTGGCTGTGAGTGTGACAGTGACACAGAACTTGCTATTGCGTTTGCTTGTGTTGCTCTATAAATGTATAGGCAGGTTGTGCTTGAAACGATTGTGTTAACACTACGTGGCTGTACACCGGTGTCTTTAATGTCATTTCCATTTAATTTCCCTGTCTAGAGCAACTTAAGTTACCTATGGTAGTGTTCTTTGTCTGCTGTCAGCATAGTATCAGTAAGGCATTCAGGGGCCAATGGTAATAAGTGAGGAGTGTGGGTATCCCTGCCCCCACCTGTGAGATAGTTTTGCAGGATTGTGCTCTAGCAGTGCTCAAGTTTCTAGAAAACTTCCCATCTCTGTCTTTTCAGTTCATTCAGCTGAAAAATGTATGACACTGAGACTGAATGTCAGTGTCCTGAGGGCACAGTGCCATTTTGTAGGTATACCTATTTCCAGTCCTGTCTCCTGGATGAACATTGAATGTCCCTTGTAGGCAGCCTTCTCTCCGGTCCTGTGTATGGCCCTGTGTCGTGGTTTGACCCCGGCTGGCAACCAAGCCCCACGCAGCCACTCGCTCACTCCCCCTCACCCAGAGGGATGGGGAGGAGAATGGGAAAGGAATGTAAAACTCAAGGGTTGAGATAAAGACAGTTTCATAGGTAAAGCAAAAGCTGCGCACACAAGCAAAGCAAAACAAGGAATTCATTCATTACTTCCCATGGGCAGGCAGGTGTTCGGCCATCCCCAGGAAAGCAGGGCTCCGTCACGCGTAACGGTTACTCGGGAAGACAAATGCCATAATGCCAAATGTCCCCACCCTCCTTCTTCTTCCTTCAGCTTATATACTCAGTATAATGTCATATGGCATGGAATATCCCTTTTGCTAGTTGGGGTCAGCTGTCCTGGCTGTGTCCCCTCCCAATTTCCCGTGCCCCTCCAGCCC
>JAVJGI010000040.1:83141491-83153934 GCA_035590275.1 Ibycter americanus | reverse complement strand
GTTGGGGTCAGCTGTCCTGGCTGTGTCCCCTCCCAATTTCCCGTGCCCCTCCAGCCCTCTGGCTGGCAGGGCCCAAGGAACTGAAAGTCCTTGACTTAGTATAAACATCACCCAGCAACAACCAAAACCATCAGTGTGCTACCAAGGTTGTTCGCACGCCAAATCCAAACCACAGCCCTGCACCAGCTGCCAAGAAGAAAATTAACTGTATCCCAGCTAAAACCAGGACACCTTGTCACCTGGGTGGACCTTGGACATATGTTACAGGTAGGTTGTCTCCTGGGTGGGCCTCTTGGGTATGCATTATAGCTTGCTTTCAGTCCTATCCCCAACCCTATTTCCTGATGCTCATGACTGAAGCCCATAAATGGATCCTGGCCCTGACTGATTGCTTCACTGTCTTGGGAACTGGTTATAAGACTTTTACCACCACCCTGCTCTGCTTAATTCCTTGACTGAAGTGAGCAGCCTTGGCGCAGTGCAGTGCGGGGCATGTAGGAGACCAAAGATGGGTCTCTGAATATTTCTTCACAAGGGTCTTCTGTGGGGTTCAGCAACGCTGGAAAGTTCACTCTCCTTGAGGACTGTCCCATGTAGTGATCTTGGGTCTAAGGATGTTGGTATCCTAATGGACGGAAAGCTCACTGCTTTGTTCCCATGCAAAAATGAACTCAGCATCTCTGTAATAGAGACATGTCCATTTTGCTACTCCCAGAGATTGGTGGTTGTTTAGGGCCTTTGAAGACCAGGACTTTCATCTTCATGAAGACAGTGCAGCACCGGGTCAGCTCATACATTGCAGTGTAGTATGAGAAGCACTACAGAGTAGCTCTGAGCCCTTAAACCTTTCAAGAGCCTTTTGTATGGCATATGGATGTTTAGTATTAGGTGTAGTTTTCAGCTGGAACAATGTTTTCAGCCGAGTTTCTTTCTAAAAGAATCTGGTTTGGATGCACTGTAGCTATTCTTCAAACTGAACCAACATTCAGTAGGGCCATTACTTCATGGATTCGCTTCAAAATCATGCTGCTGCTTCAGACTGAAAGAGTAACATAGATACAGCCTTAGGACATGAGTTCATATAATGCTTAGTTTGGTCTAATGGCTGGCACTGAAAGGAGCAATAGCCCTCTCATTCTGTCATCACTTTTTGTGTTCTCCTTCTGCTTCCTCTTCCGAATTTGACTTGTCATGGTAAATCTTCCCTGCTTGGAGGGAAAGCTAACTCATGAAAATCTGTGAGTTTTCCCTCAGATCAGCAAGCTGATGGAGTCGCTATAGAGTTGCACAATTGCTAAATTTAACACAAGGGAAGAGGCAGAAAAGCAAGGAGAAAGCAGGTCTACCCCCTCTGGCCTCTGCCTGCTGTTAAATTGAATTAAGTATAGTATGAAACTACACCCTGAAGGTGAAGCATGTAAGTTTATTCAGAGAAGATTATCACTGTCGCTGCTGGTTGAGGATTCACACAGCTGAGGATTCACTGTTTAAAAAATGTGCTGAAATTCCCGAAATCATTCAGGTTTTTTTGCAGCGGATGATAAACTTTTTCACGTCTTGTGGAGGTCTTTCCTGACAAACAGTCAAACACTGGCTGTGTATTTGGCTGTTGTCATTTTATTTGTTGACCTTCTCAGAAGAATGGAAGAATTTCAGAAAGTAACAGCAAACTGTTACATCCCAGTATGATATTCATAGGCAGATACAGTAGCAAATGTACCACAAAGTTTTTTTTGGTCTTTCCCAAATCTTTAGACCAGTTTTAGTATGAGGTTGATTCTCTTACCGATTTTGTTTCTGTCTATCTGTACTTATCAGATGATAAAAATAGAAATTCTACATTTTATTTTTCTACTTACATTTATAAAACTCACATTCACTGCTTTCTTTCCAATCCCTTTGTCTTTTTCTGAGGAAAAAAAACCCTACTTAAAATACCATATTAAAACACTGCTCAGTCTATGACTGAAATTGAGTCTCCTGCTGGAACTGCTCTCACCTCACTTAAAAATAACATACGAAAAGGTGGGAAAGTATTCTATTCCCTAAATATGCATTTTGTTAGAAATAAGGTTATCTAATTAGAGCATGTTAGTTCTGGTAATTGGGAAGTCTCAGTGCTGGTGTATAAGCCTATTAAAATCGGAGTTCTAAAATCAAGTCTGCCCTTTGTATTCATGTAAGTTATTTCTTTCTGCTTGTACACTAGCAGCTTTCACAGATGGTTCTGGGTTGAATAGATACCATACAAACACTCTTGGCTCCTAAGGATTTGGGTCCATCCATCCCCCCTGCTCCCCAAGATTTCTCTGCAGTGTGGCTGAGGTCTGCGTTCTGCTCTGGGCAGAGCCTCTCCCCTCTGCATTTCTCCCTCTCTGTCTCACCCTGGAAGCCCTTCCTCCTCTCTCTGTATAATTGTTCTAAATCCGAGTGCAGCAGCCAGGAAAGACAGCTAACCACACACACTTTTAGCAAAAATAGCAGATAATGTTTATGCATCATGTTCAACAGTACAATGCATCTAACACACTGTCAGAGCATTCAAGAAAGAAGCAGATACCAAGGAAGATTCTTTGGCCATACTTCTATCCTGCGGTTGTTGAGAGCTTGTAGCTAGGACAGTCCAGGTTTAATACTAGGTTTGTGTCAAATGGCTATAACTAAATGCTTGGACAGCTTAAAGTACTTGATGTTTATTATCTCCATTATATTAAACATGCTTTAGGAAAGTGAAATCTGATAAACAAGTCTGGCTTCTGAAACCTTGGGTGCTCTGATACTTCCATGGCTACCATTCATGAAACTGAAATGATTTTTCTCCAGGGGAAAATATCCATGTGAATATGTCCAGCAATGTTGTGACAGGTTGTATTGAAGTATATTAGTTTGTGTGAGGAGAGCTTTACAGAGGAAATACCAAGGCTGTACTTTTGAAGAGTGCTTGAAGATTGTGCTAGAACAAGCTTTAGAGGCATTGTATTTTTGAATTACAAAAAAAATTCCCCTTATGTGGTCATCATTTACAGAGAATTTGCATACATGGCAAAGTTGGCACACTAAATTTTGCCAACTTCAAGGATGACCCATGTCTATTTGTGACCAGTGCCCCTGCTCCTGACCCCTGGAGCCATCATCATTCTGCCTAGGATCCCCAAAGAACACGTCTATCCTCATAGTGTTGGGGTTGGGGGACACTACTCTAAGGGCCTCTTCTGGTTACACTTCTGAGTTTCATCCAACTGAAAAAGCAGCATAAATGTGGCAGAACAAATCAAGATAGTCCAAGAAGAAACACACCTTTCTGCACCTTTCTCCCTTTTGTGCAGAGTGGGCACTGGAACCCAGCTGCTGTCACTGACCAGGCAGTGAGCACCTCACCACTGCTTTCCCATTTTCCAGAAACAGGGAAATGTAAAGAGTACCTGGGCCTCTGAACCTGTGTGGATGATTCCTCTTTTCTCCTGCCTTTGTGTGCATATGGATACACTATTGAGATAGAACGTTTTTAGTCCCAAGACTGCTCCCTACTTCACTCCCAAAGCCACTATACACCTTCCTGTAGCTTGCTTCAGAGTCTCTCTCTGCATATTAGTGTTTTTTTTCCCTAAACTTTTTGAAAAAACCCCAGCTAAGTTTGAAAAATTAAAACTGAGCCAAATATAGTTTTCCTTTTCTTAATTTAGTCAGCATGGAATTATACATATCCTGCAGTACAGTATAAATCATTATCGTCATTAACATTCTCCTTAGCTAGGCAATTTCAGTGCTTTAAACCTGCTTCTCTCCAGTTGTTTTGTTCTGTGATTTGGCTGCTTCTCGATACGAAGCCATGTTATGAGATCCCAGGGTTTCTTGCTTCGTTGTAGATAACATAACATCGGAGTGTGTATCTGTAAATGTTAATGTAGTGCATACAAGTACTGCAGCTACCTGGTTATTTTTATTGAAGCCGTTTTATCATGACATGAAAGAAAACAATTACTTTTTCAGTAAATCTAGGTACATTCCAGAATATATGTTTATCCTTGTTTCTCATGACTTCTAGCCTCACATTTTCAAAAACTTCTACACTTTGTGCTATCTCTCAAGAGTTACCTTTCAAAGAAGATTATCTAAGTGCAGAACAACTTTATCTGAAAGTTCATTCTCAACTGCTTAGCTGCTCAGTGCAGAATCTGTTGTTTTTTTTTTTTTTTCCTCCTGAGGACTGATGCGTTAACACCTGATGTGCACCAACAGGCACTGAATCTCAGGCCCCTTGGAAGGTCATAAAGGAACAGGGAAGAAAGGGACAGCTGTTACGGCTCTGCACACCTTTTCCAAACAGAAAGAAGAGGAAGTGTGTGTTTAGATCTGCAAGGCTGCATCCTGGTCTGTTACTATAATGGCCAGTATAAATCAGTTTCAGCGTAGTAGTTCAAGTAATGACAGCCTTCTCTGTTCCAGATCTTCCATTCCACATCTTTTTTCACTGAACAAAATTTGCTCCTGATACACATACATTTTCTTTCTCTGCCATATTTTTTATTTTTCTTTTAAGTTGAAAAAACCAAAACTCCCAGTCTCACGAACCTAGCTCCTTTGGATGTCATGGGCTTGGGACTGCAGCAAGGGTTAAGTGTAGCATCTGGCTTACGTGGGGGAAAGGAATGTGAATTAATTACAGTTCAAATAGGAAGAGCAGGTACTGTGAGAAAACCTGGTTTTAAATATAGGTAAGTTTCATCTTTTAAAAACTTCTGAGACAAGATTGATGGATTCCTAAGTCCTTTCTCTTTCTCACCTGGACAAACAAGTCAATCTCTGTTTTTGCTGAGCTAGTGAATCTCCAGACTGATAGCTACAGCCTCTCCAAAGGGGCGGAAGAGCCCCCCTCCTCATGGCAGCCCCTTGATGAATGTGGAGAGGATGGATGCAGCCCTGACCCTTTTTTGACTTTCAGATGTCTCTGCTCTGTGTGGAAATCACAGGCTTCCAGACCTCTTCTACTTCTCTTTATCTGGTTCTTCTTGAGTTTTGTTACTATTTTATGGGAAAAGGGGATGCTAGGAACTTAACAGAGTAAACTAGAAACGAGGAGGAGACAGAGAAATGTAAATGAACGTTTAACAGTAGGGGCTCAGGAATGCAGTAGCAGGGTAAGGAGGGTAAGTTAGGAGCAAGAGAGGGTATGGATAGGACTGGCTGAGCAAACACAGAAAGCCAACTGTGTACCAAATCTTAAGAACAAAGTAACTTGAGATTATAAAGGGAACTAGGATAGGTGGATGGGAGCCAAAAGAAGTGGGTAGACAGATTAGATCAAAGATAGGGAAAACCTGTTTCAGCGCAAAATGATGAATATTAGACTCAAAATCTTGTCACCAAAAGGGAACACACCATATATATATATATACAAACAGAAACTTCTTGTTAGCCGAATTAGTATTTTAATTGTCTAAAAGTCCAAATTAACGAAATAAGAAAAACTTCATCTAAAATATCTTTCAAATTTGTGTGCAAGAGAAGCTTTCTAGTAGCTGTCCCTTCAGTGTGCTGCTGTGTGTATTTTTCCAATGTTCCTCTGGGTCCTGGGGCTGACAGCATCAGTCTTGCTGAAGAGGAAAGCGGGGACAATTAGAACGAGTTTCCAGCAGACTGAGGTCTTTGCTGGGGGTGATTCATGGTGGGGGGTCCCTTTCTCCTCAGTCCTGGCTCTCTTTGTGGATATTTTTGTGTAGTGTCTTACCACAACTTGCCTCCTTCTCCCTGCTTCCCAGGCAAAGTTTGGGAGCTGTGCACTGACCTCCCCCAGCCTTGTTACCCCAGAGGGGCTGTTTGTCCCAGTGACTAGGTAGGAGTGCCAACCCCTACCCCAGCCATTCCCAAGTGAAGCCAATGCAGGGAGGCCACAGGCACGTGGCCACCAGGCGATCGCTGCTACAGCTAAAACCAGCTCCCACTGAGTCAGGGCCAGCCACGTCCTGGGAGCCTGCACTGCCAGCTGCCCACCAAACCTCTGGCCTTGTGCTGGTGACAGCAAATATCATAGTTACATAGTTATGTTAGAAAGACTGAAGGAGAAGACAAAGATGCTGGAGTTACAATCAAACTGGAGGAAAATGCTCAGAAGTGACCCTGCATGTTGCTATGCAGGGAGATGGGGTCTGACACTCCCCACCCCAAGAAACAAATGCCAGAGCCAGTTAAGTATATGGAGTACTTGTGGATTAAGGAGTCAGAGCTGGAGAGGAAGTAGGACTGAGAAAAACGACTTGGCACTATAAAGCAGAGGTCAGGCTTGGAGAAAAGGCAGAGCAGCCTTGTGGAGAACGAACAAATGTTCTTCCAGAGAGTGGAGTGAAGTCCAGGACTGATCCTGCACATTCCTATTTCTTACTGTCAGCAACTGTCTCCTGGGAAAGTATGTCCAGCCTCGATACAGGCAGAGCATACCAACTATCCTACTAATTCAGAAGATTGCAGAGCCGATTTAGAGAGCCCCATCAGGCTGTTGATCTGCATGGATCTCAGTGTGATGCCATATTTATGGAGTCAGTTGTGCAGTAGGTAGCAGCCATGATCAAGGTTACCCAAGGTAAACAGTATTTTATAAGTCACAATCCTTAATAACATGGTCAGGTGGTATTTTTTTAAAAACATTTGTGTCATTCTGTAAACAGGATGGATCAGCTCTAAGAACGGTTCAAAATTATTGTGCAGTTTAAGGTATTAAGAAATTAAATATAAAATTAATGAATTGGTTGTATTATGCTAGATATTCTCAAAAATCAGTTCCTAATCATCTTGTATATATATCTCTGAAAGCACACAGACCTCTCATCTCCTGTTGCCTTGCAGTAATAGATTTTGTTGTGTCCTGTCAAGGCGCCTGTAAGTTATAATGTAATGAAAACTGATATTTCACCTGTGCTTTTGTTGCGTTTTGGATATAGTTAAGACAGTTCAATTTGGTATTCAGTATGTGACAATAGCCTCCTGCTGTTTCCTTTCTAGGAGTTGAAGAATCTGCCAGCAAAAAAAAATAGGTGAGGATGAAGCCAAAACATGTATTCATAATGAGAGTTTTATGTTGAGGCTATAGTGCAGGGACCCTGGTTCCACTGTATTAAATGACTAGTAAAAGTAATGCTAATTTTGTTTGTTATTGGTACAGTAAAGCAAGTACTTAACTTAGATGCATTTGGTTATCTTTCAGAAAAGATTCATTTGTCAACCCAGTCATCAGTTTAACTTGTCGGTGTATTGAGCTCCAAAAATATGACACAGTAGCTACGCATATTACAGGTTCTGTGTGTAAATACCAAGTAATGTAAGGGTCACTGATGGAGAGGCTTCATTGATTTTTTTTTTCTTTTTTCTTTTTTCTTTTTTTTTTTTTTTTTAGAAAAAGGTCACTGCTGTACCTTTTTTGAAAAAATACTAGTGCATATACAGCTTTCTTTTCATGGCTTGATTAATCTCAAGGATGCTTATTGTGGCAGAGTAAGTGATTCAGGGATGACTGCTCTAACTCAATACTTAACTCTCCAAAGAGAACATCTACCTTGCACATACTGGCTCTTGCCCTGTCTAGGTCTTTTTGCTCTGGGCATGGAAAGCACAGCCAGGCTAATTCAGCTCTGAAATTGCAGAAAAAATGTTCCTGTTGAGCTGTAATTGAAATGCCGAGATTAAGGGAAGGGACCAAGAAAGGTAAAGGGGAGGGAGAAAGTTTAAATTATAACTCAAAATCTATTGTGCCAATGTTTGAAGGCATTCCCTTTTGCTGACCTGCTGCCTGAGCACTTGAATTGGTTGCATTTTGGGGGTCAAGGGGCCACCTTTCCTAGGTGACTGCTGTTCCATTGTTTTGAGCTTGCTGAGCCTTCTAATTTATCCCCTGACCATAGAAACACCACTCTCAGTGAGGCTGGGCTTCTCTGTGCTATGTTATGCTATGCTTGCTGTTATGTACAGTGGCAGTGGAGGAGCCACAGACCGTTCTGTGGGGGCAATGCTAGAAGCAGTTCACAAAATCAGCTCAGCAGCTGTCTCCAGGGCTCTGCACCTGTGGCTCTGACTGGTTTTATGTATCCAGAGTAGGCTAAAAGATGTATCCTAACGAGCTCAAATATGTTCCAGTGGAAAAGCATGAAAGATAATTTTTGGCCCATATTTTCTCCAATTTTACCCTCCTTCTTTTCACAAGCCATGGTTCTAAGAACTTGTGCATTCCTACCATCATTGTGGGAAATAAAAGTTTTGATGCCTACATCAAGTACCAGGATTTGATGTATGGTGTTATTTTAAGTTGTGAACTAACAGAAGGCAGAGAAGAATATATTGTGTTATCCTGTATAGGGCAACTTTAAAATTGGCAACTCAAAAAGAATCAGAAAATGCAAATTTGTCCAATTGTTCACTTGTCAAATGCCAGTGTCAAGATAGGGGTTATAATCTACAGTAAACATTAGAATCTGTGCAGCACTGAGTGTTCTCAGTCAATGCTCAGGACCACGCTGCCTCTAGATGACTCATTATCTGACAAAACTGTTTATTATAAATTTAAAGTGCTCTGAATATTTTGATTGAATGGAACAGGATTTTGGAGACTATCTTCATCTCTTTGTACTGTGTTACAACATATCACTTGTTCCCTTGTCAAAATTAGTGTATTTTCTTGTTAACGTTAAATTTCACTCAGGATGGATGAAATCCTGTACAGTTTTCTTGTGTATGTGACTTTGCTTTTGGTTATTATTCAATACTGTAATTCAGTGGTTATGTTCAATTGCTGTTTTAACTGGCCCAGAACTAAAATTTGATCCCCAGAAGACTTCCTCTGTGATCAGGCTCATCAGCACATTGGCAGTCTGTCCTGTCATGCGCGATCATCCCACACCACAAACAGTTGCGGGGAGCCGAGGCTCTTTTTTGCTCAGTGTCAAGCTGAAGGAGTATAAATTCTGCTTTTGAAATGACTGTTCGAGAGGTTTTACTTTGCTGCTCTGCCAGCATCCCTTACAAAGGCTACAGTGTTTGAGTACAAAATAGTATTTCTTACCACTTAACAGGATGCTCTTGGATTCTCTTTCCAACTCTGCAGGGCTCTAACGCGGTGCCAGACCTTTATTTTGTGGGTATCCGGTTGGTACTCCCCGTTCCAGCGTTGCTGTTGGCCCCAGCGAGGGACGACTGGCCCTCAGGCGTGGGGAGCTGGGGGCAGAGCATGCTGACAAGCACCAGCCGGGGCCACATCCCACAGGACACAAGCAGGGCAGGTCTGAAGACAGGAACGAGATTCAGAGAAGAGATCACACGAGGTTCAGTGAAGGGGTCACAGAAGTTCATGGTGATGAGGCAGGTCTGAGATGAAGCCAGGAACACAAGTCCGCGAGTCGTGGTCAAGGCAGGCCCAGAGACAGTAACCCAGGTCAGCCAGAATCCAGTGATCACTAGGCAAGGTCACAGTGATGAGGCAGTTCCCAGGTCAAACTGGGAAGTTAGTCTGGCTCTGGGTCTGGGTCACTGGGCTACGTGGCCAAGCACAGGCATGTGCAGTGCAGCTGCAGCCTAGCTCAGATCAGGGACAAGCATGACAACTTCAGCTCAAAAAAAAACACCCAAAACCAAACCAAACCAAACCACAAACCTGCACAAAGGGTAGGGCAGCCATTGAGTCTTCTTCCATCTTTCTCTTGAAAAGCTCTTCAAGGCTGGACAAGGCATCTTGGAGCTGGCCTTTGCCGCACAAAGCTGGACTAGAGTGCATTGCAGTCCCGACAGTCGCTGGGAGGTCTCGTCTCTGTGTCCTATACAATGGTGATTTAAAAATACGGTCTTTTTACTAATGTTTAAACAAGAAAGAACATTTCTGATACACCTCCAAAGACAGTCTACTGGGATGTCTTCTGTACCACATGAAATGGGCAAGAACTATTAAAAAATTTAAATCAGCGATATAGAACAAATATCTTCCTGCTTGTCCATACTGTTTATCCACAGATCTATGACACTAAATCTCTGCTGTGTACGATCTTGGAGACAGACCATACATGTCAATTAGTGACAAGGCAGGCATGAAACTGTTTAAGAGGCTGCTTTCTTTCAAGTCCTGTAGGCAGAGTAGCCTATTCCTGCCACAGAGCAAATCTAAAGGAAATATTTTCAAGATCTTCAGGCTCCTAGATGTGCTTTTATCAGCAAAGGGATATCTTTCCTTCTTACAGAAAATCACTATCCATGGACCACCCCTCCCCCTTCTGCCATGGGAAAGGCAGTAGGTGGGGAATGGTAGAAGGTAAGCCAGGTGGTCTTGTGAGGTGCCTCTGTTAAATCACTTCCCTGACTTATGGAGCCAACCCATGAAAGCTCAGGTTGGGATAGGAACTCCTCCCCTGTCCTATTTACACTCCACATACCTCCAACAAAAAATTTTTTGTAAACCATTAATGGGACCCCACATACTGAATTTACTGGATGTGGTAATCAGTATTTACAAGTGCTGGCCTTAGAATGAGCACAAGCGACATCATCCATTCATGTGGCCTGAAACAAAATACCAAACGGATGAATGAAGGCTCCCTACATCTTCATTTTTTAGGACTAGCCCTCCAAGTCCAGCACTGTAGTAGTAAATTTTGTGGAGCAGCAAAAACTCTGCAGGAAGACTTTTCAAGGAAGTGTCTTGTGCGCATTTAGAGCAGAGCAAGGTAACTGTGATGCCTGGCACTGCTGTGGGCAAGCTGCACCTCCCATGCCTTTCCTTCTGCACGCTAGCATTGGGAAGGGCTTCCCGTTTCTATGACTGGGAAGCCTGGGGTAGTTTTTCCCTGCTGGATGGGCTAATCTGCCTTGATTGGCTTATGCTCTTGGCTCTCCTGCCTGAAGATTTTTGGGGTCCTGGACATACTTCATCAGGCAAACTTTCAGAGGTGGAACAATTATCTCTTCTGGCACTTGCTGACAAGTGTGACTTGCCTTCAGGATGTAACAGGGTAGATATTTAGTGTCATGTTTTTGTGGACCTCATTACTCAAATCAAGGCAGTGTTTTATGTAAGGCCTGTGCAAAGCTTTTTGTACATAATGGGGACATTCGGCAGGGAGTCTGCAGGGAACTGCTGGGGTATTTTTCCACTTCAAAGTTTCTTTGGCGTTCACCCCAGCAAAAGGCACCAGCTGCTATTAAGGCTTGGTTTTTTTTCTTATTTTCTCTGCTTTTGTTTCTCTGCAGTTAAATAATTACCTTAATGAGAGATTTCCATTATTCTGATAATGTCTTGGGACAATGTTGAACTTCTGTGATCAACGGGAACTCTGGCAAGTGTTGGGATCTATTTACTGTAACAGCAGCCTTTGTCATGAAGAAAGGAAAGGAGAAACAGCTAAAAACAGCATAGAGCACAAAGCAGTTCAGTAAAAAACACAAAGCCCTTTAAACCAAAACTGTATGTTCAGTGAAGACGTACAATTAAAGTCTCATAAATTTTTGTTTACTTGTTCTTATTTATTTACTTTTCTGACTAGATTAATGATGTGCTGGAAAGGAGTGAACAGGAAAAACTGGAGGTTATTTCATAGTAAAGAAAATAATTTCAAGATACTTATATAGTACAATTTACTTTGATACTTAGGTTAATACATACTTGTCAGGAATAAAAAGTTGGCCTTTTTTTTTTTTTTCCCAGAGGCAAAACAGGGCATTAAGAAAACCTATTTGTAGCTGTAGAATTGTTGTCTAGGTACTTGTTCAGAGTGGTACGTGGTTTGCATGCTAAGTTAAAACATTTTTGCTGCTTGTGTGGTTTTTTTAACTGTTCCACTTAAGTACACTTGGAAAGTTTTATTTTGAAATGGTGAGTGCATTCAAGCAATGCTGCCAAATTCCAGGATTATTGCAGTTAATACAGAACATTTTGTTGACTTTGTGAAAATGGTGCTTTAGCAGTTTGAGAGTTGTTAAGGGATGTGCAGCCTCAATTATTTTTTGGAAAAAAACTTACAAAATCAGAAAGTGTTAGGACACCCAAATGATTCATACAAGTAGTAGTTTTTTGTCAAGGATAATGGATCTGAAATGCATATACGGGATAAAGTCTTTCTGGCAATGAGATGATACCACCCTAGTACTCCAACTTCTGTTTGGTAAGAAACTACCACCCTATCTTTGCATTTGCAGCTTCCTAGAGGAAAAGGCATTAAGCCAAAAAGTATGTGGTAGCTGATTTGAAAACCATGCATCAGAACAGAACTTTGGTTTTACTGAAGTTACCTTGCTGTTAGAAGATGTACATTTTAGGAGGTTTGTGACAAGATTGTGAGTGAGATGAATAAGCCTAATATTCTTCCTTAAAATGAGCTCCCTGAAGAAATCCAAAAAGCCTTTTAAATGCAGAAGGGAAAAAAAAAAGGGGGGGGGGGGGGGACGGGAAATAAAGGTAGAATGGTATCTTTTAAGAA